>LR824630.2:4200000-4617224 GCA_902829305.4 Spodoptera exigua | reverse complement strand
CGTCGAAAGTAGAAAGTCAAAAACGTTAATAAATGAATTACCTACCTACCTACCTACCTACCTACCTACCTACCTCCCTCTACCTACCTACATACCTATAGCTAATTAACTGAGTAACGTTAGATATCTATTCGAAAATATAATACAATCTACCTTGGACGGTTACATGACTGTATCATATTATCATCTCCTCAAATATAATTATAAATCGTCCACATAATATATAGGTGTATAATATTATAAAACATTATGTAGGTTCTTATTATCAAGTAGGTACCGTCTATGAGAGTGCAGTACAGTACAGTACAGTACAGTACCTACATTCATTACTATTATAATATACTAACTAACCGCATACGTTGCGAATAGACTAGACTATCTATATTATGTGTGTACAGTACTCGAATAGATTAATAAACGTATGTCATGTTGTTCACGTTCGGGCATTGATCAATGATGATCAGTTTCTTGTAGTGAACAATAATTTCATATAAAATATAGTTGTTAGATGTAAGGATTATTTACTTATTAGAGTGCAGTGCTATCACTACACACAGGTACTTGGTCTATGCGATATAATAATAATGTGTAGGTATATAAGAAGATAGATAGATAGATACATATTATATAGCTAAATTAGTTAGTTCATTAGCTAGCTAGCTATCTATCTATCCAAGTATAATATCATCATCTATATCCATACCTGCATAGTTTCGATTAAGTTTCTTCGTTTCGCTGTGACGTTCTTTAATTAATAATTACTTAATACATAATTATCGTCGACTATCAAGCGAGAGAGCAAGCAAGCAAGCAACCAAAAATCCAAAGCGGCGAGCTAGCTAACTATCTAACCGACCGACCAACCAGCGCTCTCCGACCCCTCCCCGCTCACCTCTCGCATCGAGCTCGCCCCGGCTCGCCCGGCTCGTGTATAAATACGAGCGCATCGAACGGTCCCCGAACCATACGCCTGCGGCGTTCGTTCGCGTGCACACCAGATTTCAACAACTATCAACAATCAACATGACCGGTCGCGGTAAGGGAGGAGCCAAGCGTCACAGGAAGGTACTCCGTGATAACATCCAGGGTATCACGAAGCCCGCCATCCGTCGTCTCGCTCGCAGAGGTGGAGTGAAACGTATCTCCGGTCTGATCTACGAAGAGACCAGAGGTGTGTTGAAGGTGTTCCTCGAGAACGTGATCCGTGACGCCGGCACGTACACCGAGCACGCCAAGAGGAAGACCGTCACCGCCATGGACGTCGTCTATGCCCTGAAACGCCAAGGCCGCACCCTGTACGGTTTCGGCGGTTAAGCGCGGGCGCGCCGAGCCGAGCAGAGTCGCGTCGCGGGTGGACTACCAACTCGCCGTGTGCGCGTCGCATACAAAAAAAAGGCCCTTTTCAGGGCCGCATATGATTCGAAACCATTATGAATGTTTCTCGATAACACTTGAAAGTCAATCAAAACGTTACCTACCTACCTCCCTACCTACCTATACGCAATCATGTCCTACACGCCACCGTCCATATCGACGACGGTGAACAACAAGTACAAGTAGTACCCGTGTATACCAACTGTATAATATAGACCGTATATCAGCGTCGTCGTCATGAACATCGCATGTCAGCTTTGCTAGATCACCACTCATCACTCAACCTGTCTCTGCCTCAACCCATGGTGCATTCAATTAAACTTTACGTTGTGTACCTACCTACGTTATGTCACATGCACATAAGTACAATTTATTAAGTATGAGATTATTTAATCGTCGCTCGATTGATTGACTGCTTGCTTGCTCGCTTTCATCCTCGTCGTCGCTCGTCTCGCCGCCGCCGATGGTGGTCGTGGTGCTGCCGCCACCCCGCCCGCCGCTCGTCATCGTCGTCCGCGCGTCCATCTGAAATACACGCGAAACGAATAACGATACTTATCGTGTTCGTACGTAATTAATAATGAATGTGTGTATGTAGGTACATAGGTACTAAGGAATGAGCTTGAGCTGTACAACACACGTATCACATCTATCTATCTATATATCTATCAATCCATCCATCCATCCACTGAGAGGTGTTAGTTAGTGAGTGAGTAGTTTAGTTACTTACTTACTTACAGAGAGATATGAGTGTGTAGGTATATGATGACAAGTACTTACGTATATTCGTGTCATTCGTCGCATTCAATTCAATACCTATGTAGACAGAAGAAAATTAAAACTATGTTTATTAACTAAGGGTTAATACCTATGTATTATTATACATATAGTACCTACCACATATTATTATTATAATCGTATTTGTACACAGTACGGGTGTGAGCATGAGTACGTGTCGTATAAGTAATAGATATAACTAGGTAACGTATTCGATGTGTAGGTACATGTATTCGAGTTTCTCCTTAGTCTATGTACCTAATAGTAATCGAGTACCTATCTAAACAATAATCATAGTAAGTCTAATAAGTCTGTAAGTAAGTAAATAAGTGAGGCTGCCTTGGCTGGACGCGACTCGCGACTCGCGAGTAGTCGCGTCGTTATCCTAATCTTGATTCGTTCGTTCAATATCCATTGGATAGAGATTGAACGGCGAGAACGCGTCTCGCTCGGGGTAGCAGGCCTGCTGTCCTGCTGCTGCCTGATAGCCGTCTTGCCCGACGACGAGGAGGACTACTTCGTCTTCGGTCCAGCCAGGCACTTGGCAGGCAGGCAGCCAGTCAGGCCGGTCGGCCGGTCGGCCGGTGTTTTACGACGGTCCACTTTTAAGTTGATAATTCGCCAGCGAGACCGTGGAATATCGACGAATTGTTGTCGCGGCGGAAGCTCGATATCCTCCCCGTTGATACGACGACCTCGATCGCCCATAACCATCGATCCCGTTGAGAAAATAACATTTTGATCCGGACCCGACCGACGGTCGGTACGCAGTCTCCGAAATAAAACAGCGGCACGCGCGAATATCGCCGCCCACCAGACGGCCACTGGTCTCACTCGCCGCTCAACTTCATGAACGACACGATAACACCGTTCGACAATCGAAACCGGACCGTTTTCCATTATTTTACCGATTTTATTAGACGCGTGTTAGTGAAAACTTTCGACAGTTCCGACGAGAAAACGTTCCGCGACATCACTGCGCTCGTTACGGTAAAGCTTCGAGGTACCTTAGCGCGCGCGTTCCGACCGCCGGGAATCCTGTAAGTGGCGACAGCTAAGTCTCTCACGAACTCGGAACTTCACTCAACGTACAACTATTATTATCTTTCGTGTGTTGTTGTTCAACCAAATCATTAACAATCGAAATGGCAGACCCAGCGGTCGCGACCGAGGCACCAGCACCCGCCACCCCGGCGAAGAAACAAGCCGGCAGACAAGCGGGCGCCGCCAAGAAACCTAAGGCGAAGCCGACCCATCCCAAGACATCGGAGATGGTCAACAACGCTATCAAGGAGATGAAGGAGCGCAGCGGTTCCTCGCTTCAGGCCATCAAGAAGTACATCGCGGCTCAGTACAGGTCGACGCCGAGAAACTGGCTCCGTTCATCAGGAAGTATCTGAAGAGCGCCGTCGAGTCCGGAACTCTCATCCAGACCAAGGGCAAGGGCGCTTCGGGATCGTTCAGCTCGAATCGAAATCGTCAGCGGCGAAGAAGCCCGCCGGCGCCGCGGGCAAGGCGGCCGCCGGCAAGTCGGGCGCGTCCGCGTCCGCCGAGTCCAAGGCCGGCGGCGCCGGCAAGAAGGCGACCGCCTCCGCGGCCGGCGCTAAGAGCAAGAAGGCCGCCGCGGCAGCCGCGTCGGCGTCTGCGGCTTCGGGGTCGCCCGCTAAATCGGCTAAATCATCGGCCGCCAAGGACAAGAAGGCCGCCGCCGCCAAGAAGAAGCCGGCCCCCAAGAAGGCCGCCGCTCCCGCCAAGGCGAAGGGAGGCGCCGCACCCAAAGCGAAGACGACCGCCAAGCCCCCGACAAAGAAACCTAAAGCTCCCAAACCGAAGAAGGCAGCCGCCGCTACGCCCAAATCGAAGCCGGCAGCGAAGAAAGCGGCCGCCGCAAAGAAGTAAAGCCTCTCGGCCGCGGCTCGGTCGGTACCTACCGACGACGAGGGAACGACGTGGCGTGGCTGCCGCCGGAGACGACGACGACCACCACCACGACGACCACCACCGCCGCCGCCGCCAGCACACAACAACAACAGCGGCTGACGCGACGGCGAGACGGCGACGCCAACGTCTCCCTCGGCAGGAGGGAACGATAAACGCGATTGCGGGTGCACCCAATTCGCGGCGCTTAACAAGCGCACACCAAAAAGCCCTTTTCAGGGCTAACAATCTGTTCATGAATATTTTGTTAAATATTCGTTTCTTCTATATACACAGAGAGTCGAAAACGTTTACTCCAATGCACGCATGCATTATTATGCATGTGTGTATACACATACCTACACACACACTTACAATACCTATAATATAGTACGCAATAGGTACGCCTACATACAATCATGACGACTGAAAAATGAAAACGATTCGACGATACCTACACACGACTTACCTTACTAAAATCAATTTCATAATATAAAGATAATGATAATAATAAATTAAAAGTATAAGTAGGTACATGTATTATGTATGTACATAGGTACATACGTATGATGTGCAGTATATTACAGTACATAGTAATAGGTAATAATTATCATGTATTGTAGTCGTTTGTTCTTTCTAACTTGAGACGATATCTCATAATATCTTAAAGTTTAGATAGAAGCTGGCTGAGCAATTAACAGTACCTACGCGCACAGTATAATGCCGATATTGTGTGTATCGGATATATACATATTATGCATGGTATTCACTGTTTGCCGTGCCGAGTATAGATATAGATAGTAGTACCTAAGTAATCATTATATTTATTATTCAAATTATAGGTACCTACATACAGAGAGCATGCATTGGCAGTTAGTTAGATGAATGACCTACTACTCATAAATATATATTTTCAGCCATACATAGGGGGGTACTATCGCTGATAGTGGCTACGATACGATAGAGAGAGTGACGTTAAGAAAGCAAACAATGACTTGGAAGTTTCTCATTTTGATTAATATCACCAAAATTTTGACAATATTATAATAACTAGGTACCTAATTAATATTATTGTTATTGCAGAGTTGAGCGAGCGAGCGAGCGAGAGAGAGAGAGGGAAGGCGCGTGTGCGAGCGAGACGGGGATCGCGCTTGCGCGTCTCGATTGCTCGATAGGCTAGCGGTCCGACCCCACCGACGAGTATCGTGACTGACGGCGAGTATAAAAGCGGCTAAGCACTGCTCGTTCGCGCGAACCGCTCCTGACGCCCGCTGCGAACGCACGTCTCCACCCTGCATCGCTACGAGTTCCGCACTAGCGTAGCTCTGCTACGCTCCGCGCCACGCCGTAGCGCCATCGCCGGACATCAGACCACGCCTCCGCTACGTAGCGCTGCTACGAACTCTGCTACGTCGTAGCAGTTGTTTCGTGACAGAGCTACGAGGACTTTGCTGGTGCGTGCCTTTTTCAAGGCGCGTTCTCAGTCACGCTTCTGTGAACACGTACAGAGTCGAAACGTTGATTTTTAAACCCGCAGTTTCGCGGTACCTGGTGGAAACCTTACGGTGTCAACGATCCAGGTGGCGTGCGCCCCGAGTACGTCGCCTTGTCCCTTCAGGACATTGCCAATTATCGGAAGGGTGCTGGGACCATAACCTTGGGGGCTCCCCTAGTTGTACCCAGTACTTAACCCGTTCTCTCCACAGCTTCGCCGGCCGCCTAGCAGCGAACCGGCGCATAGGAACCCGCTACACATTAAGATTGGTAGCGGGATTACAAGCTTAGGGTACACCAGTAGGTACTCACCTCCCTGCCTACACCCGGTAGGGAGGGTACACACCTCCGAGTTCACCCCTCGGAGGGTTAGGATTATAGGGCCCCTCAGGCCAAAAGGCAGTTGCACCAGACCACCAAGTTTGTTCGGGTATCTTCTTCTTGGTGATAGGTGCTAGGAAGATACCCAGGGAGGGAGCATTTTGGGACTGCCCTTAATACAGATAGGAGTAGGAGCATAGGCTCATTCCATCATGGCCCTTCAGGCACTACTTCTTCGCCTGATTAAAAGGCTGGACAATAGTCCATCTCTGCAAGCTGAGATTGCACCTCAGCTTGTAAATTTCATTAACAACCTGATTCCGGAATCCCCGGCATCACCTTCGCCTCCTCCTCCAAGGAGGACTCAACGGAGGCGGTCCGTTTCTTCTCGGGATAGATCCCCTTCGGACTCCGAACAGAGATTTCGGTCACCACTAAGGTGCGACCAAGAGGGGCTTCGTTCCCCTTCTCCTTGCTCCTCCCCGGAGCACTCGAGGAGGCTAGCCACCCCCCCTCCACCACCAATGTCAACAACCCAGAGGGCCGCGTCCCCCCTGGAGAACACTTCTTCCTCGGACGAATTCCAACTCGTCCAAGGAAAGAGGAAAAAGAAGTCCGGGCACTCCGGCTTGGCACCAGCATCCAAGGCCAAAAAAGGCCTCTTCTCCGGCGGCATCTGCCCCGAGCAGCCGCTCGGGTAGCCCCATGGCTACCTGCCCTCCGGCCACACCCCGCCGACCACTACCTTCAGCCTCTCCGGCTCTGCCATCAACTTCGGCCTCTACGGCCCCTCGCTCCGCAACCACTCGAAAGGTTGCCCCCCCACCACCAATTTTCATCCACAAAAAAGGGATGTGGACCGAAGTCTCAAAGGCGTGCGCAGAGAAGCGTATCGCCTATATCAACGCCCGCGCCGTCGAGCAGGGCATAAAAGTAACGGGCGCCTCACCGGCCGACTTCAGAGCATTAAGCTCCCTCCTCTCGGGAAGGAACATACCCTTCCACACATACTCCCTTAAGGAGGAACGACCAGTGCGGGTTGTTGTCAAAAAACATTCCGCTCGAAATCTCCGAAACGGAGATTGAGCAGGACCTGAAAAACCAAAATATCCCGGTTATAAAGGTCCACCGTATGCACCGTAGGAACGGCGAACGCTACAACATGATCATTGTAGCCGCCGAACCTACCGAGGGCCACCACCCTATATTTAAAATTTCCCGCATTTGCGGTCTCTCGGGTCTGAAGGTGGAAAGACCCCACAAGAGTGGCACTGTCACACAGTGCCACAAATGTCAACTATACGGCCACGCGCAGCGCAACTGCTTCGGCAAACCCCGCTGCGTCAAGTGCCTAGGCGACCACGGCACGTCCGAGTGCCCCCGGCCCAAGGACCGCACCCAATGCACGGAGCCCCCCAGCTGCGTGCTATGCGGCAACGCCGGCCACCCGGCCAACTACAGGGGTTGCCCTAAGGCCCCCAAAACTTCGGCACCAAAGCTGATAAAGCGAGCCATAGCCCGCCAGACCAGGGAACGCCCCACGGTCACACTGGCCCCTCAGCGCCCCAGCCCATGGAACGCGCTAAACACTCAGCGGATTTTCCCGGCACTGAAGCCGACTCAGCAGCCATCTATCCCGGGGCTGATGGACCGCCCCATTCCTCCACCTCCAGGCTTCTCGGCACCAACGGTGGCACCGCCGCCCCCCAGCGCGGCCTCCAACTTCGGCCCCCGCTCAGGGAGCAGACCTCGATCCATTCGAGATCATTTCGAGCACCTTCTGTGCTTTCTTCACACCGCGTGCCAAACAACTGGCAGCGGCAATCGTAGCCTGCAATGGCGACCACGCCAAAATTCGACAGGTGTACCACCAGTACCCTGATGTCCACGAGGCAATCAAATCCTTAGGTACCCGTAATGGATAATTTCTCAGCTAGACGTATAAAGCCGATGGCCCTTAGGTTAGGGTTCTTTAATGCCAACGGCCTAAAAAAGCCAACGCGACGAAGTCGCGACTTTCCTTCGCGACCACCGCGTTGACATTCTCCTAATTCAAGAGACCTTCCTCAAACCCCATATTCGAGACCCGAAAATTGCGAACTACAGGTTAGTCCGCAACGACAGGTCTCACCGTCACAAAGGAGGTACTCTGATCTATTATAAAAACTCACTGCATTGCATCCCTATGGACCCGCCGCCATTAAAACATCTTGAGGTTTCGGTCTGCCGACTGGGCATGACAGGCCATTGTCCCATCACCATAGTCTCTGCGTATCTCCCTCCACCACCCACCTCATCCTCTGAGGCCTTGGAGATCAACAACGCACTAAGAGACGATTTTTCAGCTCTCTTCGGCTTGAGCGACTCCGTCATCCTGGCGGGTGACCTCAACGCCAAGCATCCCGCATGGAACAGTCACACTGCAAGCCCCCGCGGCAAAGTAGTGTTTGACCTTTGCTCGACACTGTCTTTCGATGTCATCGCTCCGATGCATCCCACTCATTACCCGCTAAACCCCGATCACCGGCCGGACGTGCTAGATGTCGCCCTTCTCAGAAATGTAACCCTGCGTTTACACTCTGTGGAGGCGATCGACGAGCTCGACTCCGACCACAGACCGGTCATCCTGGGTTTAACGCCTAGAACGGGTCCTCAGACCCCGAACACACACCTCCCACCCGAGTGATCACCGACTGGGGGAAAGTACGCGATTCGCTGAAATCCTCCAACTCGGCTCACCTGGACGGGATACCGGACAACATCGTGTCTGCCGCAGACACGGCGCTCGCGGTCGACTCCCTCACGAAGCACGTACAGTCCGTCCTGAACGAGTGTTCGAGGGAAGTGCCAGCGGTGAGCGATCATCGCTGGAAACTCCCTGACGATGTGCGTGCCCTGGTGGCGGAGAAGAACGCGGCCGTTCGTGCCTACAGGGCTTTCCTTGCGTTAGCAACAAGACTCATATGCGTTACTTACAGCGCAAAGTAAGTAACAGCATAGCCGAGTTACGCGAAAAACGCGGGGACAAGACCCTAAGCGAGCTAGAACCCAACCACCTGGCGTTCTGGAGCCTTCAGAGGAAGTTGCGCTCCCCAGAAGGCTCCACGATACCGCCCCTCACACGACCGGACAAAAGCATCGCCTTCGACGATGAGGACAAAGCCGAATGCCTAGCCGACAGCCTGGAGCTTCAATGCTCTCCTAGCACCCAGCCAACCGATCCGGCCCACCTCGCTAGAGTGGACGCCGAAGTAGAACGCAGGTCTGCTCTGCCTCCGATAGAGGACCCTGACACCCCCCTACCTCCCGTCACCCCAGACGAAGTAGAGGAAGTGATCAGAGGACTCCACCACAGAAAAGCTCCAGGGCGGGATGGAATGACAAACAGGGTCTTTAAGCTCCTCCCTGCCCAGATCATTGTACTTCTGGCTGCCATGTTCAATGGCGCCATGACCCATAACATGTTCCCACAATCGTGGAAAGAGGCTATCGTGATTGGTATCCCCAAGCCCGGTAAGCCCAGGTCTTCCCCGAGCAGTTACCGCCCCATCAGTCTGCTCAGCGCCTTCGGCAAGATCTACGAACGACTTATTTATAAGCGACTCAAAGATTACGCCGAGGCGAAGAGCCTAATTCCATCACACCAATTCGGCTTTCGAGCCCGCCATTCTAGCGTTCACCAGGCCCACCGCATCGTCGAGTTTGTCAGCTCTCGCTTCAACACGGCATGATGACGGGGGCTCTGTTTTTCGATATAGCGAAAGCATTCGACAAAGTCTGGCACAATGGCTTGATTTTCAAGCTATACCAACTCGGAGTGCCAGACCGCCTCGTGCTCATCATTCGAGACTTTCTGTCGAATCGCACTTTCCGCTACCGCATTGAAGGCGCACTGTCAACCTCGCGCCCAGTCAGGGCAGGCGTCCCGCAAGGGGCCGTACTATCGCCCCTCCTTTTCACGCTTTACACCAGCGACATACCAACTCGACCCCGCGTAGAGCTCTCCCTGTTCGCAGACGACACGGCGATCTACTGCGCGGGCCGCAGTCCAAACTCCATAGCCCGAACCCTCCAAAACTCCGCAGCCGCACTAGGCGACTGGTTCCGGAGATGGAGGATAGAAGTCAATCCGGATAAAAGCCAGGCGGTACTGTTCGTGAAGCCGCGTATCCACCAACCTGATACGCCTACACCCATAACCATGTTCGGCAAGCCTATCCCCTGGGAAAAGCAAGCCAAGTACCTCGGAGTCATTCTCGACCATCACCTGAATTTCAGAGAGCACATCAAGACGGTCCGTTCGCGAGCCGCCTTCGCCCTCAGTAGACTATTTTCAATGCTGAACCCACGCAGCAAACTCTCACTGAAATGTAAACTCCGTATTTACACTACATGTATACGACCGATAATGACGTACGCATGCCCGATCTTCGCGCATGCACCACCCCGAGCGATCCATAGGATGCAAACGCTACAGAACCGCTTTCTCCGAAGGGCCGCGGGCGCACCCTGGTACCTAAGGAATGACCGACTACACGTCGACCTCAAAATACCGACTTGAAGCAATTCATGAAACGCTTGTCAAAGCGTTACTTCGAATCCGCCGAAAAGCACCCGAACCCCCTCATAGTATCGGCCGCCCGATACAAAACATCCCAGATTTCAAAAGTTCGCCGTCCTCGGCATATTCTCGAAGAACCAGACGACCCTATCACCATCCTACAAGAGAGCCGTAGGGATACCAGCACAATTCGTAAATACAAATACAGACCGCGTTCCGTATTCCGGCCTCGCCGCCGAGGCCCACCGCGACGTCCCAGTAACGTTAAAAAACCGATCATTGCTAAACGAGCCAGCCCGCGATGCTGAGCCAATACTAATAATAAATACTCGCGTAAATAATCCGACCCAGCCTGATTTGACTTGCTGCCCCTCCCCAATGACCCCGCCGAGCCGAGGTTCGAACCCCACAGGGGGTGCCCTCAGCGATGCGGTCATTTAGCTTAAGTAGTATTTGTTGCCCTGGCTGGGGGCCTTAACTTATAGAGGCCACCGCAGGGATTAGTCCGGTTAAGTAGTTAACAGCCGTAGCGTGCTGAACTACGAGTGGAAAAAAAAAAAAAAAAAAAAAAAAAAAAAAAAAAAACTCGTTCGCGCACACTCTGCTCACGATATCCCGTACGCGCTCATCGACGGCGTGTTCGCTCATTTTGTGTTAACGACGATCCATTAATCTACCCTTCGACATGTCTGGTCGCGGTAAAGGTGGCAAAGTTAAGGGAAGGCAGTCCGTGTCGAACCGTGCCGCTCCAGTTCCCGGTGGACGTATCACAGCTGGCTCCGCAACGGTTAACTACGGCCGAGCGCGTCGGTGCCGGAGCGCCCGCTACCTGGCCGCCTGATGGAGTACCGCGCCGCCGAAGTGCGCGAGTTGGCGGCAACGCCCGCCAGGGACAACAAGAAAACCAGTATCATCCCGCGTCCATCTCCAACGCCATGCCGCCAACGACGAGGAGTTTGAACAAAGTGCTCTCCGGCGTACGATCGCCCAGGTTTGTGTGGGCTGCCGAACATCCAGGACGTGCTTCTTGCCCAAGAAGTACCAGGAAGAAGGCCTTAAGTCGGCCCGCGCACCCGAACCGCATAGCATCGTGAATGCGGAGCACGCACGGCGACATCGCATCGGCACCGCACAGCATTCTCACATACAAAAGGCCCTTTTCAGGGCCACAATATGATTCGTCTCGATGTACACGCACACAATATTATTGCGTGCGTGTCTTCATATGACAGTTTCTGTTGTAACCGATCGAAAGTCAAAAACGTTAACAATATACATACATACATACATACATACATACATACATACATACATACATACCTACCTATGTACCTAAAAAAATGAAAACCCGTAAAACGTACGTACGTACGTAAAATAAAATACATTATGTATGAACTATGAACGTACTATGTACGAACGAATACGGAGATGAGACAACTCCAATAATGTAGTCCTTCAGTTCACAAGAGAGAAAGATGTTTGGTACCTACGCAAGCAATTTTTTACCTACTACACCTGTCTGTATGTCTATGCAGGAACATAGACTGATATAGGTAATAAGTAATTTAGTTTAGTTTTTGATAGTAAAAAAAAAACCGATAAGTACCAAGGTACCAAGTTCACAGTCACAGAACCTTAAGTAGGTATATAATTTAGTCGTTTGTCGTTTGATATAATTATGTAATAAAGAATACGGAACGTAGCTACGTACTAGCACATAATTATTATAATTAAGTACCTAAACCTAGATACCTACCTAAATTTACATACCTACAGACAGTTTAACCAAATTAAATAATACCTAGCTAGGTACAGTACACAATCGAACTCACATTGCTATACCGAAGACAGATTGAAGCGATGACTATGTACTTACTACTTACTTCCTTACCTACCTACCTTAACATACATTACGTATACAAAATGAACTAGTACCGGTACATTTATAAATATGTAGTAATATAATTAGGTACATCTGACGGTGTCTTCTTCTTAATTACATCGTGTCTACTATTCTAATCCGTATCGTCGTCACATAATCGTAAATTATCAAGTAACATAAATATAATTTTATAAGGTGGTGGTGTATGTATGGTATGTAATGATGGTAGTATGATGGTTGGGTGGTGTAATGTAAATGTACCTTGCTGCTATATCGTTGTTGCGTTGTTTTTACCTGTGGAAGAAGCATCATCACATCAACACGAAAACCGCGACCGCACACCCCGCGCCCCCCCGTCGCCGACGCCGATAGCCCCGCCCCCTCGCCCCGCTAGAAATCGTAACCGAGGCTCGAGAGGCGCTGCGATTGGACCGTTGCGCGCGTCGAACGCTCCGTCGCCCGACGTCAACCTCGTCCGCGTCCGGCGGTATAAGTACGAGTGTGGGCGCGTTGGTTTTTTAATCCGCTCCTGAACTCCGCTTCGGTAGCACGCATTCCCTATATTTTCACTTCACGTATCAACTTACGTTAGTTAACAGCTACGATGCCGCCTAAGACCAGTGGTAAGGCCGCCAAGAAATCTGGCAAAGCCCAGAAGAACATCTCAAAGACCGACAAGAAGAAGAAGAAGCACAAGAGGAAGGAGAGCTACGCCATCTACATCTACAAGGTGCTGAAGCAGGTCCACCCTGACACCGGTATCTCCAGCAAGGCCATGTCGATCATGAACTCGTTCGTGAACGACATCTTCGAGCGCATCGCCGCCGAAGCTTCTCGTCTCGCCCACTACAACAAGAGATCGACCATCACCTCGAGGGAGGTGCAGACCTCCGTCAGGCTCCTGCTGCCCGGTGAGCTCGCCAAGCACGCCGTCAGCGAGGGCACCAAGGCCGTCACCAAGTACACCAGCTCGAAGTGAGCGGCTTCGAGTGTAGTCCGCGACGTCGAGCCTCGTGCTTGTGAACGGTGCGTGTAGTCGTCGTACCTACGTGGTCGTCGGTGTCGTTCAATTATAACCATCGCAACCACCACCCAGACGACGACGGCAACAACAACAACAACAACAACGGGGCCTACTCGCGCCGCAGCCCATGCTCGCAGGACGGCGGGACAAAAGACAAAAGGCCCTTTTCAGGGCCACAAATTAATTCATGTGATCATTCAGATTCACGTTTCTATCGAAACTATGAGAGTCAAAAGCGTTTAATTACACACATACCTACGTATTACCTACGACATTACTTCGTAGAACGTAGATGAAAATTAATACAAGAATGAATAAAGCTCTGTACAAATTCTGATAGAAAGCTAGCTACTTAGCTACCTACCTACCTACCTACCTACCTATCTACCTACCTACCTACCTACCTACCTACCTACCGCACTATCTACTACCTTCGTCTAGGGTGCCTACCCCTTTTGATTTAAGTCGACTTTAATCTCCTGACAATAATAAATAAAAATAAATATATTTATTTAGTTAGTTGTATACGTCCACAGGTATACATACATACATACATACAGTTATTCATGGAGATCAAGATGAGAATAGCTAGCAGTCAGTTGAATTTATATAAGTACACACGCCCGAAACCCAAGTTGATATTCATTTATTTAGACGGCTAGGACCTAGGCCTAGTTATATAAACATCATATTTATTTGTTTATTTTATTGCAACAATTCGCACATGTTGGTATCTTACTTAGGTTTAGCTAGTTAGTTACTTACTTACTTACAACTATATTAGTTCGGATCCTTGTCTGTACTTAGCAATCTGTATTTACATATAGGTATACATATATCATATATATGTATATGTAATAAGCTACTCTCGCGCGGTTATCACCCGCTGCTCGGCTCCATTTGATCGTAGCGTGATGTTTTATATACTATAGCGATAAGGAACATATATCAATGTGAAAGAATTTTGGCAATCCGACCAGCGGTTCCAAGGATTACCCCCCTATGCAAGTACTTAAATACATACATTTAAATGTAGGTATACAAACTTAAAAAAAAATTACCTCTTTATAATACTTGTAGGTTACCTATAATATAGATAATACTAAGTACCTATACTGAAAATAATAGTTTCCTTTTAGTCGTCGTCGAAATCGCACATTGCCTAGAGGGAGCCACACGAGCGCGAGTCGCAAGCTAGGCCCCGCCCCTCGTGCCGGCGTCATCGTCGTCCTCGTATATAAATACGACCGAACGTCGCGGCACCCGCTTTATTCACACTCGAACGTTCGCCCGGAGCAGAGCAGTGTATCTACCGATCGTACAATTTCTCAACTCGACTAAGCAATGGCTCGTACCAAGCAGCCCGCTCGTAAATCCACCGGTGGCAAGGCCCCGAGGAAGCAGCTCGCCACCAAGGCGGCTCGTAAGAGCGCACCGGCCACCGGCGGTGTCAAGAAGCCCCATCGCTACAGGCCCGGAACTGTCGCTCTTCGTGAGATCCGTCGTTACCTGAAGAGTACCGAGCTGTTGATCCGCAAGCTCCCGTTCCAGCGTCTCGTCCGTGAGATCGCTCAGGACTTCAAGACCGATCTCCGTTTCCAGAGCTCCGCCGTGATGGCGCTCCAGGAGGCCAGCGAAGCTTACCTGGTCGGCCTGTTCGAAGACACGCACCTGTGCGCTATCCACGCCAAGCGCGTCACCATCATGCCCAAGGACATACAGCTGGCGCGCAGGATCCGCGGTGAACGCGCCTAAGCACCATCAACAAACAACATCGACTGTGCGTGTGTGTACATTGTGTATATAACACACGCACACGCACACGCACACGTCGAGTTCGTTCACTGACAACAATAGGCCCTTTTCAGGGCCACACATGAATCTGAACTTTTAATGGTTTCTCGTCGAAAGTAGAAAGTCAAAAACGTTAATAAATGAATTACCTACCTACCTACCTACCTACCTCCCTACCTACCTACCTCTACCTACCTACATACCTATAGCTAATTAACTGAGTAACGTTAGATATCTATTCGAAAATATAATACAATCTACCTTGGACGGTTACATGACTGTATCATATTATCATCTCCTCAAATATAATTATAAATCGTCCACATAATATATACAAGGTGTATAATATTATAAAACATTATGTAGGTTCTTATTATCAAGTAGGTACCGTCTATGAGAGTGCAGTACAGTACAGTACAGTACCTACATTCATTACTATTATAATCTGTGATTATAATATACTAACTAACCGCATACTTTGCGAATAGACTAGACTATCTATATTATGTGTGTACAGTACTCGATAGATTAATAAACGTATGTCATGTTGTTCACGTTCGGGCATTGATCAATGATGATCAGTTTCTTGTAGTGAACAATAATTTCATATAAAATATAGTTGTTAGATGTAAGGATTATTTACTTATTAGAGTGCAGTGCTATCACTACACACAGGTACTAGGTCTATGCGATATAATAATAATGTGTAGGTATATAAGAAGATAGATAGATAGATACATATTATATAGCTAAATTAGTTAGTTCATTAGCTAGCTAGCTATCTATCTATCCAAGTATAATATCATCATCTATATCCATACCTGCATAGTTTTGATTAAGTTTCTTCGTTTCGCTGTGACGTTCTTTAATTAATAATTACTTAATACATAATTATCGTCGACTATCAAGCGAGAGAGCAAGCAAGCAACCAAAAATCCAAAGCGGCGAGCTAGCTAACTATCTAACCGACCGACCAACCAGCGCTCTCCGACCCCTCCCCGCTCACCTCTCGCATCGAGCTCGCCCCGGCTCGCCCGGCTCGTGTATAAAAACGAGCGCATCGAACGGTCCCCGAACCATACGCCTGCGTCGTTCGTTCGCGTGCACACCAGATTTCAACAACTATCAACAATCAACATGACCGGTCGCGGTAAGGGAGGAAAAGGTCTGGGAAAGGGAGGAGCCAAGCGTCACAGGAAGGTACTCCGTGATAACATCCAGGGTATCACGAAGCCCGCCATCCGGCGTCTCGCTCGCAGAGGTGGAGTGAAACGTATCTCCGGTCTGATCTACGAAGAGACCAGAGGTGTGTTGAAGGTGTTCCTCGAGAACGTGATCCGTGACGCCGTCACGTACACCGAGCACGCCAAGAGGAAGACCGTCACCGCCATGGACGTCGTCTATGCCCTGAAACGCCAAGGCCGCACCCTGTACGGTTTCGGCGGTTAAGCGCGTGCGCGCCGAGCCGAGCAGAGTCGCGTCGCGGGTGGACTACCAACTCGCCGTGTGCGCGTCGCATACAAAAAAAAGGCCCTTTTCAGGGCCGCATATGATTCGAAACCATTATGAATGTTTCTCGATAACACTTGAAAGTCAATCAAAACGTTACCTACCTACCTACCTACCTACCAATACGCAATCATGTCCTACACGCCACCGTCCATATCGACGACGGTGAACAACAAGTACAAGTAGTACCCGTGTATACCAACTGTATAATATAGACCGTATATCAGCGTCGTCGTCATGAACATCGCATGTCAGCTTTGCTAGATCACCACTCACTCACTCAACCTGTCGCTGCCTCAACCCATGGTGCATTCAATTATACTTTACGTTGTGTACCTACCTACGTTATGTCACATGCACATAAGTACAATTTATTAAGTATGAGATTATTTAATCGTCGCTCGATTGATTGACTGCTTGCTTGCTCGCTTCATCCTCGTCGTCGCTCGTCTCGCCGCCGCCGATGGTGGTCGTGGTGCTGCCGCCACCCCGCCCGCCGCTCGTCATCGTCGTCCGCGCGTCCATCTGAAATACACTCGAAACGAATAACGATACTTATCGTGTTCGTACGTAATTAATAATGTATGTGTGTATGTAGGTACATAGGTACTAAGGAATGAGCTTGAGCTGTACAACACACGTATCACATCTATCTATCTATATATCTTTCAATCCATCCATCCATCCACTGAGATGTGTTAGTTAGTGAGTGAGTAGTTTAGTTACTTACTTACTTACAGAGAGATATGAGTGTGGAGGTATATGATGACAAGTACTTACGTATATTCGTGTCATTCGTCGCATTCAATTCAATACCTATGTAGACAGAAGAAAATTAAAACTATGTTTATTAACTAAGGGTTAATACCTATGTATTATTATACATATAGTAACTACCACATATTATTATTATAATCGTATTTGTACACAGTACGAGTGTGAGCATGAGTACGTGTCGTATAAGTAATAGATATAACTAGGTAACGTATTCGATGTGTAGGTTCATGTATTCGAGTTTCTCCTTAGTCTATGTACCTAATAGTAATCGAGTACCTATCTAAACAATAATCATAGTAAGTCTAATAAGGCTGTAAGTAAGTAAATAAGTGAGGCTTCCTTGGCTGGACGCGACTCGCGACTCGCGAGTAGTCGCGTCGTTATCCTAATCTTGATTCGTTCGTTCAATATCCATTGGATAGAGATTGGACGGCGAGAACGCGTCTCGCTCGGGTTAGCAGGCCTGCTGTCCTGCTGCTGCCTGATAGCCGTCTTGCCCGACGACGAGGAGGACTACTTCGTCTTCGGTCCAGCAAGGCACTTGGCAGGCAGGCAGCCAGTCAGGCCGGTCGGCCGGTCGGCCGGTGTTTTACGACGGTCCACTTTTAAGTTGATAATTCGCCAGCGAGACCGTCGATATTCGACGAATTGTTGTCGCGGCGGAAGCTCGATATCCTCCCCGTTGATACGACGACCTCGATCGCCCATAACCATCGATCCCGTTGAGAAAATAACATTTTGATCCGGACCCGACCGACGGTCGGTACGCAGTCTCCGAAATAAAACAGCGGCACGCGCGAATATCGCCGCCCCCCCGACGGCCACTGGTCTCACTCGCCGCTCAACTTCATGAACGACACGATAACACCGTTCGACAATCGAAACCGGACCGTTTTCCATTATTTTACCGATTTTATTAGACGCGTGTTAGTGAAAACTTTCGACAGTTCCGACGAGAAAACGTTCCGCGACATCACTGCGCTCGTTACGGTAAAGCTTCGAGGTACCTTAGCGCGCGCGTTCCGACCGCCGGGAATCCTGTAAGTGGCGACATCTAAGTCTCTCACGAACTCGGAACTTCACTCAACGTACAACTATTATTATCTTTCGTGTGTTGTTGTGCAACCAAATCATTAACAATCGAAATGGCAGACACAGCGGTCGCGACCGAGGCACCAGCACCCGCCACCCCGGCGAAGAAACAAGCCCGCAGACAAGCGGGCGCCGCCAAGAAACCTAAGGCGAAGCCGACCCATCCCAAGACATCGGAGATGGTCAACAACGCTATCAAGGAGATGAAGGAGCGCAGCGGTTCCTCGCTTCAGGCCATCAAGAAGTACATCGCGGCTCAGTACAAGGTCGACGCCGAGAAACTGGCTCCGTTCATCAGGAGTATCTGAAGAGCGCCGTCGAGTCCGGAACTCTCATCCAGACCAAGGGCAAGGGCGCTTCGGGATCGTTCAAGCTCGAATCGAAATCGTCAGCGGCGAAGAAGCCCGCCGGCGCCGCGGGCAAGGCGGCCGCCGGCAAGTCGGGCGCGTCCGCGTCCGCCGCGTCCAAGGCCGGCGGCGCCGGCAAGAAGGCGACCGCCTCCGCGGCCGGCGCTAAGAGCAAGAAGGCCGCCGCGGCAGCCGCGTCGGCGTCTGCGGCTTCGGGTTCGCCCGCTAATCGGCTAAATCATCGGCCGCCAAGGACAAGAAGGCCGCCGCCGCCAAGAAGAAGCCGGCCCCCAAGAAGGCCGCCGCTCCCGCCAAGGCGAAGGGAGGCGCCGCACCCAAAGCGAAGAAGACCGCCAAGCCCCCGACAAAGAAACCTAAAGCACCCAAACCGAAGAAGGCAGCCGCCGCTACGCCCAAATCGAAGCCGGCAGCGAAGAAAGCGGCCGCCGCAAAGAAGTAAAAGCCTCTCGGCCGCGGCTCGGGCGGTACCTACCGACGACGAGGGAACGACGGGGCGTGGCTGCCGCCGGAGACGACGACGACCACCACCACGACGACCACCACCGCCGCCGCCGCCAGCACACAACAACAACAGCGGCTGACGCGACGGCGAGACGGCGACGCCAACGTCTCCCTCGGCAGGAGGGAACGATAAACGCGATTGCGGGTGCACCCAAATTCGCGGCGCTTAACAAGCGCACACCAAAAAGCCCTTTTCAGGGCTAACAATCTGTTCATGAATATTTTGTTAAATATTCGTTTCTTCTATATACACAGAGAGTCGAAAACGTTTACTCCAATGCCCGCATGCATTATTATGCATGTGTGTATACACATACCTACACACACACTTACACTACCTATAATATAGTACGCAATAGGTACGCCTACATACAATCATGACGACTGAAAAATGAAAACGATTCGACGATACCTACACACGACTTACCTTACTAAAATCAATTTCATAATATACAGATAATGATAATAATAAATTAAAAGTATAAGTAGGTACATGTATTATGTATGTACATAGGTACATACGTATGATGTGCAGTATATTACCGTACATAGTAATAGGTAATAATTATCATGTATTGTAGTCGTTTGTTCTTTCTAACTTGAGACGATATATCATAATATCTTAAAGTTTAGATAGAAGCTGGCTGAGCAATTTAACAGTACCTACGCGCACAGTATAATGCCGATATTGTGTGTATCGGATATATACATATTATGCATGGTATTCACTGTTTGCCGTGCCGAGTATAGATATAGATAGTAGTACCTAAGTAATCATTATATTTATTATTCAAATTATAGGTACCTACATACAGAGAGCATGCATTGGCAGTTAGTTAGATGAATGACCTACTACTCATAAAATATATATTTTCAGCCATAGATAGGGGGGTACTATCGCTGATAGTGGCTACGATACGATAGAGAGAGTGACGTTAAGAAAGCAAACAATGACTTGGAAGTTTCTCATTTTGATTAATATCACCAAAATTTTGACAATATTATAATAACTAGGTACCTAATTAATTTTATTGTTATTGCAGAGTTGAGCGAGCGAGCGAGCGAGAGAGAGAGAGGGAAGGCGCGTGTGCGAGCGAGACGGGGATCGCGCTTGCGCGTCTCGATTGCTCGATAGGCTAGCGGTCCGACCCCACCGACGAGTATCGTGACTGACGGCGAGTATAAAAGCGGCTAAGCACTGCTCGTTCGCGCACACTCTGCTCACGATATCCCGTACGCGCTCATCGACGGCGTGTTCGCGCATTTTGTGTTAACGACGATCCATTAATCTACCCTTCGACATGTCTGGTCGCGGTAAAGGTGGCAAAGTTAAGGGAAAGGCAAAGTCCCGGTCGAACCGTGCCGGTCTCCAGTTCCCGGTGGGACGTATCCACAGGCTGCTCCGCCACGGTAACTACGCCGAGCGCGTCGGTGCCGGAGCGCCCGTCTACCTGGCCGCCGTGATGGAGTACCTCGCCGCCGAAGTGCTCGAGTTGGCCGGCAACGCCGCCAGGGACAACAAGAAGCCCAGGATCATCCCGCGTCATCTCCAACTGGCCATCCGCAACGACGAGGAGTTGAACAAGCTGCTCTCCGGCGTGACGATCGCCCAGGGTGGTGTGCTGCCGAACATCCAGGCAGTGCTCTTGCCCAAGAAGACCGAGAAGAAGGCTTAAGTCGGCCCGGCGCACCCGGCACCGGCAGAGCATCGTGAATGCGAGAGCACGCACGCGAGCATCGCATCGCACAGCACAGCATGCTCACATACAAAAGGCCCTTTTCAGGGCCACAATATGATTCGTCTCGATGTACACGCACACAATATTATTGCGTGCGTGTCTTCATATGACAGTTCTGTTGTAACCGATCGAAAGTCAAAAACGTTAACAATATACATACATACATACATACATACATACATACATACATACATACATACCTACCTATGTACCTAAAAAAATGAAACCCGTAAAACGTACGTACGTACGTAAAATAAAATACATTATGTATGAACTATGAACGTACTATGTACGAACGAATACGGAGATGAGACAACTCCAATAATGTAGTCCTTCAGTTCACAAGAGAGAAAGATGTTTGGTACCTACGCAAGAAATTTTTTACCTACTACACCTGTCTGTATGTCTATGCAGGAACATAGACTGATATAGGTAATAAGTAATTTAGTTTAGTTTTGATAGTAAAAAAAAACCGATAAGTACCAAGGTACCAAGTTCACAGTCACAGAACCTTAAGTAGGTATATAATTTAGTCGTTTGTCGTTTGATATAATTATGTAATAAAGAATACGGAACGTAGCTACGTACTAGCACATAATTATTATAATTAAGTACCTAAACCTAGATACCTACCTAAATTTACGTACCTACAGACAGTTTAACCAAAATAAATAATACCTAGCTAGGTACACACAATCGAACTACATTGCTATACCGAATGACAGATTTAGCTATGTACTATGTACTTACTTACTTACTTACTTACTTACTTACTTACCTACCTACCTTACATACATACGTATACAAAATGACATAGGTACCGTACATATAAATATGTAGGTATATAAATTAGGTACATCTGAAGGTGTCTTCTTCTTAATTATCATCGTGTCTACTTATTCTAATCCGTATCGTCGTCATCATAATCGTAAATTATACAAGTACATAAATATAAATTTTATAAGGTGGTGTGTATGTATGTATGTATGTATGGTATGTATGATGGTTGGTGTGTAATGTAAAATGTACATTATGCTGCTATATCGTTGTTGCGTTGTTTTTACCAGTGGAAGAAGAATCATCACATCAACACCAAAAACGCGACCGCACACCCCGCGCCCCCCGTCGCCGACGCCGATAGCCCCGCCCCCTCGCCCCGCTAGAAATCGTAACCGAGGCTCGAGAGGCGCTGCGATTGGACCGTTGCGCGCGTCGAACGCTCCGTCGCCCGACGTCAACCTCGTCCGCGTCCGGCGGTATAAGTACGAGTGTTGGCGCGTTGGTTTTTTTAATCCGCTCCTGAACTCCGCTTCGGTAGCACGCATTCCCTATATTTTCACTTCACGTATCAACTTACGTTAGTTAACAGCTACGATGCCGCCTAAGACCAGTGGTAAGGCCGCCAAGAAATCTGGCAAAGCCCAGAAGAACATCTCAAAGACCGACAGGAAGAAGAAGAAGCACAAGAGGAAGGAGAGCTACGCCATCTACATCTACAAGGTGCTGAAGCAGGTCCACCCTGACACCGGTATCTCCAGCAAGGCCATGTCGATCATGAACTCGTTCGTGAACGACATCTTCGAGCGCATCGCCGCCGAAGCTTCTCGTCTCGCCCACTACAACAAGAGATCGACCATCACCTCGAGGGAGGTGCAGACCTCCGTCAGGCTCCTGCTGCCCGGTGCGCTCGCCAAGCACGCCGTCAGCGAGGGCACCAAGGCCGTCACCAAGTACA
Source organism: Spodoptera exigua (assembly GCA_902829305.4). NCBI lineage: Eukaryota > Metazoa > Arthropoda > Insecta > Lepidoptera > Noctuidae > Spodoptera > Spodoptera exigua. Next base: position 4,594,359 of record LR824630.2, on the reverse strand, counting down.
CCAGCTCGAAGTGAGCGGCTTCGAGTGTAGTCCGCGACGTCGAGCCTCGTGCTTGTGAACGGTGCGTGTAGTCGTCGTACCTACGTGGTCGTCGGTGTCGTTCAATTATAACCATCGAAACCACCACCCAGACGACGACGGCAACAACAACAACAACAACAACAACAACGGGGCCTACTCGCGCCGCAGCCCATGCTCGCAGGACGGCGGGACAAAAGACAAACGGCCCTTTTCAGGGCCACAAATTAATTCATGTGATCATTCAGATTCACGTTTCTATCGAAACTATGAGAGTCAAAAGCGTTTAATTACACACATACCTACGTATTACCTACGCCATTACTTCGTAGAACGTAGATGAAAATTAATACAAGAATGAATAAAGCTCTGTACAAATTCTGATAGAAAGCTAGCTACTTAGCTACCTACCTACCTACCTACCTACCTATCTACCTACCTACCTACCTACCTACCTACCTACCGAACTATCTACTACCTTCGTCTAGGGTGCCTACCCCTTTTGATTTAAGTCGAATTTAATCTCCTGACAATAATAAATAAAAATAAATATATTTATTTAGTTAGTTGTATACGTCCACAGGTATACATACATACATACATACAGTTATTCATGGAGATCAAGAATGAGAATAGCTAGCAGTCAGTTGAATTTATATAAGTACCCACGCCCGAAACCCAAGTTGATATTCATTTATTTAGACGGCTAGGACCTAGGCCTAGTTATATAAACATCATATTTATTTGTTTATTTTATTGCAACAATTCGCACATGTTGGTATCTTACTTAGGTTTAGCTAGTTAGTTACTTACTTACTTACAACTATATTTAGTTCGGATCCTTGGCTGTACTTAGCAATCTGTATTTACATATAGGTATACATATATCATATATATGTATATGTAATAAGCTACTCTCGCGCGGTTTATCACCCGCTGCTCGGCTCCATTTGATCGTAGCGTGATGTTTTATATACTATAGCGATAAGGAACATATATCAATGTGAAAGAATTTGGCAATCCGACCAGCGGTTCCAAGGATTACCCCCTATGCAAGTACTTAAATACATACATTTAAATGTAGGTATACAAACTTAAAAAAAAATTACCTCTTTATAATACTTGTAGGTTACCTATAATATAGATAATACTAAGTACCTATACTGAAATAATAGTTTCCTTTTAGTCGTCGTCGAAATCGCACATTGCCTAGAGGGAGCCACACGAGCGCGAGTCGCAAGCTAGGCCCCGCCCCTCGTGCCGGCGTCATCGTCGTCCTCGTATATAAATACGACCGAACGTCGAGGCAACCGCTTTATTCACACTCGAACGTTCGCCCGGAGCAGAGCAGTGTATCTACCGATCGTACAATTTCTCAACTCGACTAAGCAATGGCTCGTACCAGCAGACCGCTCGTAAATCCACCGGTGGCAAGGCCCCGAGGAAGCAGCTCGCCACCAAGGCGGCTCGTAAGAGCGCACCGGCCACCGGCGGTGTCAAGAAGCCCCATCGCTACAGGCCCGGAACTGTCGCTCTTCGTGAGATCCGTCGTTACCAGAAGAGTACCGAGCGGTTGATCCGCAAGCTCCCGTTCCAGCGTCTCGTCCGTGAGATCGCTCAGGACTTCAAGACCGATCTCCGTTTCCAGAGCTCCGCCGTGATGGCGCTCCAGGAGGCCAGCGAAGCTTACCTGGTCGGCCTGTTCGAAGACACGAACCTGTGCGCTATCCACGCCAAGCGCGTCCCCCAAGCGCGTCACCATCATGCCCAAGGACATACAGCTGGCGCGCAGGCTCCGCGGTGAACGCGCCTAAGCAACATCAACAAACAACATCGACTGTGCGTGTGTGTACATTGTGTATATAACACACGCACACGCACACGCACACGTCGAGTTCGTTCACTGACAACAAAAGGCCCTTTTCAGGGCCACACATGAATCTGAACTTTTAATGGTTTCTCGTCGAAGTAGAAAGTCAAAAACGTTAATAAATGAATTACCTACCTACCTACCTACCTACCTACCTACCTACCTACCTCTACCTACCTACATACCTATAGCTAATTAACTGAGTAACGTTAGATATCTATTCGAAAATATAATACAATCTACCTTGGACGGTTACATGACTGTATCATATTATCATCTCCTCAAATATAATTATAATCGTCCACATAATATATACAAGGTGTATAATATTATAAAACATTATGTAGGTTCTTATTATCAAGTAGGTACCGTCTATGAGAGTGCAGTACAGTACAGTACAGTACCTACATTCATTACTATTATAATCTGTGATTATAATATACTAACTAACCGCATACTTTGCGAATAGACTAGACTAGCTATATTATGTGTGTACAGTACTCGAATAGATTAATAAACGTATGTCATGTTGTTCACGTTCGGGCATTGATCAATGATGATCAGTTTCTTGTAGTGAACAATAATTTCATATAAAATATAGTTGTTAGATGTAAGGATTATTTACTTATTAGAGTGAAGTGCTATCACTACACACAGGTACTTGGTCTATGCGATATAATAATAATGTGTAGGTATATAAGAAGATAGATAGATAGATACATATTATATAGCTAAATTAGTTAGTTCATTAGCTAGCTAGCTATCTATCTATCCAAGTATAATATCATCATCTATATCCATACCTGCATAGTTTCGATTAAGTTTCTTCGTTTCGCTGTGACGTTCTTTAATTAATAATTACTTAATACATAATTATCGTCGACTATCAAGCGAGAGAGCAAGCAAGCAACCAAAAATCCAAAGCGGCGAGCTAGCTAACTATCTAACCGACCGACCAACCAGCGCTCTCCGACCCCTCCCCGCTCACCTCTCGCATCGAGCTCGCCCCGGCTCGCCCGGCTCGTGTATAAATACGAGCGCATCGAACGGTCCCCGAACCATACGCCTGCGTCGTTCGTTCGCGTGCACACCAGATTTCAACAACTATCAACAATCAACATGACCGGTCGCGGTAAGGGAGGAAAAGGTCTGGGAAAGGGAGGAGCCAAGCGTCACAGGAAGGTACTCCGTGATAACATCCAGGGTATCACGAAGCCCGCCATCCGTCGTCTCGCTCGCAGAGGTGGAGTGAAACGTATCTCCGGTCTGATCTACGAAGAGACCAGAGGTGTGTTGAAGGTGTTCCTCGAGAACGTGATCCGTGACGCCGTCACGTACACCGAGCACGCCAAGAGGAAGACCGTCACCGCCATGGACGTCGTCTATGCCCTGAAACGCCAAGGCCGCACCCTGTACGGTTTCGGCGGTTAAGCGCGGGCGCGCCGAGCCGAGCAGAGTCGCGTCGCGGGTGGACTACCAACTCGCCGTGTGCGCGTCGCATACAAAAAAAAGGCCCTTTTCAGGGCCGCATATGATTCGAAACCATTATGAATGTTTCTCGATAACACTTGAAAGTCAATCAAAACGTTACCTACCTACCTACCTACCTACCTATACGCAATCATGTCCTACACGCCACCGTCCATATCGACGACGGTGAACAACAAGTACAAGTAGTACCCGTGTATACCAACTGTATAATATAGACCGTATATCAGCGTCGTCGTCATGAACATCGCATGTCAGCTTTGCTAGATCACCACTCACTCACTCAACCTGTCTCTGCCTCAACCCATGGTGCATTCAATTATACTTTACGTTGTGTACCTACCTACGTTATGTCACATGCACATAAGTACAATTTATTAAGTATGAGATTATTTAATCGTCGCTCGATTGATTGACTGCTTGCTTGCTCGCTTTCATCCTCGTCGTCGCTCGTCTCGCCGCCGCCGATGGTGGTCGTGGTGCTGCCGCCACCCCGCCCGCCGCTCGTCATCGTCGTCCGCGCGTCCATCTGAAATACACGCGAAACGAATAACGATACTTATCGTGTTCGTACGTAATTAATAATGTATGTGTGTATGTAGGTACATAGGTACTAAGGAATGAGCTTGAGCTGTACAACACACGTATCACATCTATCTATCTATATATCTATCAATCCATCCATCCATCCACTGAGATGTGTTAGTTAGTGAGTGAGTAGTTTAGTTACTTACTTACTTACAGAGAGATATGAGTGTGTAGGTATATGATGACAAGTACTTACGTATATTCGTGTCATTCGTCGCATTCAATTCAATACCTATGTAGACAGAAGAAAATTAAAACTATGTTTATTAACTAAGGGTTAATACCTATGTATTATTATACATATAGTACCTACCACATATTATTATTATAATCGTATTTGTACACAGTACGAGTGTGAGCATGAGTACGTGTCGTATAAGTAATAGATATAACTAGGTAACGTATTCGATGTGTAGGTACATGTATTCGAGTTTCTCCTTAGTCTATGTACCTAATAGTAATCGAGTACCTATCTAAACAATAATCATAGTAAGTCTAATAAGTCTGTAAGTAAGTAAATAAGTGAGGCTTCCTGGCTGGACGCGACTCGCGACTCGCGAGTAGTCGCGTCGTTATCCTAATCTTGATTCGTTCGTTCAATATCCATTGGATAGAGATTGAACGGCGAGAACGCGTCTCGCTCGGGTTAGCAGGCCTGCTGTCCTGCTGCTGCCTGATAGCCGTCTTGCCCGACGACGAGGAGGACTACTTCGTCTTCGGTCCAGCCAGGCACTTGGCAGGCAGGCAGCCAGTCAGGCCGGTCGGCCGGTCGGCCGGTGTTTTACGACGGTCCACTTTTAAGTTGATAATTCGCCAGCGAGACCGTCGAATATCGACGAATTGTTGTCGCGGCGGAAGCTCGATATCCTCCCCGTTGATACGACGACCTCGATCGCCCATAACCATCGATCCCGTTGAGAAAATAACATTTTGATCCGGACCCGACCGACGGTCGGTACGCAGTCTCCGAAATAAAACAGCGGCACGCGCGAATATCGCCGCCCACCCGACGGCCACTGGTCTCACTCGCCGCTCAACTTCATGAACGACACGATAACACCGTTCGACAATCGAAACCGGACCGTTTTCCATTATTTTTACCGATTTTATTAGACGCGTGTTAGTGAAAACTTTCGACAGTTCCGACGAGAAAACGTTCCGCGACATCACTGCGCTCGTTACGGTAAAGCTTCGAGGTACCTTAGCGCGCGCGTTCCGACCGCCGGGAATCCTGTAAGTGGCGACATCTAAGTCTCTCACGAACTCGGAACTTCACTCAACGTACAACTATTATTATCTTTCGTGTGTTGTTGTTCAACCAAATCATTAACAATCGAAATGGCAGACACAGCGGTCGCGACCGAGGCACCAGCACCCGCCACCCCGGCGAAGAAACAAGCCGGCAGACAAGCGGGCGCCGCCAAGAAACCTAAGGCGAAGCCGACCCATCCCAAGACATCGGAGATGGTCAACAACGCTATCAAGGAGATGAAGGAGCGCAGCGGTTCCTCGCTTCAGGCCATCAAGAAGTACATCGCGGCTCAGTACAAGGTCGACGCCGAGAAACTGGCTCCGTTCATCAGGAAGTATCTGAAGAGCGCCGTCGAGTCCGGAACTCTCATCCAGACCAAGGGCAAGGGCGCTTCGGGATCGTTCAAGCTCGAATCGAAATCGTCAGCGGCGAAGAAGCCCGCCGGCGCCGCGGGCAAGGCGGCCGCCGGCAAGTCGGGCGCGTCCGCGTCCGCCGCGTCCAAGGCCGGCGGCGCCGGCAAGAAGGCGACCGCCTCCGCGGCCGGCGCTAAGAGCAAGAAGGCCGCCGCGGCAGCCGCGTCGGCGTCTGCGGCTTCGGGTTCGCCCGCTAAATCGGCTAAATCATCGGCCGCCAAGGACAAGAAGGCCGCCGCCGCCAAGAAGAAGCCGGCCCCCAAGAAGGCCGCCGCTCCCGCCAAGGCGAAGGGAGGCGCCGCACCCAAAGCGAAGAAGACCGCCAAGCCCCCGACAAAGAAACCTAAAGCTCCCAAACCGAAGAAGGCAGCCGCCGCTACGCCCAAATCGAAGCCGGCAGCGAAGAAAGCGGCCGCCGCAAAGAAGTAAAAGCCTCTCGGCCGCGGCTCGGTCGGTACCTACCGACGACGAGGGAACGACGTGGCGTGGCTGCCGCCGGAGACGACGACGACCACCACCACGACGACCACCACCGCCGCCGCCGCCAGCACACAACAACAACAGCGGCTGACGCGACGGCGAGACGGCGACGCCAACGTCTCCCTCGGCAGGAGGGAACGATAAACGCGATTGCGGGTGCACCCAAATTCGCGGCGCTTAACAAGCGCACACCAAAAAGCCCTTTTCAGGGCTAACAATCTGTTCATGAATATTTTGTTAATATTCGTTTCTTCTATATACACAGAGAGTCGAAAACGTTTACTCCAATGCACGCATGCATTATTATGCATGTGTGTATACACATACCTACACACACACTTACACTACCTATAATATAGTACGCAATAGGTACGCCTACATACAATCATGACGACTGAAAATGAAAACGATTCGACGATACCTACACACGACTTACCTTACTAAAATCAATTTCATAATATAAAGATAATGATAATAATAAATTAAAAGTATAAGTAGGTACATGTATTATGTATGTACATAGGTACATACGTATGATGTGCAGTATATTACCGTACATAGTAATAGGTAATAATTATCATGTATTGTAGTCGTTTGTTCTTTCTAACTTGAGACGATATCTCATAATATCTTAAAGTTTAGATAGAAGCTGGCTGAGCAATTTAACAGTACCTACGCGCACAGTATAATGCCGATATTGTGTGTATCGGATATATACATATTATGCATGGTATTCACTGTTTGCCGTGCCGAGTATAGATATAGATAGTAGTACCTAAGTAATCATTATATTTATTATTCAAATTATAGGTACCTACATACAGAGAGCATGCATTGGCAGTTAGTTAGATGAATGACCTACTACTCATAAAATATATATTTTCAGCCATACATAGGGGGGGTACTATCGCTGATAGTGGCTACGATACGATAGAGAGAGTGACGTTAAGAAAGCAAACAATGACTTGGAAGTTTCTCATTTTGATTAATATCACCAAAATTTTGACAATATTATAATAACTAGGTACCTAATTAATATTATTGTTATTGCAGAGTTGAGCGAGCGAGCGAGCGAGAGAGAGAGAGGGAAGGCGCGTGTGCGAGCGAGACGGGGATCGCGCTTGCGCGTCTCGATTGCTCGATAGGCTAGCGGTCCGACCCCACCGACGAGTATCGTGACTGACGGCGAGTATAAAAGCGGCTAAGCACTGCTCGTTCGCGCACACTCTGCTCACGATATCCCGTACGCGCTCATCGACGGCGTGTTCGCTCATTTTGTGTTAACGACGATCCATTAATCTACCCTTCGACATGTCTGGTCGCGGTAAAGGTGGCAAAGTTAAGGGAAAGGCAAAGTCCCGGTCGAACCGTGCCGGTCTCCAGTTCCCGGTGGGACGTATCCACAGGCTGCTCCGCAACGGTAACTACGCCGAGCGCGTCGGTGCCGGAGCGCCCGTCTACCTGGCCGCCGTGATGGAGTACCTCGCCGCCGAAGTGCTCGAGTTGGCCGGCAACGCCGCCAGGGACAACAAGAAGACCAGGATCATCCCGCGTCATCTCCAACTGGCCATCCGCAACGACGAGGAGTTGAACAAGCTGCTCTCCGGCGTGACGATCGCCCAGGGTGGTGTGCTGCCGAACATCCAGGCCGTGCTCTTGCCCAAGAAGACCGAGAAGAAGGCTTAAGTCGGCCCGGCGCACCCGGCACCGGCAGAGCATCGTGAATGCGAGAGCACGCACGCGAGCATCGCATCGCACAGCACAGCATTCTCACATACAAAAGGCCCTTTTCAGGGCCACAATATGATTCGTCTCGATGTACACGCACACAATATTATTGCGTGCGTGTCTTCATATGACAGTTTCTGTTGTAACCGATCGAAAGTCAAAAACGTTAACAATATACATACATACATACATACATACATACATACATACATACATACATACCTACCTATGTACCTAAAAAAATGAAAACCCGTAAAACGTACGTACGTACGTAAAATAAAATACATTATGTATGAACTATGAACGTACTATGTACGAACGAATACGGAGATGAGACAACTCCAATAATGTAGTCCTTCAGTTCACAAGAGAGAAAGATGTTTGGTACCTACGCAAGCAATTTTTTACCTACTACACCTGTCTGTATGTCTATGCAGGAACATAGACTGATATAGGTAATAAGTAATTTAGTTTAGTTTTTGATAGTAAAAAAAAACCGATAAGTACCAAGGTACCAAGTTCACAGTCACAGAACCTTAAGTAGGTATATAATTTAGTCGTTTGTCGTTTGATATAATTATGTAATAAAGAATACGGAACGTAGCTACGTACTAGCACATAATTATTATAATTAAGTACCTAAACCTAGATACCTACCTAAATTTACGTACCTACAGACAGTTTAACCAATTAAATAATACCTAGCTAGGTACACACAATCGAACTACATTGCTATACCGAATGACAGATTTAGCTATGTACTATGTACTTACTTACTTACTTACTTACCTACCTACCTTACATACATACGTATACAAAATGACATAGGTACCGTACATATAAATATGTAGGTATATAAATTAGGTACATCTGAAGGTGTCTTCTTCTTAATTATCATCGTGTCTACTTATTCTAATCCGTATCGTCGTCATCATAATCGTAAATTATACAAGTACATAAATATAAATTTTATAAGGTGGTGTGTATGTATGTATGTATGTATGGTATGTATGATGGTTGGTGTGTAATGTAAAATGTACATTATGCTGCTATATCGTTGTTGCGTTGTTTTTACCAGTGGAAGAAGCATCATCACATCAACACGAAAAACGCGACCGCACACCCCGCGCCCCCCGTCGCCGACGCCGATAGCCCCGCCCCCTCGCCCCGCTAGAAATCGTAACCGAGGCTCGAGAGGCGCTGCGATTGGACCGTTGCGCGCGTCGAACGCTCCGTCGCCCGACGTCAACCTCGTCCGCGTCCGGCGGTATAAGTACGAGTGTTGGCGCGTTGGTTTTTTAATCCGCTCCTGAACTCCGCTTCGGTAGCACGCATTCCCTATATTTTCACTTCACGTATCAACTTACGTTAGTTAACAGCTACGATGCCGCCTAAGACCAGTGGTAAGGCCGCCAAGAAATCTGGCAAAGCCCAGAAGAACATCTCAAAGACCGACAAGAAGAAGAAGAAGCACAAGAGGAAGGAGAGCTACGCCATCTACATCTACAAGGTGCTGAAGCAGGTCCACCCTGACACCGGTATCTCCAGCAAGGCCATGTCGATCATGAACTCGTTCGTGAACGACATCTTCGAGCGCATCGCCGCCGAAGCTTCTCGTCTCGCCCACTACAACAAGAGATCGACCATCACCTCGAGGGAGGTGCAGACCTCCGTCAGGCTCCTGCTGCCCGGTGAGCTCGCCAAGCACGCCGTCAGCGAGGGCACCAAGGCCGTCACCAAGTACACCAGCTCGAAGTGAGCGGCTTCGAGTGTAGTCCGCGACGTCGAGCCTCGTGCTTGTGAACGGTGCGTGTAGTCGTCGTACCTACGTGGTCGTCGGTGTCGTTCAATTATAACCATCGCAACCACCACCCAGACGACGACGGCAACAACAACAACAACAACAACAACAACGGGGCCTACTCGCGCCGCAGCCCATGCTCGCAGGACGGCGGGACAAAAGACAAAAGGCCCTTTTCAGGGCCACAAATTAATTCATGTGATCATTCAGATTCACGTTTCTATCGAAACTATGAGAGTCAAAAGCGTTTAATTACACACATACCTACGTATTACCTACGACATTACTTCGTAGAACGTAGATGAAAATTAATACAAGAATGAATAAAGCTCTGTACAAATTCTGATAGAAAGCTAGCTACTTAGCTACCTACCTACCTACCTACCTATCTACCTACCTACCTACCTACCTACCTACCTACCGAACTATCTACTACCTTCGTCTAGGGTGCCTACCCCTTTTGATTTAAGTCGACTTTAATCTCCTGACAATAATAAATAAAAATAAATATATTTATTTAGTTAGTTGTATACGTCCACAGGTATACATACATACATACATACAGTTATTCATGGAGATCAAGAATGAGAATAGCTAGCAGTCAGTTGAATTTATATAAGTACACACGCCCGAAACCCAAGTTGATATTCATTTATTTAGACGGCTAGGACCTAGGCCTAGTTATATAAACATCATATTTATTTGTTTATTTTATTGCAACAATTCGCACATGTTGGTATCTTACTTAGGTTTAGCTAGTTAGTTACTTACTTACTTACAACTATATTTAGTTCGGATCCTTGTCTGTACTTAGCAATCTGTATTTACATATAGGTATACATATATCATATATATGTATATGTAATAAGCTACTCTCGCGCGGTTTATCACCCGCTGCTCGGCTCCATTTGATCGTAGCGTGATGTTTTATATACTATAGCGATAAGGAACATATATCAATGTGAAAGAATTTTGGCAATCCGACCAGCGGTTCCAAGGATTACCCCCTATGCAAGTACTTAAATACATACATTTAAATGTAGGTATACAAACTTAAAAAAAAATTACCTCTTTATAATACTTGTAGGTTACCTATAATATAGATAATACTAAGTACCTATACTGAAAATAATAGTTTCCTTTTAGTCGTCGTCGAAATCGCACATTGCCTAGAGGGAGCCACACGAGCGCGAGTCGCAAGCTAGGCCCCGCCCCTCGTGCCGGCGTCATCGTCGTCCTCGTATATAAATACGACCGAACGTCGCGGCAACCGCTTTATTCACACTCGAACGTTCGCCCGGAGCAGAGCAGTGTATCTACCGATCGTACAATTTCTCAACTCGACTAAGCAATGGCTCGTACCAAGCAGACCGCTCGTAAATCCACCGGTGGCAAGGCCCCGAGGAAGCAGCTCGCCACCAAGGCGGCTCGTAAGAGCGCACCGGCCACCGGCGGTGTCAAGAAGCCCCATCGCTACAGGCCCGGAACTGTCGCTCTTCGTGAGATCCGTCGTTACCAGAAGAGTACCGAGCTGTTGATCCGCAAGCTCCCGTTCCAGCGTCTCGTCCGTGAGATCGCTCAGGACTTCAAGACCGATCTCCGTTTCCAGAGCTCCGCCGTGATGGCGCTCCAGGAGGCCAGCGAAGCTTACCTGGTCGGCCTGTTCGAAGACACGAACCTGTGCGCTATCCACGCCAAGCGCGTCACCATCATGCCCAAGGACATACAGCTGGCGCGCAGGATCCGCGGTGAACGCGCCTAAGCAACATCAACAAACAACATCGACTGTGCGTGTGTGTACATTGTGTATATAACACACGCACACGCACACGCACACGTCGAGTTCGTTCACTGACAACAAAAGGCCCTTTTCAGGGCCACACATGAATCTGAACTTTTAATGGTTTCTCGTCGAAAGTAGAAAGTCAAAAACGTTAATAAATGAATTACCTACCTACCTACCTACCTACCTACCTACCTACCTACCTCTACCTACCTACATACCTATAGCTAATTAACTGAGTAACGTTAGATATCTATTCGAAAATATAATACAATCTACCTTGGACGGTTACATGACTGTATCATATTATCATCTCCTCAAATATAATTATAAATCGTCCACATAATATATACAAGGTGTATAATATTATAAAACATTATGTAGGTTCTTATTATCAAGTAGGTACCGTCTATGAGAGTGCAGTACAGTACAGTACAGTACCTACATTCATTACTATTATAATCTGTGATTATAATATACTAACTAACCGCATACTTTGCGAATAGACTAGACTATCTATATTATGTGTGTACAGTACTCGAATAGATTAATAAACGTATGTCATGTTGTTCACGTTCGGGCATTGATCAATGATGATCAGTTTCTTGTAGTGAACAATAATTTCATATAAAATATAGTTGTTAGATGTAAGGATTATTTACTTATTAGAGTGCAGTGCTATCACTACACACAGGTACTTGGTCTATGCGATATAATAATAATGTGTAGGTATATAAGAAGATAGATAGATAGATACATATTATATAGCTAAATTAGTTAGTTCATTAGCTAGCTAGCTATCTATCTATCCAAGTATAATATCATCATCTATATCCATACCTGCATAGTTTCGATTAAGTTTCTTCGTTTCGCTGTGACGTTCTTTAATTAATAATTACTTAATACATAATTATCGTCGACTATCAAGCGAGAGAGCAAGCAAGCAACCAAAAATCCAAAGCGGCGAGCTAGCTAACTATCTAACCGACCGACCAACCAGCGCTCTCCGACCCCTCCCCGCTCACCTCTCGCATCGAGCTCGCCCCGGCTCGCCCGGCTCGTGTATAAATACGAGCGCATCGAACGGTCCCCGAACCATACGCCTGCGTCGTTCGTTCGCGTGCACACCAGATTTCAACAACTATCAACAATCAACATGACCGGTCGCGGTAAGGGAGGAAAAGGTCTGGGAAAGGGAGGAGCCAAGCGTCACAGGAAGGTACTCCGTGATAACATCCAGGGTATCACGAAGCCCGCCATCCGTCGTCTCGCTCGCAGAGGTGGAGTGAAACGTATCTCCGGTCTGATCTACGAAGAGACCAGAGGTGTGTTGAAGGTGTTCCTCGAGAACGTGATCCGTGACGCCGTCACGTACACCGAGCACGCCAAGAGGAAGACCGTCACCGCCATGGACGTCGTCTATGCCCTGAAACGCCAAGGCCGCACCCTGTACGGTTTCGGCGGTTAAGCGCGGGCGCGCCGAGCCGAGCAGAGTCGCGTCGCGGGTGGACTACCAACTCGCCGTGTGCGCGTCGCATACAAAAAAAAGGCCCTTTTCAGGGCCGCATATGATTCGAAACCATTATGAATGTTTCTCGATAACACTTGAAAGTCAATCAAAACGTTACCTACCTACCTACCTACCTACCTATACGCAATCATGTCCTACACGCCACCGTCCATATCGACGACGGTGAACAACAAGTACAAGTAGTACCCGTGTATACCAACTGTATAATATAGACCGTATATCAGCGTCGTCGTCATGAACATCGCATGTCAGCTTTGCTAGATCACCACTCACTCACTCAACCTGTCTCTGCCTCAACCCATGGTGCATTCAATTATACTTTACGTTGTGTACCTACCTACGTTATGTCACATGCACATAAGTACAATTTATTAAGTATGAGATTGTAGTGACCTACCCTATATATGTAACCTAATCTATTTTCTCAATTATGTTCTTCATCTATCTATCTTTGTTAAATTCTAAACTATTTCTATTGTTATTACATACATATTATTTACTATTAAAAATACTTAGAACTAAATACTTATTCTTATATAAAAACCATAAATTAATTCTATCAATATTTACAATTTGTATTATATAAGTTAAATATTATTTTCTGTACAAAACTACTTTTCTTATTAGTAGATAGTTTATCAATGTATGACGCGCTCAGGTACTCGTGCGCCGACTCGGCGACCGGTCCGCCCGGTACGTCACAGCCGCGCGAGCGAGACCGCGCTATATTGATCTTGCGCTCACGCACTGCACTACTGCACTGGGCTGCGTCACGCAATGACCACACAGTTCGAGTTAGCTTTTCGTTCGAGCTATCGCGCTAACCACCGTGCTTTTTCTAAGTCTAGCTTTCTTAGTGCCGCTAGTGCTAGTATTAACCGTAGACTGTCTGTAAATGTGCTTGTGCTATTTTTCACTCCTTCTTTCTGCTTTCTTCTTATGTGTATCTGAACTGTACGTGTATTCTGTGTGCAATAAACTTTAATACTTTCTGTTGTGCACCCTGGACGCTTTATTTCTTCGCCTCCTTAACTATCGCCGTACCCTACACATACCTACAGTGGTGACCCCGAAAGAACACGGGAATGACGAGCACCTACAAGCCGGAGGTCGACGACGTGGCGGAATCATGCCGGGTAGGCGTGAGAGTACCGCCGTTCTACCCCGACAAGCCAGCGCTGTGGTTTTCGCAGTTGGACGCCCAATTCGCGCTGTCCAAAATAACAACCGACGAGACGAAATATTATTACGTCACCGGTTACCTCGACCCTAAGTACGCCGACGTAGTAGAGGATATAATAACCAACCCTCCTGATACCGGCAAGTATGAGAAGCTGAAGTGCGAGCTCGTCAGAAGGCTGTCCGTGACGCGTGAGGAGAAGGTGAAACAACTCCTCATGCACGAAGAACTTGGCGACAGGAAGCCGTCACTATTTTATCGGCACCTCCTCAACCTCGCTGGTCCAGACGTACCAGAGGAGTTTCTACGAGCGATATGGACAAGCCGACTACCGCCATACACGCAGACCATAGTGGCGTCACAGTCAAAGATGCCCATGGTTGACGTGGCTGACCTAGCGGACCGCATAACTGCCATCACCGGCACCCCGGCGCAGGTGGCATCAACATCGGCGGCAGCACCAGCATCGTCGAGTGCCCTCGGCGGTCTACACGCCGAGATCGCCGCGCTCCATAGGCAGAGGGAGTCGATGGCGCTCAAGATCGAGCGATTATCCCGTGACCGAGGACGGTCTCGCAGTCGTTCTCGTCGCCGATCCAGCTCCAGGTCGCACTCCAACTACAGGAGATCCCCACACTGCTGGTACCACCAGAAGTTCGGAGACAGGGCCAACAAGTGTATCAAGCCGTGCGATTACCCCATATCGGGAAATGTGCAGGGCAATCAGTGATGGCGGCCGATGATTGTCCGAGCGCGGGTCGCCTATTCGTGACCGACCAAAGGTCGAAGATGCAGTTTTTGGTCGACACCGGCAGTGACCTCTGTGTCTACCCCCGATCGGCAGTGGCGCGACGCCTCGTTAAAACAAATTATGAACTCAGTGCGGCAAACGGTTCCATAATAAATACTTATGGACATATTAAATTAAATTTAAACTTAGGATTGCGCCGCGACTTCGCTTGGCGATTTATTATTGCAGACGTGACAAGGGCGATAATAGGTGTGGATTTTTTATCTTTTTATAACTTGGTTGTTGATTGCAGGAACCAGCGTCTACTCGACAACAATACAACGCTCTCCACCCCGGCTTTGCCTGTCCGTCGTTCTGATGATGTGTCTTCGGTGAGGGTGAGTCTCGGTGATTCCGCATACACACATATACTACGGGAATATCCCGACATCACTCGACCTCACGGTATACACCGCACATCCAAACACAACACAGTACATCATATTCGTACTACACCAGGGCCACCAGTATCGTGTTCTCCGCGTAGACTGGCCCCGGATAAATTAAAAATCGCGAAGGCTGAGTTTGACGATATGTTGCAGTCCGGTATCTGCCGTTTATCCGAGTCACCGTGGTCGTCGCCTCTTCACCTCGTTCCTAAAAAAGGTGATGGATGGCGCCCCTGTGGCGATTACAGGATGCTGAATGCTCGTACTGTGCCAGATCAGTACCCTATCCGGCACATCCAGGACTTCGCACACAGCCTGTCTGGCTGTACCATCTTCTCGCAAATTGACTTAGTTAAAGCATACAATCAGATTCCTGTGAATCCAGACGACATCCCGAAGACTGCTATCACGACGCCGTTCGGTCTATTCGAATTCCCGTACATGACGTTCGGTCTTCGAAACGCAGCGCAGTCGTTCCAGCGCTTCGTGGATGAAATGCTCAGGGGTTTGGACTTCACATACGCTTATCTTGACGACTTTCTGGTTTTCTCTAAAGACAAGGCTACGCATGAGCTTCACCTGCGTCAGCTTTTCACTAGATTGCGAGAGTATGGTATGGTTATCAACAGCTCCAAGTGTGTTTTTGGTGTGTCCGAAGTAAATTTTTTGGGATACCACATCTCTTCAAAAGGGACTAGGCCGTTGCCTTCCAAAGTGGAGGCCGTCCAGAACTTCCCAGAACCTAAAACGGTCAGGGAGCTGCGCAGATTCCTCGGGATGCTGAACTTTTACCGCAGGTTTATCCCCAATGCAGCTACCTACCAAACACCCCTCAACTCCCTCCTTTCCGACTCTGTAAAAGGCTCACATCCTGTAAATTTTACAGCAGCCCAACGACAGGCGTTCCAGAGCTGCAAAGACAGCCTTTGTCAGGCAGCACTACTGGCTCATCCTGATTGCAGCGCTAAGTTGGCGTTGGTCACGGATGCGTCAGACGTAGCCATCGGTTCTGTCTTGCAGCAACTCAACGCTGGAGCTTGGGAGCCTCTTGCTTTCTTTTCTAGGAAGCTGAGCGACACGCAGGTTATGTACTCTCCTTACGATCGCGAACTGCTCGCTATTTACGAGAGTGTAAAATACTTCAGGCACATGCTGGAGGCTCGCGACTTTGTGATTTACACAGATCACAAGCCCCTCACATTCGCCTTTCATTCTCGTAAAGAGAATTGCTCCCCACGACAGTTCCGACACCTCGATTTCATTGCCCAATTCACAACTGACATCAGGCACATCTCGGGCAAGGACAATGTCGTGGCGGATACGCTATCACGCATTGAGGAGATTACTCAACCTGTGCCCATCGAAAGGATTGCTGCAGCTCAAAAGGAAGATCAGGAGCTCAAGGAACTACTAGAAGGTGAGAACTCACTTCGCTTGCAATTGGTAAGTGTGCCAGGTTCACAGCAGCAGTTGTATTGCGACGTCAGCACTACCACGCCTCGACCTTTTGTACCCAAGGAGCTGCGCAGGTCAATTTTCCTCAGCCTGCACTCCTTGAGTCACCCAGGTACTAAGGCATCTGCACGATTGGTTGCTGATCGCTACGTGTGGCCTGGTATCAGGAAAGATTGTCGTGACTGGGCTCAGAGTTGCTTGGCTTGCCAGCGCTCTAAAGTCACACGACACGTCTCCGCGCCTTTGCAATCTTTCAAATTGCCTCAGGCGAGGTTTGCATTTATCCATATAGACCTCATAGGTCCTTTGCCATTATGCCAAGGTTTTCGGTACTGCCTTACTGCCGTCGATCGCTTTACGCGATGGCCCGAGGCTATACCCCTCGCAGATATAACCGCAGAAACCGTGGCAAAGGCCCTACTATGTGGATGGATATCTCGCTTCGGCTGCCCTTCCGATATCGTAACTGATAGAGGTAGGCAGTTCGAATCCGCACTCTTCAAGTGCCTGTCTAGCATAGCTGGTTTTCAACATCGCAGAACAACTGCATACCATCCAGCCTGCAACGGACTGGTGGAAAGATTCCACCGTCAACTTAAGGCTGCAATCACCTGCCACGCTGACAGCAGTTGGGTGGAATCTCTTCCACTCGTCCTGTTAGGTGTCCGCAGCGCCTTTAAGGAGGACGTTCAGGCTTCAGCTGCCGAGTTAGTTTTTGGCCAGCCACTGCGTCTCCCAGGCGAATTTTTTGACCCACAGGCCAACGAGACTGTCGACATGAATGATTATCTTTCCAGGCTTCGCAGTATTGTCCGAAGTCTTCAACCAGCACCAGCAGCCAGACACAACAGCCGCTTCAAAACTTTCATTTTTAAAGAACTAGCCACTGCATCGCATGTGTTCCTTAGGGACTGCGCTGCTGGTGGTGGTCTGAAGCCGGCATACTCTGGCCCTCACAAGGTCATTGAACGAGGTGACAAGGTGTTCAAACTACTGGTGAACGGTAAACAGGCAACAGTATCGATAGACCGCATCAAGCCGGCCTTCATACTGCGTGATCCTGACACCACATCACATTCACCACATAACACACCACATTCAATACTTAACAACAACACTCATCACTACACACCCAACGCGGATAACCGAGAATCATCTTCTCCTAAGGATGACGTCATCAAAACGTCACGGTCAGGACGTCGCGTTAAGTTCCCAGATTATTATCGCCCTTGACGGTCTCTGGAGGGGGGTGATGTAGTGACCTACCCTATATATGTAACCTAATCTATTTTCTCAATTATGTTCTTCATCTATCTATCTTTGTTAAATTCTTAAATTCTAAACTATTTCCATTATTATTATATACATATTATTTACTCTTAAAAATACTTAAAACTAAATACTTATTCTTATATAAAAACCATAAATTAATTCTATCAATATTTACAATTTGTATTATATAAGTTAAATATTATTTTCTGTACAAAACTACTTTTCTTATTAGTAGATAGTTTATCAATGTATGACGCGCTCAGGTACTCGTGCGCCGACTCGGCGACCGGTCCGCCCGGTACGTCACAGCCGCGCGAGCGAGACCGCGCTATATTGATCTTGCGCTCACGCACTGCACTACTGCACTGGGCTGCGTCACGCAATGACCACACAGTTCGAGTTAGCTTTTCGTTCGAGCTATCGCGCTAACCACCGTGCTTTTTCTAAGTCTAGCTTTCTTAGTGCCGCTAGTGCTAGTATTAACCGTAGACTGTCTGTAAATGTGCTTGTGCTATTTTTCACTCCTTCTTTCTGCTTTCTTCTTATGTGTATCTGAACTGTACGTGTATTCTGTGTGCAATAAACTTTAATACTTTCTGTTGTGCACCCTGGACGCTTTATTTCTTCGCCTCCTTAACTATCGCCGTACCCTACACATACCTACAGTATATAAGTATTTAATCGTCGCTCGATTGATTGACTGCTTGCTTGCTCGCTTTCATCCTCGTCGTCGCTCGTCTCGCCGCCGCCGATGGTGGTCGTGGTGCTGCCGCCACCCCGCCCGCCGCTCGTCATCGTCGTCCGCGCGTCCATCTGAAATACACGCGAAACGAATAACGATACTTATCGTGTTCGTACGTAATTAATAATGTATGTGTGTATGTAGGTACATAGGTACTAAGGAATGAGCTTGAGCTGTACAACACACGTATCACATCTATCTATCTATATATCTATCAATCCATCCATCCATCCACTGAGATGTGTTAGTTAGTGAGTGAGTAGTTTAGTTACTTACTTACTTACAGAGAGATATGAGTGTGTAGGTATATGATGACAAGTACTTACGTATATTCGTGTCATTCGTCGCATTCAATTCAATACCTATGTAGACAGAAGAAAATTAAAACTATGTTTATTAACTAAGGGTTAATACCTATGTATTATTATACATATAGTACCTACCACATATTATTATTATAATCGTATTTGTACACAGTACGAGTGTGAGCATGAGTACGTGTCGTATAAGTAATAGATATAACTAGGGAACGTATTCGATGTGTAGGTACATGTATTCGAGTTTCTCCTTAGTCTATGTACCTAATAGTAATCGAGTACCTATCTAAACAATAATCATAGTAAGTCTAATAAGTCTGTAAGTAAGTAAATAAGTGAGGCTTCCTTGGCTGGACGCGACTCGCGACTCGCGAGTAGTCGCGTCGTTATCCTAATCTTGATTCGTTCGTTCATATCCATTGGATAGAGATTGAACGGCGAGAACGCGTCTCGCTCGGGTTAGCAGGCCTGCTGTCCTGCTGCTGCCTGATAGCCGTCTTGCCCGACGACGAGGAGGACTACTTCGTCTTCGGTCCAGCCAGGCACTTGGCAGGCAGGCAGCCAGTCAGGCCGGTCGGCCGGTCGGCCGGTGTTTTACGACGGTCCACTTTTAAGTTGATAATTCGCCAGCGAGACCGTCGAATATCGACGAATTGTTGTCGCGGCGGAAGCTCGATATCCTCCCCGTTGATACGACGACCTCGATCGCCCATAACCATCGATCCCGTTGAGAAAATAACATTTTGATCCGGACCCGACCGACGGTCGGTACGCAGTCTCCGAAATAAAACAGCGGCACGCGCGAATATCGCCGCCCACCCGACGGCCACTGGTCTCACTCGCCGCTCAACTTCATGAACGACACGATAACACCGTTCGACAATCGAAACCGGACCGTTTTCCATTATTTTTACCGATTTTATTAGACGCGTGTTAGTGAAAACTTTCGACAGTTCCGACGAGAAAACGTTCCGCGACATCACTGCGCTCGTTACGGTAAAGCTTCGAGGTACCTTAGCGCGCGCGTTCCGACCGCCGGGAATCCTGTAAGTGGCGACATCTAAGTCTCTCACGAACTCGGAACTTCACTCAACGTACAACTATTATTATCTTTCGTGTGTTGTTGTTCAACCAAATCATTAACAATCGAAATGGCAGACACAGCGGTCGCGACCGAGGCACCAGCACCCGCCACCCCGGCGAAGAAACAAGCCGGCAGACAAGCGGGCGCCGCCAAGAAACCTAAGGCGAAGCCGACCCATCCCAAGACATCGGAGATGGTCAACAACGCTATCAAGGAGATGAAGGAGCGCAGCGGTTCCTCGCTTCAGGCCATCAAGAAGTACATCGCGGCTCAGTACAAGGTCGACGCCGAGAAACTGGCTCCGTTCATCAGGAAGTATCTGAAGAGCGCCGTCGAGTCCGGAACTCTCATCCAGACCAAGGGCAAGGGCGCTTCGGGATCGTTCAAGCTCGAATCGAAATCGTCAGCGGCGAGAAGCCCGCCGGCGCCGCGGGCAAGGCGGCCGCCGGCAAGTCGGGCGCGTCCGCGTCCGCCGCGTCCAAGGCCGGCGGCGCCGGCAAGAAGGCGACCGCCTCCGCGGCCGGCGCTAAGAGCAAGAAGGCCGCCGCGGCAGCCGCGTCGGCGTCTGCGGCTTCGGGTTCGCCCGCTAAATCGGCTAAATCATCGGCCGCCAAGGACAAGAAGGCCGCCGCCGCCAAGCAAGAAGCCGGCCCCCAAGAAGGCCGCCGCTCCCGCCAAGGCGAAGGGAGGCGCCGCACCCAAAGCGAAGAAGACCGCCAAGCCCCCGACAAAGAAACCTAAAGCTCCCAAACCGAAGAGGCAGCCGCCGCTACGCCCAAATCGAAGCCGGCAGCGAAGAAAGCGGCCGCCGCAAAGAAGTAAAAGCCTCTCGGCCGCGGCTCGGTCGGTACCTACCGACGACGAGGGAACGACGTGGCGTGGCTGCCGCCGGAGACGACGACGACCACCACCACGACGACCACCACCGCCGCCGCCGCCAGCACACAACAACAACAGCGGCTGCCGCGACGGCGAGACGGCGACGCCAACGTCTCCCTCGGCAGGAGGGAACGATAAACGCGATTGCGGGTGCACCCAAATTCGCGGCGCTTAACAAGCGCACACCAAAAAGCCCTTTTCAGGGCTAACAATCTGTTCATGAATATTTTGTTAAATATTCGTTTCTTCTATATACACAGAGAGTCGAAAACGTTTACTCCAATGCACGCATGCATTATTATGCATGTGTGTATACACATACCTACACACCCACTTACACTACCTATAATATAGTACGCAATAGGTACGCCTACATACAATCATGACGACTGAAAAATGAAAACGATTCGACGATACCTACACACGACTTACCTTACTAAAATCAATTTCATAATATACAGATAATGATAATAATAAATTAAAAGTATAAGTAGGTACATGTATTATGTATGTACATAGGTACATACGTATGATGTGCAGTATATTACCGTACATAGTAATAGGTAATAATTATCATGTATTGTAGTCGTTTGTTCTTTCTAACTTGAGACGATATCTCATAATATCGTAAAGTTTAGATAGAAGCTGGCTGAGCAATTTAACAGTACCTACGCGCACAGTATAATGCCGATATTGTGTGTATCGGATATATACATATTATGCATGGTATTCACTGTTGCCGTGCCGAGTATAGATATAGATAGTAGTACCTAAGTAATCATTATATTTATTATTCAAATTATAGGTACCTACATACAGAGAGCATGCATTGGCAGTTAGTTAGATGAATGACCTACTACTCATAAAATATATATTTCAGCCATACATAGGGGGGTACTATCGCTGATAGTGGCTACGATACGATAGAGAGAGTGACGTTAAGAAAGCAAACAATGACTTGGAAGTTTCTCATTTTGATTAATATCACCAAAATTTTGACAATATTATAATAACTAGGTACCTAATTAATATTATTGTTATTGCAGAGTTGAGCGAGCGAGCGAGCGAGAGAGAGGGAGGGAAGGCGCGTGTGCGAGCGAGACGGGGATCGCGCTTGCGCGTCTCGATTGCTCGATAGGCTAGCGGTCCGACCCCACCGACGAGTATCGTGACTGACGGCGAGTATAAAGCGGCTAAGCACTGCTCGTTCGCGCACACTCTGCTCACGATATCCCGTACGCGCTCATCGACGGCGTGTTCGCTCATTTTGTGTTAACGACGATCCATTAATCTACCCTTCGACATGTCTGGTCGCGGTAAAGGTGGCAAAGTTAAGGGAAAGGCAAAGTCCAGGTCGAACCGTGCCGGTCTCCAGTTCCCGGTGGGACGTATCCACAGGCTGCTCCGCAACGGTAACTACGCCGAGCGCGTCGGTGCCGGAGCGCCCGTCTACCTGGCCGCCGTGATGGAGTACCTCGCCGCCGAAGTGCTCGAGTTGGCCGGCAACGCCGCCAGGGACAACAAGCAGACCAGGATCATCCCGCGTCATCTCCAACTGGCCATCCGCAACGACGAGGAGTTGAACAAGCTGCTCTCCGGCGTGACGATCGCCCAGGGTGGTGTGCTGCCGAACATCCTGGCCGTGCTCTTGCCCAAGAAGACCGAGAAGAAGGCTTAAGTCGGCCCGGCGCACCCGGCACCGGCAGAGCATCGTGAATGCGAGAGCACGCACGCGAGCATCGCATCGCACAGCACAGCATTCTCACGTACAAAAGGCCCTTTTCAGGGCCACAATATGATTCGTCTCGATGTACACGCACACAATATTATTGCGTGCGTGTCTTCATATGACAGTTTCTGTTGTAACCGATCGAAAGTCAAAAACGTTAACAATATAAATACATACATACATACATACATACATACATACATACATACATACCTACCTATGTACCTAAAAAAATGAAAACCCGTAAAACGTACGTACGTACGTAAAATAAAATACATTATGTATGAACTATGAACGTACTATGTACGAACGAATACGGAGATGAGACAACTCCAATAATGTAGTCCTTCAGTTCACAAGAGAGAAAGATGTTGGTACCTACGCAAGCAATTTTTTACCTACTACACCTGTCTGTATGTCTATGCAGGAACATAGACTGATATAGGTAATAAGTAATTTAGTTTAGTTTTTGATAGTAAAAAAAAAACCGATAAGTACCAAGGTACCAAGTTCACAGTCACAGAACCTTAAGTAGGTATATAATTTAGTCGTTTGTCGTTGATATAATTATGTAATAAAGAATACGGAACGTAGCTACGTACTAGCACATAATTATTATAATTAAGTACCTAAACCTAGATACCTACCTAAATTTACGTACCTACAGACAGTTTAACCAAATTAAATAATACCTAGCTAGGTACACACAATCGAACTACATTGCTATACCGAATGACAGATTTAGCTATGTACTATGTACTTACTTACTTACTTACTTACCTACCTACCTTACATACATACGTATACAAAATGACATAGGTACCGTACATATAAATATGTAGGTATATAAATTAGGTACATCTGAAGGTGTCTTCTTCTTAATTATCATCGTGTCTACTTATTCTAATCCGTATCGTCGTCATCATAATCGTAAATTATACAAGTACATAAATATAAATTTTATAAGGTGGTGTGTATGTATGTATGTATGTATGGTATGTATGATGGTTGGGGTGTAATGTAAAATGTACATTATGCTGCTATATCGTTGTTGCGTTGTTTTTACCAGTGGAAGAAGCATCATCACATCAACACGAAAAACGCGACCGCACACCCCGCGCCCCCCGTCGCCGACGCCGATAGCCCCGCCCCCTCGCCCCGCTAGAAATCGTAACCGAGGCGCGAGAGGCGCTGCGATTGGACCGTTGCGCGCGTCGAACGCTCCGTCGCCCGACGTCAACCTCGTCCGCGTCCGGCGGTATAAGTACGAGTGTTGGCGCGTTGGTTTTTTAATCCGCTCCTGAACTCCGCTTCGGTAGCACGCATTCCCTATATTTTCACTTCACGTATCAACTTACGTTAGTTAACAGCTACGATGCCGCCTAAGACCAGTGGTAAGGCCGCCAAGAAATCTGGCAAAGCCCAGAAGAACATCTCAAAGACCGACAAGAAGAAGAAGAAGCACAAGAGGAAGGAGAGCTACGCCATCTACATCTACAAGGTGCTGAAGCAGGTCCACCCTGACACCGGTATCTCCAGCAAGGCCATGTCGATCATGAACTCGTTCGTGAACGACATCTTCGAGCGCATCGCCGCCGAAGCTTCTCGTCTCGCCCACTACAACAAGAGATCGACCATCACCTCGAGGGAGGTGCAATACTTGTAGGTTACCTATAATATAGATAATACTAAGTACCTATACTGAAAATAATAGTTTCCTTTTAGTCGTCGTCGAAATCGCACATTGCCTAGAGGGAGCCACACGAGCGCGAGTCGCAAGCTAGGCCCCGCCCCTCGTGCCGGCGTCATCGTCGTCCTCGTATATAAATACGACCGAACGTCGCGGCAACCGCTTTATTCACACTCGAACGTTCGCCCGGAGCAGAGCAGTGTATCTACCGATCGTACAATTTCTCAACTCGACTAAGCAATGGCTCGTACCAAGCAGACCGCTCGTAAATCCACCGGTGGCAAGGCCCCGAGGAAGCAGCTCGCCACCAAGGCGGCTCGTAAGAGCGCACCGGCCACCGGCGGTGTCAAGAAGCCCCATCGCTACAGGCCCGGAACTGTCGCTCTTCGTGAGATCCGTCGTTACCAGAAGAGTACCGAGCTGTTGATCCGCAAGCTCCCGTTCCAGCGTCTCGTCCGTGAGATCGCTCAGGACTTCAAGACCGATCTCCGTTTCCAGAGCTCCGCCGTGATGGCGCTCCAGGAGGCCAGCGAAGCTACCTGGTCGGCCTGTTCGAAGACACGAACCTGTGCGCTATCCACGCCAAGCGCGTCACCATCATGCCCAAGGACATACAGCTGGCGCGCAGGATCCGCGGTGAACGCGCCTAAGCAACATCAACACACAACATCGACTGTGCGTGTGTGTACATTGTGTATATAACACACGCACACGCACACGCACACGTCGAGTTCGTTCACTGACAACAAAAGGCCCTTTTCAGGGCCACACATGAATCTGAACTTTTAATGGTTTCTCGTCGAAAGTAGAAAGTCAAAAACGTTAATAAATGAATTACCTACCTACCTACCTACCTACCTACCTACCTACCTACCTCTACCTACCTACATACCTATAGCTAATTAACTGAGTAACGTTAGATATCTATTCGAAAATATAAAACAATCTACCTTGGACGGTTACATGACTGTATCATATTATCATCTCCTCAAATATAATTATAAATCGTCCACATAATATATACAAGGTGTATAATATTATAAAACATTATGTAGGTTCTTATTATCAAGTAGGTACCGTCTATGAGAGTGCAGTACAGTACAGTACAGTACCTACATTCATTACTATTATAATCGGTGATTATAATATACTAACTAACCGCATACTTTGCGAATAGACTAGACTATCTATATTATGTGTGTACAGTACTCGAATAGATTAATAATCGTATGTCATGTTGTTCACGTTCGGGCATTGATCAATGATGATCAGTTTCTTGTAGTGAACAATAATTTCATATAAAATATAGGTGTTAGATGTAAGGATTATTTACTTATTAGAGTGCAGTGCTATCACTACACACAGGTACTTGGTCTATGCGATATAATAATAATGTGTAGGTATATAAGAAGATAGATAGATAGATACATATTATATAGCTAAATTAGTTAGTTCATTAGCTAGCTAGCTATCTATCTATCCAAGTATAATATCATCATCTATATCCATACCTGCATAGTTTCGATTAAGTTTCTTCGTTTCGCTGTGACGTTCTTTAATTAATAATTAATTAATACATAATTATCGTCGACTATCAAGCGAGAGAGCAAGCAAGCAACCAAAAATCCAAAGCGGCGAGCTAGCTAACTATCTAACCGACCTACCAACCAGCGCTCTCCGACCCCTCCCCGCTCACCTCTCGCATCGAGCTCGCCCCGGCTCGCCCGGCTCGTGTATAAATACGAGCGCATCGAACGGTCCCCGAACCATACGCCTGCGTCGTTCGTTCGCGTGCACACACGTATCACATCTATCTATCTATATATCTATCAATCCATCCATCCATCCACTGAGATGTGTTAGTTAGTGAGTGAGTAGTTTAGTTACTTACTTACTTACAGAGAGATATGAGTGTGTAGGTATATGATGACAAGTACTTACGTATATTCGTGTCATTCGTAGCATTCAATTCAATACCTATGTAGACAGAAGAAAATTAAAACTATGTTTATTAACTAAGGGTTAATACCTATGTATTATTATACATATAGTACCTACCACATATTATTATTATAATCGTATTTGTACACAGTACGAGTGTGAGCATGAGTACGTGTCGTATAAGTAATAGATATAACTAGGTAACGTATTCGATGTGTAGGTACATGTATTCGAGTTTCTCCGTAGTCTATGTACCTAATAGTAATCGAGTACCTATCTAAACAATAATCATAGTAAGTCTAATAAGTCTGTAAGTAAGTAAATAAGTGAGGCTTCCTGGCTGGACGCGACTCGCGACTCGCGAGTAGTCGCGTCGTTATCCTAATCTTGATTCGTTCGTTCAATATCCATTGGATAGAGATTGAACGGCGAGAACGCGTCTCGCTCGGGTTAGCAGGCCTGCTGTCCTGCTGCTGCCTGATAGCCGTCTTGCCCGCCGACGAGGAGGACTACTTCGTCTTCGGTCCAGCCAGGCACTTGGCAGGCAGGCAGCCAGTCAGGCCGGGCGGCCGGTCGGCCGGTGTTTTACGACGGTCCACTTTTAAGTTGATAATTCGCCAGCGAGACCGTCGAATATCGACGAATTGTTGTCGCGGCGGAAGCTCGATATCCTCCCCGTTGATACGACGACCTCGATCGCCCATAACCATCGATCCCGTTGAGAAAATAACATTTGATCCGGACCCGACCGACGGTCGGTACGCAGTCTCCGAAATAAAACAGCGGCACGCGCGAATATCGCCGCCCACCCGACGGCCACTGGTCTCACTCGCCGCTCAACTTCATGAACGACACGATAACACCGTTCGACAATCGAAACCGGACCGTTTTCCATTATTTTTAACGATTTTATTAGACGCGTGTTAGTGAAAACTTTCGACAGTTCCGACGAGAAAACGTTCCGCGACATCACTGCGCTCGTTACGGTAAAGCTTCGAGGTACCTTAGCGCGCGCGTTCCGACCGCCGGGAATCCTGTAAGTGGCGACATCTAAGTCTCTCACGAACTCGGAACTTCACTCAACGTACAACTATTATTATCTTTCGTGTGTTGTTGTTCAACCAAATCATTAACAATCGAATGGCAGACACAGCGGTCGCGACCGAGGCACCAGCACCCGCCACCCCGGCGAAGAAACAAGCCGGCAGACAAGCGGGCGCCGCCAGAAACCTAAGGCGAAGCCGACCCATCCCAAGACATCGGAGATGGTCAACAACGCTATCAAGGAGATGAAGGAGCGCAGCGGGTCCTCGCTTCAGGCCATCAAGAAGTACATCGCGGCTCAGTACAAGGTCGACGCCGAGAAACTGGCTCCGTTCATCAGGAAGTATCTGAAGAGCGCCGTCGAGTCCGGAACTCTCATCCAGACCAAGGGCAAGGGCGCTTCGGGATCGTTAAAGCTCGAATCGAAATCGTCAGCGGCGAAGAAGCCCGCCGGCGCCGCGGGCAAGGCGGCCGCCGGCAAGTCGGGCGCGTCCGCGTCCGCCGCGTCCAAGGCCGGCGGCGCCGGCAAGACGGCGACCGCCTCCGCGGCCGGCGCTAAGAGCAAGAAGGCCGCCGCGGCAGCCGCGTCGGCGTCTGCGGCTTCGGGTTCGCCCGCTAAATCGGCTAAATCATCGGCCGCCAAGGACAAGAAGGCCGCCGCCGCCAAGAAGAAGCCGGCCCCCAAGAAGGCCGCCGCTCCCCCCAAGGCGAAGGGAGGCGCCGCACCCAAAGCGAAGAAGACCGCCAAGCCCCCGACAAAGAAACCTAAAGCTCCCAAACCGAAGAAGGCAGCCGCCGCTACGCCCAAATCGAAGCCGGCAGCGAAGAAAGCGGCCGCCGCAAAGAAGTAAAGCCTCTCGGCCGCGGCTCGGTCGGTACCTACCGACGACGAGGGAACGACGTGGCGTGGCTGCCGCCGGAGACGACGACGACCACCACCACGACGACCACCACCGCCGCCGCCGCCAGCACACAACAACAACAGCGGCTGACGCGACGGCGAGACGGCGACGCCAACGTCTCCCTCGGCAGGAGGGAACGATAAACGCGATTGCGGGTGCACCCAAATTCGCGGCGCTTAACAAGCGCACACCAAAAAGCCCTTTTCAGGGCTAACAATCTGTTCATGAATATTTTGTTAAATATTCGTTTCTTCTATATACACAGAGAGTCGAAAACGTTACTCCAATGCACGCATGCATTATTATGCATGTGTGTATACACATACCTACACACACACTTACACTACCTATAATATAGTACGCAATAGGTACGCCTACATACAATCATGACGACTGAAAAATGAAAACGATTCGACGATACCTACACACGACTTACCTTACTAAAATCAATTTCATAATATAAAGATAATGATAATAATAAATTAAAAGTATAAGTAGGTACATGTATTATGTATGTACATAGGTACATACGTATGATGTGCAGTATATTACCGTACATAGTAATAGGTAATAATTATCATGTATTGTAGTCGTTTGTTCTTTCTAACTTGAGACGATATCTCATAATATCTTAAAGTTTAGATATAAGCTGGCTGAGCAATTTAACAGTACCTACGCGCACAGTATAATGCCGATATTGTGTGTATCGGATATATACATATTATGCATGGTATTCACTGTTTGCCGTGCCGAGTATAGATATAGATAGTAGTACCTAAGTAATCATTATATTTATTATTCAAATTATAGTTACCTACATACAGAGAGCATGCATTGGCAGTTAGTTAGATGAATGACCTACTACTCATAAAATATATATTTTCAGCCATACATAGGGGGGTACTATCGCTGATAGTGGCTACGATACGAGAGAGAGAGTGACGTTAAGAAAGCAAACAATGACTTGGAAGTTTCTCATTTTGATTAATATCACCAAAATTTTGACAATATTATAATAACTAGGTACCTAATTAATATTATTGTTATTGCAGAG
This sequence comes from Spodoptera exigua, assembly GCA_902829305.4. Taxonomy (NCBI): domain Eukaryota; kingdom Metazoa; phylum Arthropoda; class Insecta; order Lepidoptera; family Noctuidae; genus Spodoptera; species Spodoptera exigua. The sequence continues at coordinate 4,564,939 of LR824630.2, read as the reverse complement.
TTGAGCGAGCGAGCGAGCGAGAGAGAGAGAGGGAGGCGCGTGTGCGAGCGAGACGGGGATCGCGCTTGCGCGTCTCGATTGCTCGATAGGCTAGCGGTCCGACCCCACCGACGAGTATCGTGACTGACGGCGAGTATAAAGCGGCTAAGCACTGCTCGTTCGCGCACACTCTGCTCACGATATCCCGTACGCGCTCATCGACGGCGTGTTCGCTCATTTTGTGTTAACGACGATCCATTAATCTACCCTTCGACATGTCTGGTCGCGGTAAAGGTGGCAAAGTTAAGGGAAAGGCAAAGTCCCGGTCGAACCGTGCCGGTCTCCAGTTCCCGGTGGGACGTATCCCCAGGCTGCTCCGCAACGGTAACTACGCCGAGCGCGTCGGTGCCGGAGCGCCCGTCTACCTGGCCGCCGTGATGGAGTACCTCGCCGCCGAAGTGCTCGAGTTGGCCGGCAACGCCGCCAGGGACAACAAGAAGACCAGGAACATCCCGCGTCATCTCCAACTGGCCATCCGCAACGACGAGGAGTTGAACAAGCTGCTCTCCGGCGTGACGATCGCCCAGGGTGGTGTGCTGCCGAACATCCAGGCCGTGCTCTTGCCCAAGAAGACAGAGAAGAAGGCTTAAGTCGGCCCGGCGCACCCGGCACCGGCAGAGCATCGTGAATGCGAGAGCACGCACGCGAGCATCGCATCGCACAGCACCGCATTCTCACATACAAAAGGCCCTTTTCAGGGCCACAATATGATTCGTCTCGATGTACACGCACACAATATTATTGCGTGCGTGTCTTCATATGACAGTTTCTGTTGTAACCGATCGAAAGTCAAAAACGTTAACAATATACATACATACATACATACATACATACATACATACATACATACATACCTACCTATGTACCTAAAAAATGAAAACCCGTAAAACGTACGTACGTACGTAAAATAAAATACATTATGTATGAACTATGAACGTACTATGTACGAACGAATACGGAGATGAGACAACTCCAATAATGTAGTCCTTCAGTTCACAAGAGAGAAAGATGTTTGGTACCTACGCAAGCAATTTTTTACCTACTACACCTGTCTGTATGTCTATGCAGGAACATAGCCTGATATAGGTAATAAGTAATTTAGTTTAGTTTTTGATAGTAAAAAAAAACCGATAAGTACCAAGGTACCAAGTTCACAGTCACAGAACCTTAAGTAGGTATATAATTTAGTCGTTTGTCGTTTGATATAATTATGTAATAAAGAATACGGAACGTAGCTACGTACTAGCACATAATTATTATAATTAAGTACCTAAACCCAGATACCTACCTAAATTTACGTACCTACAGACAGTTTAACCAAATTAAATAATACCTAGCTAGGTACACACAATCGAACTACATTGCTATACCGAATGACAGATTTAGCTATGTACTATGTACTTACTTACTTACTTACTTACCTACCTACCTTACATACATACGTATACAAAATGACATAAGTACCGTACATATAAATATGTAGGTATATAAATTAGGTACATCTGAAGGTGTCTTCTTCTTAATTATCATCGTGTCTACTTATTCTAATCCGTATCGTCGTCATCATAATCGTAAATTATACAAGTACATAAATATAAATTTTATAAGGTGGTGTGTATGTATGTATGTATGTATTGTATGTATGATGGTTGGTGTGTAATGTAAAATGTACATTATGCTGCTATATCGTTGTTGCGTTGTTTTTACCAGTGGAAGAAGCTTCATCACATCAACACGAAAAACGCGACCGCACACCCCGCGCCCCCCGTCGCCGACGCCGATAGCCCCGCCCCCTCGCCCCGCTAGAAATCGTAACCGAGGCTCGAGAGGCGCTGCGATTGGACCGTTGCGCGCGTCGAACGCTCCGTCGCCCGACGGCAACCTCGTCCGCGTCCGGCGGTATAAGTACGAGTGTTGGCGCGTTGGTTTTTTAATCCGCTCCTGAACTCCGCTTCGGTAGCACGCATTCCCTATATTTTCACTTCACGTATCAACTACGTTAGTTAACAGCTACGATGCCGCCTAAGACCAGTGGTAAGGCCGCCAAGAAATCTGGCAAAGCCCAGAAGAACATCTCAAAGACCGACAAGAAGAAGAAGAGCACAAGAGGAAGGAGAGCTACGCCATCTACATCTACAAGGTGCTGAAGCAGGTCCACCCTGACACCGGTATCTCCAGCAAGGCCATGTCGATCATGAACTCGTTCGTGAACTACATCTTCGAGCGCATCGCCGCCGAAGCTTCTCGTCTCGCCCACTACAACAAGAGATCGACCATCACCTCGAGGGAGGTGCAGACCTCCGTCAGGCTCCTGCTGCCCGGTGAGCTCGCCAAGCACGCCGTCAGCGAGGGCACCAAGGCCGTCACCAAGTACACCAGCTCGAAGTGCGCGGCTTCGAGTGTAGTCCGCGACGTCGAGCCTCGTGCTTGTGAACGGTGCGTGTAGTCGTCGTACCTACGTGGTCGTCGGTGTCGTTCAATTATAACCATCGCAACCACCACCCAGACGACGACGGCAACAACAACTACAACAACAACAACAACGGGGCCTACTCGCGCCGCAGCCCATGCTCGCAGGACGGCGGGACAAAAGACAAAAGGCCCTTTTCAGGGCCAAAAATTAATTCATGTGATCATTCAGATTCACGTTTCTATCGAAACTATGAGAGTCAAAAGCGTTTAATTACACACATACCTACGTATTACCTACGACATTACTTCGTAGAACGTAGATGAAAATTAATACAAGAATGAATAAAGCTCTGTACAAATTCTGATAGAAGCTAGCTACTTAGCTACCTACCTACCTACCTACCTACCTATCTACCTACCTACCTACCTACCTACCTACCTACCGAACTATCTACTACCTTCGTCTAGGGTGCCTACCCCTTTTGATTTAAGTCGACTTTAATCTCCTGACAATAATAAATAAAAATAAATATATTTATTTAGTTAGTTGTATACGTCCACAGGTATACATACATACATACATACAGTTATTCATGGAGATCAAGAATGAGAATAGCTAGCAGTCAGTTGAATTTATATAAGTACACACGCCCGAAACCCAGGTTGATATTCATTTATTTAGACGGCTAGGACCTAGGCCTAGTTATATAAACATCATATTTATTTGTTTATTTTATTGCAACAATTCGCACATGTTTGTATCTTACTTAGGTTTAGCTAGTTAGTTACTTACTTACTTACAACTATATTTAGTTCGGATCCTTGTCTGTACTTAGCAATCTGTATTTACATATAGGTATACATATATCATATATATGTATATGTAATAAGCTACTCTCGCGCGGTTTATCACCCGCTGCGCGGCTCCATTTGATCGTAGCGTGATGTTTTATATACTATAGCGATAAGGAACATATATCAATGTGAAAGAATTTTGGCAATCCGACCAGCGGTTCCAAGGATTACCCCCTATGCAATTACTTAAATACATACATTTAAATGTAGGTATACAAACTTAAAAAAAAATTACCTCTTATAATACTTGTAGGTTACCTATAATATAGATAATACTAAGTACCTATACTGAAAATAATAGTTTCCTTTTAGTCGTCGTCGAAATCGCACATTGCCTAGAGGGAGCCACACGAGCGCGAGTCGCAAGCTAGGCCCCGCCCCTCGTGCCGGCGTCATCGTCGTCCTCGTATATAAATACGACCGAACGTCGCGGCAACCGCTTATTCACACTCGAACGTTCGCCCGGAGCAGAGCAGTGTATCTACCGATCGTACAATTTCTCAACTCGACTAAGCAATGGCTCGTACCAAGCAGACCTTCGTAGAACGTAGATGAAAATTAATACAAGAATGAATAAGCTCTGTACAAATTCTGATAGAAAGCTAGCTAGCTAGCTACCTACCTACCTACCTACCTACCTATCTCCTCCTACCTACTACCTAACACCTACCGAACTATCTACTACCTTTCGTCTAGGGTGCCTACCCCTTTTTGATTTAGTCGACTTTAACTCCTGACAATAATAAATTAAAATAAATATCTTTATGTAGTTTAGTTGTATATACTCCACAGGTATACATACATACATACATACAGTTATTCATGGAGATCAAGAATGAGAATAGCTAGCAGTCAGTTGAATTTATATAAGTACACACGCCCGAAACCCAAGTTGATATTCATTTATTTAGACGGCTAGGACCTAGGCCTAGTTATATAAACATCATATTTATTTGTTTATTTTATTGCAACAATTCGCACATGATGGTATCTTACTTAGGTTTAGCTAGTTAGTTACTTACTTACTTACAACTATATTTAGTTCGGATCCTTGTCTGTACTTAGCAATCTGTATTTACATATAGGTATACATATATCATATATATGTATATGTAATAAGCTACTCTCGCGCGGTTTATCACCCGCTGCTCGGCTCCATTTGATCGTAGAGTGATGTTTTATATACTATAGCGATAAGGAACATATATCAATGTGAAAGAATTTTGGCAATCCGACCAGCGGTTCCAAGGATTACCCCCTATGCAAGTACTTAAATACATACATTTAAATGTAGGTATACAAACTTAAAAAAAAATTACCTCTTTATAATACTTGTAGGTGACCTATAATATAGATAATACTAAGTACCTATACTGAAAATAATAGTTTCCTTTTAGTCGTCGTCGAAATCGCACATTGCCTCAAAGGGAGCCACACGAGCGCGATCGCCAGCTAGGCCCCGCCCCTCGTGACGGCGTCATCGTCGTCCTCGTATATAATACTACGCGAGACGTCGCGCAACCGCTTTTATTCACACTCGAACGTTCGCTCCGGAGCAAGCAGTGTTCTACCGATGCGTACATTTCTCAACTCGACTAATCAATGGCCTCGTACCAAGCAGACGCGCTCGTAATCACCGTGCAAGGCCCCGAGGAAGCAGCTCGCCACCATGGCGGCTCGTAAGAGCGCACCGGCCACCGGCGGTGTCAAGAAGCCCCATCGCTACAGGCCCGGAACTGTCGCTCTTCGTGAGATCCGTCGTTACCAGAAGAGTACCGAGCTGTTGATCCGCAAGCTCCCGTTCCAGCGGCTCGTCCGTGAGATCGCTCAGGACTTCAAGACCGATCTCCGTTTCCAGAGCTCCGCCGTGATGGCGCTCCAGGAGGCCAGCGAAGCTTACCTGGTCGGCCTGTTCGAAGACACGAACCTGTGCGCTATCCACGCCAAGCGCGTCACCATCATGCCCAAGGCCATACAGCTGGCGCGCAGGATCCGCGGTGAACGCGCCTAAGCAACATCAACAAACAACATCGACTGTGCGTGTGTGTACATTGTGTATATAACACACGCACACGCACACGCACACGTCGAGTTCGTTCACTGACAACAAAAGGCCCTTTTCAGGGCCACACATGAATCTGAACTTCTAATGGTTTCTCGTCGAAAGTAGAAAGTCAAAAACGTTAATAAATGAATTACCTACCTACCTACCTACCTACCTACCTACCTACCTACCTCTACCTACCTACATACCTATAGCTAATTAACTGAGTAACGTTAGATATCTATTCGAAAATATAATACAATCTACCTTGGACGGGTACATGACTGTATCATATTATCATCTCCTCAAATATAATTATAAATCGTCCACATAATATATACAAGGTGTATAATATTATAAAACATTATGTAGGTTCTTATTATCAAGTAGGTACAGTCTATGAGAGTGCAGTACAGTACAGTACAGTACCTACATTCATTACTATTATAATCTGTGATTATAATATACTAACTAACCTCATACTTTGCGAATAGACTAGACTATCTATATTATGTGTGTACAGTACTCGAATAGATTAATAAACGTATGTCTGTTGTTCGTTCGGCATTGATCATGATGAGCATTTCTTGTAGTGAACTAATTTCATATAAAATATTAGTTGTTAGATGTAAGGGTATTTACTTTTAGTGCAGTGCTATCCTACACACAGGTACTTGCTATGCGATATAATAATAATGTGTGGTATTAAGAAGATAGATAGATAGCTACTATTATATAGCTAAATTACGTTAGTTCATTAGCTGCTAGCTATCTATCTATCCAAGTCTAATATCATCATCTATATCCATAGCCTGCATAGTTTTCGATTAAGTTTCTTCGTTTTCGCTGTGACTCTTTAATGTAAATAAATTTTACCTGTTTTTTTTTTTTATACCTAATTATCGTCGCTATCAAGCGAGAGAGGCAAGCAGCAACCAAATCCAAGCTGGCGAGCTAGCTAACTATCTAACCGACCGACCAACCAGCGCTCTCCGACCCCTCCCCGCTCACCTCTCGCATCGAGCTCGCCCCGGCTCGCCCGGCTCGTGTATAAATACGAGCGCATCGAACGGTCCCCGAACCATACGCCTGCGTCGTGCGTTCGCGTGCACACCAGATTTCAACAACTATCAACAATCAACATGACCGGTCGCGGTAAGGGAGGAAAAGGTCTGGGAAAGGGAGGAGCCAAGCGTCACAGGAAGGTACTCCGTGATAACATCCAGGGTATCACGAAGCCCGCCATCCGTCGTCTCGCTCGCAGAGGTGGAGTGAAACGTATCTCCGGTCTGATCTACGAAGAGACCAGAGGTGTGTTGAAGGTGTTCCTCGAGAACGTGATCCGTGACGCCGTCACGTACACCGAGCACGCCAAGAGGAAGACCGTCACCGCCATGGACGTCGTCTATGCCCTGAAACGCCAAGGCCGCACCCTGTACGGTTTCGGCGGTTAAGCGCGGGCGCGCCGAGCCGAGCAGAGTCGCGTCGCGGGTTGACTACCAACTCGCCGTGTGCGCGTCGCATACAAAAAAAAGGCCCTTTTCAGGGCCGCATATGATTCGAAACCATTATGAATGTTTCTCGATAACACTTGAAAGTCAATCAAAACGTTACCTACCTACCTACCTACCTACCTATACGCAATCATGTCCTACACGCCACCGTCCATATCGACGACGGTGAACAACAAGTACAAGTAGTACCCGTGTATACCAACTGTATAATATAGACCGTATATCAGCGTCGTCGTCATGAACATCGCATGTCAGCTTTGCTAGATCACCACTCACTCCCTCAACCTGTCTCTGCCTCAACCCATGGTGCATTCAATTATACTTTACGTTGTGTACCTACCTACGTTATGTCACATGCACATAAGTACAATTTATTAAGTATGAGATTATTTAATCGTCGCTCGATTGATTGACTGCTTGCTTGCTCGCTTTCATCCTCGTCGTCGCTCGTCTCGCCGCCGCCGATGGTGGTCGTGGTGCTGCCGCCACCCCGCCCGCCGCTCGTCATCGTCGTCCGCGCGTCCATCTGAAATACACGCGAAACGAATAACGATACTTATCGTGTTCGTACGTAATTAATAATGTATGTGTGTATGTAGGTACATAGGTACTAAGGAATGAGCTTGAGCTGTACACCACACGTATCACATCTATCTATCTATATATCTATCAATCCATCCATCCATCCACTGAGATGTGTTAGTTAGTGAGTGAGTAGTTTAGTTACTTACTTACTTACAGAGAGATATGAGTGTGTAGGTATATGATGACAAGTACTTACGTATATTCGTGTCATTCGTCGCATTCAATTCAATACCTATGTAGACAGAAGAAAATTAAAACTATGTTTATTAACTAAGGGTTAATACCTATGTATTATTATACATATAGTACCTACCACATATTATTATTATAATCGTATTTGTACACAGTACGAGTGTGAGCATGAGTACGTGTCGTATAAGTAATAGATATAACTAGGTAACGTATTCGATGTGTAGGTACATGTATTCGAGTTTCTCCTTAGTCTATGTACCTAATAGTAATCGAGTACCTATCTAAACAATAATCATAGTAAGTCTAATAAGTCTGTAAGTAAGTAAATAAGTGAGGCTTCCTTGGCTGGACGCGACTCGCGACTCGCGAGTAGTCGCGTCGTTATCCTAATCTTGATTCGTTCGTTCAATATCCATTGGATAGAGATTGAACGGCGAGAACGCGTCTCGCTCGGGTTAGCAGGCCTGCTGTCCTGCTGCTGCCTGATAGCCGTCTTGCCCGACGACGAGGAGGACTACTTCGTCTTCGGTCCAGCCAGGCACTTGGCAGGCAGGCAGCCAGTCAGGCCGGTCGGCCGGTCGGCCGGTGTTTTACGACGGTCCACTTTTAAGTTGATAATTCGCCAGCGAGACCGTCGAATATCGACGAATTGTTGTCGCGGCGGAAGCTCGATATCCTCCCCGTTGATACGACGACCTCGATCGCCCATAACCATCGATCCCGTTGAGAAAATAACATTTTGATCCGGACCCGACCGACGGTCGGTACGCAGTCTCCGAAATAAAACAGCGGCACGCGCGAATATCGCCGCCCACCCGACGGCCACTGGTCTCACTCGCCGCTCAACTTCATGAACGACACGATAACACCGTTCGACAATCGAAACCGGACCGTTTTCCATTATTTTTACCGATTTTATTAGACGCGTGTTAGTGAAAACTTTCGACAGTTCCGACGAGAAAACGTTCCGCGACATCACTGCGCTCGTTACGGTAAAGCTTCGAGGTACCTTAGCGCGCGCGTTCCGACCGCCGGGAATCCTGTAAGTGGCGACATCTAAGTCTCTCACGAACTCGGAACTTCACTCAACGTACAACTATTATTATCTTTCGTGTGTTGTTGTTCAACCAAATCATTAACAATCGAAATGGCAGACACAGCGGTCGCGACCGAGGCACCAGCACCCGCCACCCCGGCGAAGAAACAAGCCGGCAGACAAGCGGGCGCCGCCAAGAAACCTAAGGCGAAGCCGACCCATCCCAAGACATCGGAGATGGTCAACAACGCTATCAAGGAGATGAAGGAGCGCAGCGGTTCCTCGCTTCAGGCCATCAAGAAGTACATCGCGGCTCAGTACAAGGTCGACGCCGAGAAACTGGCTCCGTTCATCAGGAAGTATCTGAAGAGCGCCGTCGAGTCCGGAACTCTCATCCAGACCAAGGGCAAGGGCGCTTCGGGATCGTTCAAGCTCGAATCGAAATCGTCAGCGGCGAAGAAGCCCGCCGGCGCCGCGGGCAAGGCGGCCGCCGGCAAGTCGGGCGCGTCCGCGTCCGCCGCGTCCAAGGCCGGCGGCGCCGGCAAGAAGGCGACCGCCTCCGCGGCCGGCGCTAAGAGCAAGAAGGCCGCCGCGGCAGCCGCGTCGGCGTCTGCGGCTTCGGGTTCGCCCGCTAAATCGGCTAAATCATCGGCCGCCAAGGACAAGAAGGCCGCCGCCGCCAAGAAGAAGCCGGCCCCCAAGAAGGCCGCCGCTCCCGCCAAGGCGAAGGGAGGCGCCGCACCCAAAGCGAAGAAGACCGCCAAGCCCCCGACAAAGAAACCTAAAGCTCCCAAACCGAAGAAGGCAGCCGCCGCTACGCCCAAATCGAAGCCGGCAGCGAAGAAAGCGGCCGCCGCAAAGAAGTAAAAGCCTCTCGGCCGCGGCTCGGTCGGTACCTACCGACGACGAGGGAACGACGTGGCGTGGCTGCCGCCGGAGACGACGACGACCACCACCACGACGACCACCACCGCCGCCGCCGCCAGCACACAACAACAACAGCGGCTGACGCGACGGCGAGACGGCGACGCCAACGTCTCCCTCGGCAGGAGGGAACGATAAACGCGATTGCGGGTGCACCCAAATTCGCGGCGCTTAACAAGCGCACACCAAAAAGCCCTTTTCAGGGCTAACAATCTGTTCATGAATATTTTGTTAAATATTCGTTTCTTCTATATACACAGAGAGTCGAAAACGTTTACTCCAATGCACGCATGCATTATTATGCATGTGTGTATACACATACCTACACACACACTTACACTACCTATAATATAGTACGCAATAGGTACGCCTACATACAATCATGACGACTGAAAAATGAAAACGATTCGACGATACCTACACACGACTTACCTTACTAAAATCAATTTCATAATATAAAGATAATGATAATAATAAATTAAAAGTATAAGTAGGTACATGTATTATGTATGTACATAGGTACATACGTATGATGTGCAGTATATTACCGTACATAGTAATAGGTAATAATTATCATGTATTGTAGTCGTTTGTTCTTTCTAACTTGAGACGATATCTCATAATATCTTAAAGTTTAGATAGAAGCTGGCTGAGCAATTTAACAGTACCTACGCGCACAGTATAATGCCGATATTGTGTGTATCGGATATATACATATTATGCATGGTATTCACTGTTTGCCGTGCCGAGTATAGATATAGATAGTAGTACCTAAGTAATCATTATATTTATTATTCAAATTATAGGTACCTACATACAGAGAGCATGCATTGGCAGTTAGTTAGATGAATGACCTACTACTCATAAAATATATATTTTCAGCCATACATAGGGGGGTACTATCGCTGATAGTGGCTACGATACGATAGAGAGAGTGACGTTAAGAAAGCAAACAATGACTTGGAAGTTTCTCATTTTGATTAATATCACCAAAATTTTGACAATATTATAATAACTAGGTACCTAATTAATATTATTGTTATTGCAGAGTTGAGCGAGCGAGCGAGCGAGAGAGAGAGAGGGAAGGCGCGTGTGCGAGCGAGACGGGGATCGCGCTTGCGCGTCTCGATTGCTCGATAGGCTAGCGGTCCGACCCCACCGACGAGTATCGTGACTGACGGCGAGTATAAAAGCGGCTAAGCACTGCTCGTTCGCGCACACTCTGCTCACGATATCCCGTACGCGCTCATCGACGGCGTGTTCGCTCATTTTGTGTTAACGACGATCCATTAATCTACCCTTCGACATGTCTGGTCGCGGTAAAGGTGGCAAAGTTAAGGGAAAGGCAAAGTCCCGGTCGAACCGTGCCGGTCTCCAGTTCCCGGTGGGACGTATCCACAGGCTGCTCCGCAACGGTAACTACGCCGAGCGCGTCGGTGCCGGAGCGCCCGTCTACCTGGCCGCCGTGATGGAGTACCTCGCCGCCGAAGTGCTCGAGTTGGCCGGCAACGCCGCCAGGGACAACAAGAAGACCAGGATCATCCCGCGTCATCTCCAACTGGCCATCCGCAACGACGAGGAGTTGAACAAGCTGCTCTCCGGCGTGACGATCGCCCAGGGTGGTGTGCTGCCGAACATCCAGGCCGTGCTCTTGCCCAAGAAGACCGAGAAGAAGGCTTAAGTCGGCCCGGCGCACCCGGCACCGGCAGAGCATCGTGAATGCGAGAGCACGCACGCGAGCATCGCATCGCACAGCACAGCATTCTCACATACAAAAGGCCCTTTTCAGGGCCACAATATGATTCGTCTCGATGTACACGCACACAATATTATTGCGTGCGTGTCTTCATATGACAGTTTCTGTTGTAACCGATCGAAAGTCAAAAACGTTAACAATATACATACATACATACATACATACATACATACATACATACATACATACCTACCTATGTACCTAAAAAAATGAAAACCCGTAAAACGTACGTACGTACGTAAAATAAAATACATTATGTATGAACTATGAACGTACTATGTACGAACGAATACGGAGATGAGACAACTCCAATAATGTAGTCCTTCAGTTCACAAGAGAGAAAGATGTTTGGTACCTACGCAAGCAATTTTTTACCTACTACACCTGTCTGTATGTCTATGCAGGAACATAGACTGATATAGGTAATAAGTAATTTAGTTTAGTTTTTGATAGTAAAAAAAAACCGATAAGTACCAAGGTACCAAGTTCACAGTCACAGAACCTTAAGTAGGTATATAATTTAGTCGTTTGTCGTTTGATATAATTATGTAATAAAGAATACGGAACGTAGCTACGTACTAGCACATAATTATTATAATTAAGTACCTAAACCTAGATACCTACCTAAATTTACGTACCTACAGACAGTTTAACCAAATTAAATAATACCTAGCTAGGTACACACAATCGAACTACATTGCTATACCGAATGACAGATTTAGCTATGTACTATGTACTTACTTACTTACTTACTTACCTACCTACCTTACATACATACGTATACAAAATGACATAGGTACCGTACATATAAATATGTAGGTATATAAATTAGGTACATCTGAAGGTGTCTTCTTCTTAATTATCATCGTGTCTACTTATTCTAATCCGTATCGTCGTCATCATAATCGTAAATTATACAAGTACATAAATATAAATTTATAAGGTGGTGTGTATGTATGTATGTATGTATGGTATGTATGATGGTTGGTGTGTAATGTAAAATGTACATTATGCTGCTATATCGTTGTTGCGTTGTTTTTACCAGTGGAAGAAGCATCATCACATCAACACGAAAAAACGCGACCGCACACCCCGCGCCCCCCGTCGCCGACGCCGATAGCCCCGCCCCCTCGCCCCGCTAGAAATCGTAACCGAGGCTCGAGAGGCGCTGCGATTGGACCGTTGCGCGCGTCGAACGCTCCGTCGCCCGACGTCAACCTCGTCCGCGTCCGGCGGTATAAGTACGAGTGTTGGCGCGTTGGTTTTTTAATCCGCTCCTGAACTCCGCTTCGGTAGCACGCATTCCCTATATTTTCACTTCACGTATCAACTTACGTTAGTTAACAGCTACGATGCCGCCTAAGACCAGTGGTAAGGCCGCCAAGAAATCTGGCAAAGCCCAGAAGAACATCTCAAAGACCGACAAGAAGAAGAAGAAGCACAAGAGGAAGGAGAGCTACGCCATCTACATCTACAAGGTGCTGAAGCAGGTCCACCCTGACACCGGTATCTCCAGCAAGGCCATGTCGATCATGAACTCGTTCGTGAACGACATCTTCGAGCGCATCGCCGCCGAAGCTTCTCGTCTCGCCCACTACAACAAGAGATCGACCATCACCTCGAGGGAGGTGCAGACCTCCGTCAGGCTCCTGCTGCCCGGTGAGCTCGCCAAGCACGCCGTCAGCGAGGGCACCAAGGCCGTCACCAAGTACACCAGCTCGAAGTGAGCGGCTTCGAGTGTAGTCCGCGACGTCGAGCCTCGTGCTTGTGAACGGTGCGTGTAGTCGTCGTACCTACGTGGTCGTCGGTGTCGTTCAATTATAACCATCGCAACCACCACCCAGACGACGACGGCAACAACAACAACAACAACAACAACAACGGGGCCTACTCGCGCCGCAGCCCATGCTCGCAGGACGGCGGGACAAAAGACAAAAGGCCCTTTTCAGGGCCACAAATTAATTCATGTGATCATTCAGATTCACGTTTCTATCGAAACTATGAGAGTCAAAAGCGTTTAATTACACACATACCTACGTATTACCTACGACATTACTTCGTAGAACGTAGATGAAAATTAATACAAGAATGAATAAAGCTCTGTACAAATTCTGATAGAAAGCTAGCTACTTAGCTACCTACCTACCTACCTACCTACCTATCTACCTACCTACCTACCTACCTACCTACCGAACTATCTACTACCTTCGTCTAGGGTGCCTACCCCTTTTGATTTAAGTCGACTTTAATCTCCTGACAATAATAAATAAAAATAAATATATTTATTTAGTTAGTTGTATACGTCCACAGGTATACATACATACATACATACAGTTATTCATGGAGATCAAGAATGAGAATAGCTAGCAGTCAGTTGAATTTATATAAGTACACACGCCCGAAACCCAAGTTGATATTCATTTATTTAGACGGCTAGGACCTAGGCCTAGTTATATAAACATCATATTTATTTGTTTATTTTATTGCAACAATTCGCACATGTTGGTATCTTACTTAGGTTTAGCTAGTTAGTTACTTACTTACTTACAACTATATTTAGTTCGGATCCTTGTCTGTACTTAGCAATCTGTATTTACATATAGGTATACATATATCATATATATGTATATGTAATAAGCTACTCTCGCGCGGTTATCACCCGCTGCTCGGCTCCATTTGATCGTAGCGTGATGTTTTATATACTATAGCGATAAGGAACATATATCAATGTGAAAGAATTTTGGCAATCCGACCAGCGGTTCCAAGGATTACCCCCTATGCAAGTACTTAAATACATACATTTAAATGTAGGTATACAAACTTAAAAAAAAATTACCTCTTTATAATACTTGTAGGTTACCTATAATATAGATAATACTAAGTACCTATACTGAAAATAATAGTTTCCTTTTAGTCGTCGTCGAAATCGCACATTGCCTAGAGGGAGCCACACGAGCGCGAGTCGCAAGCTAGGCCCCGCCCCTCGTGCCGGCGTCATCGTCGTCCTCGTATATAAATACGACCGAACGTCGCGGCAACCGCTTTATTCACACTCGAACGTTCGCCCGGAGCAGAGCAGTGTATCTACCGATCGTACAATTTCTCAACTCGACTAAGCAATGGCTCGTACCAAGCAGACCGCTCGTAAATCCACCGGTGGCAAGGCCCCGAGGAAGCAGCTCGCCACCAAGGCGGCTCGTAAGAGCGCACCGGCCACCGGCGGTGTCAAGAAGCCCCATCGCTACAGGCCCGGAACTGTCGCTCTTCGTGAGATCCGTCGTTACCAGAAGAGTACCGAGCTGTTGATCCGCAAGCTCCCGTTCCAGCGTCTCGTCCGTGAGATCGCTCAGGACTTCAAGACCGATCTCCGTTTCCAGAGCTCCGCCGTGATGGCGCTCCAGGAGGCCAGCGAAGCTTACCTGGTCGGCCTGTTCGAAGACACGAACCTGTGCGCTATCCACGCCAAGCGCGTCACCATCATGCCCAAGGACATACAGCTGGCGCGCAGGATCCGCGGTGAACGCGCCTAAGCAACATCAACAAACAACATCGACTGTGCGTGTGTGTACATTGTGTATATAACACACGCACACGCACACGCACACGTCGAGTTCGTTCACTGACAACAAAAGGCCCTTTTCAGGGCCACACATGAATCTGAACTTTTAATGGTTTCTCGTCGAAAGTAGAAAGTCAAAAACGTTAATAAATGAATTACCTACCTACCTACCTACCTACCTACCTACCTACCTACCTCTACCTACCTACATACCTATAGCTAATTAACTGAGTAACGTTAGATATCTATTCGAAAATATAATACAATCTACCTTGGACGGTTACATGACTGTATCATATTATCATCTCCTCAAATATAATTATAAATCGTCCACATAATATATACAAGGTGTATAATATTATAAAACATTATGTAGGTTCTTATTATCAAGTAGGTACCGTCTATGAGAGTGCAGTACAGTACAGTACAGTACCTACATTCATTACTATTATAATCTGTGATTATAATATACTAACTAACCGCATACTTTGCGAATAGACTAGACTATCTATATTATGTGTGTACAGTACTCGAATAGATTAATAAACGTATGTCATGTTGTTCACGTTCGGGCATTGATCAATGATGATCAGTTTCTTGTAGTGAACAATAATTTCATATAAAATATAGTTGTTAGATGTAAGGATTATTTACTTATTAGAGTGCAGTGCTATCACTACACACAGGTACTTGGTCTATGCGATATAATAATAATGTGTAGGTATATAAGAAGATAGATAGATAGATACATATTATATAGCTAAATTAGTTAGTTCATTAGCTAGCTAGCTATCTATCTATCCAAGTATAATATCATCATCTATATCCATACCTGCATAGTTTCGATTAAGTTTCTTCGTTTCGCTGTGACGTTCTTTAATTAATAATTACTTAATACATAATTATCGTCGACTATCAAGCGAGAGAGCAAGCAAGCAACCAAAAATCCAAAGCGGCGAGCTAGCTAACTATCTAACCGACCGACCAACCAGCGCTCTCCGACCCCTCCCCGCTCACCTCTCGCATCGAGCTCGCCCCGGCTCGCCCGGCTCGTGTATAAATACGAGCGCATCGAACGGTCCCCGAACCCAGCAGCCATCTATCCCGGGGCTGATGGACCGCCCCATTCCTCCACCTCCAGGCTTCTCGGCACCAACGGTGGCACCGCCGCCCCCAGCGCGGCCTCCAACTTCGGCCCCCGCTCAGGGAGCAGACCTCGATCCATTCGAGATCATTTCGAGCACCTTCTGTGCTTTCTTCACACCGCGTGCCAAACAACTGGCAGCGGCAATCGTAGCCTGCAATGGCGACCACGCCAAAATTCGACAGGTGTACCACCAGTACCCTGATGTCCACGAGGCAATCAAATCCTTAGGTACCCGTAATGGATAATTTCTCAGCAAGACGTATAAAGCCGATGGCCCTTAGGTTAGGGTTCTTTAATGCCAACGGCCTAAAAAGCCAACGCGACGAAGTCGCGACTTTCCTTCGCGACCACCGCGTTGACATTCTCCTAATTCAAGAGACCTTCCTCAAACCCCATATTCGAGACCCGAAAATTGCGAACTACAGGTTAGTCCGCAACGACAGGTCTCACCGTCACAAAGGAGGTACTCTGATCTATTATAAAAACTCACTGCATTGCATCCCTATGGACCCGCCGCCATTAAAACATCTTGAGGTTTCGGTCTGCCGACTGGGCATGACAGGCCATTGTCCCATCACCATAGTCTCTGCGTATCTCCCTCCACCACCCACCTCATCCTCTGAGGCCTTGGAGATCAACAACGCACTAAGAGACGATTTATCAGCTCTCTTCGGCTTGAGCGACTCCGTCATCCTGGCGGGTGACCTCAACGCCAAGCATCCCGCATGGAACAGTCACACTGCAAGCCCCCGCGGCAAAGTAGTGTTTGACCTTTGCTCGACACTGTCTTTCGATGTCATCGCTCCGATGCATCCCACTCACTACCCGCTAAACCCCGATCACCGGCCGGACGTGCTAGATGTCGCCCTTCTCAGAAATGTAAACCTGCGTTTACACTCTGTGGAGGCGATCGACGAGCTCGACTCCGACCACAGACCGGTCATCCTGGGTTTAACGCCTAGAACGGGTCCTTCAGACCCCGAACACACACCTCCCACCCGAGTGATCACCGACTGGGGGAAAGTACGCGATTCGCTGAAATCCTCCAACTCGGCTCACCTGGACGGGATACCGGACAACATCGTGTCTGCCGCAGACACGGCGCTCGCGGTCGACTCCCTCACGAGGCACGTACAGTCCGTCCTGAACGAGTGTTCGAGGGAAGTGCCAGCGGTGAGCGATCATCGCTGGAAACTCCCTGACGATGTGCGTGCCCTGGTGGCGGAGAAGAACGCGGCCGTTCGTGCCTACAGGGCTTTTCCTTGCGTTAGCAACAAGACTCATATGCGTTACTTACAGCGCAAAGTAAGTAACAGCATAGCCGAGTTACGCGAAAAACGCTGGGACAAGACCCTAAGCGAGCTAGAACCCAACCACCTGGCGTTCTGGAGCCTTCAGAGGAAGTTGCGCTCCCCAGAAGTCTCCACGATACCGCCCCTCACACGACCGGACAAAAGCATCGCCTTCGACGATGAGGACAAAGCCGAATGCCTAGCCGACAGCCTGGAGCTTCAATGCTCTCCTAGCACCCAGCCAACCGATCCGGCCCATCTCGCTAGAGTGGACGCCGAAGTAGAACGCAGGTCTGCTCTGCCTCCGATAGAGGACCCTGACACCCCCCTACCTCCCGTCACCCCAGACGAAGTAGAGGAAGTGATCAGAGGACTCCACCACAGAAAAGCCCCAGGGCGGGATGGAATGACAAACAGGGTCTTTAAGCTCCTCCCCGCCCAGATCATTGTACTTCTGGCTGCCATCTTCAATGGCGCCATGACCCATAACATGTTCCCACAATCGTGGAAAGAGGCTATCGTGATTGGTATCCCCAAGCCCGGTAAGCCCAGGTCTTCCCCGAGCAGTTACCGCCCCATCAGTCTGCTCAGCGCCTTCGGCAAGATCTACGAGCGACTTATTTATAAGCGACTCAAAGATTACGCCGAGGCGAAGAGCCTAATTCCATCACACCAATTCGGCTTTCGAGCCCGCCATTCTAGCGTTCACCAGGCCCACCGCATCGTCGAGTTTGTCAGCTCTCGCTTTCAACACGGCATGATGACGGGGGCTCTGTTTTTCGATATAGCGAAAGCATTCGACAAAGTCTGGCACAATGGCTTGATTTTCAAGCTATACCAACTCGGAGTGCCAGACCGCCTCGTGCTCATCATTCGAGACTTTCTGTCGAACCGCACCTTCCGCTACCGCATTGAAGGCGCACTGTCAACCTCGCGCCCAGTCAGGGCAGGCGTCCCGCAAGGGGCCGTACTATCGCCCCTCCTTTTCACGCTTTACACCAGCGACATACCAACTCGACCACGCGTAGAGCTCTCCCTGTTCGCAGACGACACGGCGATCTACTGCGCGGGCCGCAGTCCAAACTCCATAGCCCGAACCCTCCAAAACTCCGCAGCCGCACTAGGCGACTGGTTCCGGAGATGGAGGATAGAAGTCAATCCGGACAAAAGCCAGGCGGTACTGTTCGTGAAGCCGCGTATCCACCAACCTGATACGCCTACACCCATAACCATGTTCGGCAAGCCTATCCCCTGGGAAAAGCAAGCCAAGTACCTCGGAGTCATTCTCGACCATCACCTGAATTTCAGAGAGCACATCAAGACGGTCCATTCGCGAGCCGCCTTCGCCCTCAGCAGACTATTTTCAATGCTGAACCCACGCAGCAAACTCTCACTGAAATGTAAACTCCGTATTTACACTACATGTATACGACCGATAATGACGTACGCATGCCCGATCTTCGCGCATGCACCACCCCGAGCGATCCATAGGATGCAAACGCTACAGAACCGCTTTCTCCGAAGGGCCGCGGGCGCACCCTGGTACCTAAGGAATGACCGACTACACGTCGACCTCAAAATACCGACTTTGAAGCAATTCATGAAACGCCTGTCAAAGCGTTACTTCGAATCCGCCGAAAAGCACCCGAACCCCCTCATAGTATCGGCCGCCCGATACAAAACATCCCAGATTTCCAAAGTTCGCCGTCCTCGGCATATTCTCGAAGAACCAGACGACCCTATCACCATCCTACAAGAGAGCCGTAGGGATACCAGCACAATTCGTAAATACAAATACAGACCGCGTTCCGTATTCCGGCCTCGCCGCCGAGGCCCACCGCGACGTCCCAGTAACGTTAAAAACCGATCATTGCTAAACGAGCCAGCCCGCGATGCTGAGCCAATACTAATAATAAATACTCGCGTAAATAATCCGACCCAGCCTGATTTGACTTGCTGCCCCTCCCCAATGACCCCGCCGAGCCGAGGTTCGAACCCCACAGGGGGTGCCCTCAGCGATGAGGTCATTTAGCTTAAGTAGTATTTGTTGCCCTGGCTGGGGGCCTTAACTTATAGAGGCCACCGCAGGGATTAGTCCGGTTAAGTAGTTAACAGCCGTAGCGTGCTGAACTACGAGTGGTCCTATCAAAAAAAAAAAAAAAAAAAAAAAAAAAAAAAAAAAAAAAAAAAAAAAAAAAAAAAAAAAAAAAAACGGTCCCCGAACCATACGCCTGCGTCGTTCGTTCGCGTGCACACCAGATTTCAACAACTATCAACAATCAACATGACCGGTCGCGGTAAGGGAGGAAAAGGTCTGGGAAAGGGAGGAGCCAAGCGTCACAGGAAGGTACTCCGTGATAACATCCAGGGTATCACGAAGCCCGCCATCCGTCGTCTCGCTCGCAGAGGTGGAGTGAAACGTATCTCCGGTCTGATCTACGAAGAGACCAGAGGTGTGTTGAAGGTGTTCCTCGAGAACGTGATCCGTGACGCCGTCACGTACACCGAGCACGCCAAGAGGAAGACCGTCACCGCCATGGACGTCGTCTATGCCCTGAAACGCCAAGGCCGCACCCTGTACGGTTTCGGCGGTTAAGCGCGGGCGCGCCGAGCCGAGCAGAGTCGCGTCGCGGGTGGACTACCAACTCGCCGTGTGCGCGTCGCATACAAAAAAAAGGCCCTTTTCAGGGCCGCATATGATTCGAAACCATTATGAATGTTTCTCGATAACACTTGAAAGTCAATCAAAACGTTACCTACCTACCTACCTACCTACCTATACGCAATCATGTCCTACACGCCACCGTCCATATCGACGACGGTGAACAACAAGTACAAGTAGTACCCGTGTATACCAACTGTATAATATAGACCGTATATCAGCGTCGTCGTCATGAACATCGCATGTCAGCTTTGCTAGATCACCACTCACTCACTCAACCTGTCTCTGCCTCAACCCATGGTGCATTCAATTATACTTTACGTTGTGTACCTACCTACGTTATGTCACATGCACATAAGTACAATTTATTAAGTATGAGATTATTTAATCGTCGCTCGATTGATTGACTGCTTGCTTGCTCGCTTTCATCCTCGTCGTCGCTCGTCTCGCCGCCGCCGATGGTGGTCGTGGTGCTGCCGCCACCCCGCCCGCCGCTCGTCATCGTCGTCCGCGCGTCCATCTGAAATACACGCGAAACGAATAACGATACTTATCGTGTTCGTACGTAATTAATAATGTATGTGTGTATGTAGGTACATAGGTACTAAGGAATGAGCTTGAGCTGTACAACACACGTATCACATCTATCTATCTATATATCTATCAATCCATCCATCCATCCACTGAGATGTGTTAGTTAGTGAGTGAGTAGTTTAGTTACTTACTTACTTACAGAGAGATATGAGTGTGTAGGTATATGATGACAAGTACTTACGTATATTCGTGTCATTCGTCGCATTCAATTCAATACCTATGTAGACAGAAGAAAATTAAAACTATGTTTATTAACTAAGGGTTAATACCTATGTATTATTATACATATAGTACCTACCACATATTATTATTATAATCGTATTTGTACACAGTACGAGTGTGAGCATGAGTACGTGTCGTATAAGTAATAGATATAACTAGGTAACGTATTCGATGTGTAGGTACATGTATTCGAGTTTCTCCTTAGTCTATGTACCTAATAGTAATCGAGTACCTATCTAAACAATAATCATAGTAAGTCTAATAAGTCTGTAAGTAAGTAAATAAGTGAGGCTTCCTTGGCTGGACGCGACTCGCGACTCGCGAGTAGTCGCGTCGTTATCCTAATCTTGATTCGTTCGTTCAATATCCATTGGATAGAGATTGAACGGCGAGAACGCGTCTCGCTCGGGTTAGCAGGCCTGCTGTCCTGCTGCTGCCTGATAGCCGTCTTGCCCGACGACGAGGAGGACTACTTCGTCTTCGGTCCAGCCAGGCACTTGGCAGGCAGGCAGCCAGTCAGGCCGGTCGGCCGGTCGGCCGGTGTTTTACGACGGTCCACTTTTAAGTTGATAATTCGCCAGCGAGACCGTCGAATATCGACGAATTGTTGTCGCGGCGGAAGCTCGATATCCTCCCCGTTGATACGACGACCTCGATCGCCCATAACCATCGATCCCGTTGAGAAAATAACATTTTGATCCGGACCCGACCGACGGTCGGTACGCAGTCTCCGAAATAAAACAGCGGCACGCGCGAATATCGCCGCCCACCCGACGGCCACTGGTCTCACTCGCCGCTCAACTTCATGAACGACACGATAACACCGTTCGACAATCGAAACCGGACCGTTTTCCATTATTTTTACCGATTTTATTAGACGCGTGTTAGTGAAAACTTTCGACAGTTCCGACGAGAAAACGTTCCGCGACATCACTGCGCTCGTTACGGTAAAGCTTCGAGGTACCTTAGCGCGCGCGTTCCGACCGCCGGGAATCCTGTAAGTGGCGACATCTAAGTCTCTCACGAACTCGGAACTTCACTCAACGTACAACTATTATTATCTTTCGTGTGTTGTTGTTCAACCAAATCATTAACAATCGAAATGGCAGACACAGCGGTCGCGACCGAGGCACCAGCACCCGCCACCCCGGCGAAGAAACAAGCCGGCAGACAAGCGGGCGCCGCCAAGAAACCTAAGGCGAAGCCGACCCATCCCAAGACATCGGAGATGGTCAACAACGCTATCAAGGAGATGAAGGAGCGCAGCGGTTCCTCGCTTCAGGCCATCAAGAAGTACATCGCGGCTCAGTACAAGGTCGACGCCGAGAAACTGGCTCCGTTCATCAGGAAGTATCTGAAGAGCGCCGTCGAGTCCGGAACTCTCATCCAGACCAAGGGCAAGGGCGCTTCGGGATCGTTCAAGCTCGAATCGAAATCGTCAGCGGCGAAGAAGCCCGCCGGCGCCGCGGGCAAGGCGGCCGCCGGCAAGTCGGGCGCGTCCGCGTCCGCCGCGTCCAAGGCCGGCGGCGCCGGCAAGAAGGCGACCGCCTCCGCGGCCGGCGCTAAGAGCAAGAAGGCCGCCGCGGCAGCCGCGTCGGCGTCTGCGGCTTCGGGTTCGCCCGCTAAATCGGCTAAATCATCGGCCGCCAAGGACAAGAAGGCCGCCGCCGCCAAGAAGAAGCCGGCCCCCAAGAAGGCCGCCGCTCCCGCCAAGGCGAAGGGAGGCGCCGCACCCAAAGCGAAGAAGACCGCCAAGCCCCCGACAAAGAAACCTAAAGCTCCCAAACCGAAGAAGGCAGCCGCCGCTACGCCCAAATCGAAGCCGGCAGCGAAGAAAGCGGCCGCCGCAAAGAAGTAAAAGCCTCTCGGCCGCGGCTCGGTCGGTACCTACCGACGACGAGGGAACGACGTGGCGTGGCTGCCGCCGGAGACGACGACGACCACCACCACGACGACCACCACCGCCGCCGCCGCCAGCACACAACAACAACAGCGGCTGACGCGACGGCGAGACGGCGACGCCAACGTCTCCCTCGGCAGGAGGGAACGATAAACGCGATTGCGGGTGCACCCAAATTCGCGGCGCTTAACAAGCGCACACCAAAAAGCCCTTTTCAGGGCTAACAATCTGTTCATGAATATTTTGTTAAATATTCGTTTCTTCTATATACACAGAGAGTCGAAAACGTTTACTCCAATGCACGCATGCATTATTATGCATGTGTGTATACACATACCTACACACACACTTACACTACCTATAATATAGTACGCAATAGGTACGCCTACATACAATCATGACGACTGAAAAATGAAAACGATTCGACGATACCTACACACGACTTACCTTACTAAAATCAATTTCATAATATAAAGATAATGATAATAATAAATTAAAAGTATAAGTAGGTACATGTATTATGTATGTACATAGGTACATACGTATGATGTGCAGTATATTACCGTACATAGTAATAGGTAATAATTATCATGTATTGTAGTCGTTTGTTCTTTCTAACTTGAGACGATATCTCATAATATCTTAAAGTTTAGATAGAAGCTGGCTGAGCAATTTAACAGTACCTACGCGCACAGTATAATGCCGATATTGTGTGTATCGGATATATACATATTATGCATGGTATTCACTGTTTGCCGTGCCGAGTATAGATATAGATAGTAGTACCTAAGTAATCATTATATTTATTATTCAAATTATAGGTACCTACATACAGAGAGCATGCATTGGCAGTTAGTTAGATGAATGACCTACTACTCATAAAATATATATTTTCAGCCATACATAGGGGGGTACTATCGCTGATAGTGGCTACGATACGATAGAGAGAGTGACGTTAAGAAAGCAAACAATGACTTGGAAGTTTCTCATTTTGATTAATATCACCAAAATTTTGACAATATTATAATAACTAGGTACCTAATTAATATTATTGTTATTGCAGAGTTGAGCGAGCGAGCGAGCGAGAGAGAGAGAGGGAAGGCGCGTGTGCGAGCGAGACGGGGATCGCGCTTGCGCGTCTCGATTGCTCGATAGGCTAGCGGTCCGACCCCACCGACGAGTATCGTGACTGACGGCGAGTATAAAAGCGGCTAAGCACTGCTCGTTCGCGCACACTCTGCTCACGATATCCCGTACGCGCTCATCGACGGCGTGTTCGCTCATTTTGTGTTAACGACGATCCATTAATCTACCCTTCGACATGTCTGGTCGCGGTAAAGGTGGCAAAGTTAAGGGAAAGGCAAAGTCCCGGTCGAACCGTGCCGGTCTCCAGTTCCCGGTGGGACGTATCCACAGGCTGCTCCGCAACGGTAACTACGCCGAGCGCGTCGGTGCCGGAGCGCCCGTCTACCTGGCCGCCGTGATGGAGTACCTCGCCGCCGAAGTGCTCGAGTTGGCCGGCAACGCCGCCAGGGACAACAAGAAGACCAGGATCATCCCGCGTCATCTCCAACTGGCCATCCGCAACGACGAGGAGTTGAACAAGCTGCTCTCCGGCGTGACGATCGCCCAGGGTGGTGTGCTGCCGAACATCCAGGCCGTGCTCTTGCCCAAGAAGACCGAGAAGAAGGCTTAAGTCGGCCCGGCGCACCCGGCACCGGCAGAGCATCGTGAATGCGAGAGCACGCACGCGAGCATCGCATCGCACAGCACAGCATTCTCACATACAAAAGGCCCTTTTCAGGGCCACAATATGATTCGTCTCGATGTACACGCACACAATATTATTGCGTGCGTGTCTTCATATGACAGTTTCTGTTGTAACCGATCGAAAGTCAAAAACGTTAACAATATACATACATACATACATACATACATACATACATACATACATACATACCTACCTATGTACCTAAAAAAATGAAAACCCGTAAAACGTACGTACGTACGTAAAATAAAATACATTATGTATGAACTATGAACGTACTATGTACGAACGAATACGGAGATGAGACAACTCCAATAATGTAGTCCTTCAGTTCACAAGAGAGAAAGATGTTTGGTACCTACGCAAGCAATTTTTTACCTACTACACCTGTCTGTATGTCTATGCAGGAACATAGACTGATATAGGTAATAAGTAATTTAGTTTAGTTTTTGATAGTAAAAAAAAACCGATAAGTACCAAGGTACCAAGTTCACAGTCACAGAACCTTAAGTAGGTATATAATTTAGTCGTTTGTCGTTTGATATAATTATGTAATAAAGAATACGGAACGTAGCTACGTACTAGCACATAATTATTATAATTAAGTACCTAAACCTAGATACCTACCTAAATTTACGTACCTACAGACAGTTTAACCAAATTAAATAATACCTAGCTAGGTACACACAATCGAACTACATTGCTATACCGAATGACAGATTTAGCTATGTACTATGTACTTACTTACTTACTTACTTACCTACCTACCTTACATACATACGTATACAAAATGACATAGGTACCGTACATATAAATATGTAGGTATATAAATTAGGTACATCTGAAGGTGTCTTCTTCTTAATTATCATCGTGTCTACTTATTCTAATCCGTATCGTCGTCATCATAATCGTAAATTATACAAGTACATAAATATAAATTTTATAAGGTGGTGTGTATGTATGTATGTATGTATGGTATGTATGATGGTTGGTGTGTAATGTAAAATGTACATTATGCTGCTATATCGTTGTTGCGTTGTTTTTACCAGTGGAAGAAGCATCATCACATCAACACGAAAAACGCGACCGCACACCCCGCGCCCCCCGTCGCCGACGCCGATAGCCCCGCCCCCTCGCCCCGCTAGAAATCGTAACCGAGGCTCGAGAGGCGCTGCGATTGGACCGTTGCGCGCGTCGAACGCTCCGTCGCCCGACGTCAACCTCGTCCGCGTCCGGCGGTATAAGTACGAGTGTTGGCGCGTTGGTTTTTTAATCCGCTCCTGAACTCCGCTTCGGTAGCACGCATTCCCTATATTTTCACTTCACGTATCAACTTACGTTAGTTAACAGCTACGATGCCGCCTAAGACCAGTGGTAAGGCCGCCAAGAAATCTGGCAAAGCCCAGAAGAACATCTCAAAGACCGACAAGAAGAAGAAGAAGCACAAGAG
This sequence comes from Spodoptera exigua, assembly GCA_902829305.4. Lineage (NCBI taxonomy): Eukaryota > Metazoa > Arthropoda > Insecta > Lepidoptera > Noctuidae > Spodoptera > Spodoptera exigua. The sequence continues at coordinate 4,538,988 of LR824630.2, read as the reverse complement.
GAAGGAGAGCTACGCCATCTACATCTACAAGGTGCTGAAGCAGGTCCACCCTGACACCGGTATCTCCAGCAAGGCCATGTCGATCATGAACTCGTTCGTGAACGACATCTTCGAGCGCATCGCCGCCGAAGCTTCTCGTCTCGCCCACTACAACAAGAGATCGACCATCACCTCGAGGGAGGTGCAGACCTCCGTCAGGCTCCTGCTGCCCGGTGAGCTCGCCAAGCACGCCGTCAGCGAGGGCACCAAGGCCGTCACCAAGTACACCAGCTCGAAGTGAGCGGCTTCGAGTGTAGTCCGCGACGTCGAGCCTCGTGCTTGTGAACGGTGCGTGTAGTCGTCGTACCTACGTGGTCGTCGGTGTCGTTCAATTATAACCATCGCAACCACCACCCAGACGACGACGGCAACAACAACAACAACAACAACAACAACGGGGCCTACTCGCGCCGCAGCCCATGCTCGCAGGACGGCGGGACAAAAGACAAAAGGCCCTTTTCAGGGCCACAAATTAATTCATGTGATCATTCAGATTCACGTTTCTATCGAAACTATGAGAGTCAAAAGCGTTTAATTACACACATACCTACGTATTACCTACGACATTACTTCGTAGAACGTAGATGAAAATTAATACAAGAATGAATAAAGCTCTGTACAAATTCTGATAGAAAGCTAGCTACTTAGCTACCTACCTACCTACCTACCTACCTATCTACCTACCTACCTACCTACCTACCTACCTACCGAACTATCTACTACCTTCGTCTAGGGTGCCTACCCCTTTTGATTTAAGTCGACTTTAATCTCCTGACAATAATAAATAAAAATAAATATATTTATTTAGTTAGTTGTATACGTCCACAGGTATACATACATACATACATACAGTTATTCATGGAGATCAAGAATGAGAATAGCTAGCAGTCAGTTGAATTTATATAAGTACACACGCCCGAAACCCAAGTTGATATTCATTTATTTAGACGGCTAGGACCTAGGCCTAGTTATATAAACATCATATTTATTTGTTTATTTTATTGCAACAATTCGCACATGTTGGTATCTTACTTAGGTTTAGCTAGTTAGTTACTTACTTACTTACAACTATATTTAGTTCGGATCCTTGTCTGTACTTAGCAATCTGTATTTACATATAGGTATACATATATCATATATATGTATATGTAATAAGCTACTCTCGCGCGGTTTATCACCCGCTGCTCGGCTCCATTTGATCGTAGCGTGATGTTTTATATACTATAGCGATAAGGAACATATATCAATGTGAAAGAATTTTGGCAATCCGACCAGCGGTTCCAAGGATTACCCCCTATGCAAGTACTTAAATACATACATTTAAATGTAGGTATACAAACTTAAAAAAAAATTACCTCTTTATAATACTTGTAGGTTACCTATAATATAGATAATACTAAGTACCTATACTGAAAATAATAGTTTCCTTTTAGTCGTCGTCGAAATCGCACATTGCCTAGAGGGAGCCACACGAGCGCGAGTCGCAAGCTAGGCCCCGCCCCTCGTGCCGGCGTCATCGTCGTCCTCGTATATAAATACGACCGAACGTCGCGGCAACCGCTTTATTCACACTCGAACGTTCGCCCGGAGCAGAGCAGTGTATCTACCGATCGTACAATTTCTCAACTCGACTAAGCAATGGCTCGTACCAAGCAGACCGCTCGTAAATCCACCGGTGGCAAGGCCCCGAGGAAGCAGCTCGCCACCAAGGCGGCTCGTAAGAGCGCACCGGCCACCGGCGGTGTCAAGAAGCCCCATCGCTACAGGCCCGGAACTGTCGCTCTTCGTGAGATCCGTCGTTACCAGAAGAGTACCGAGCTGTTGATCCGCAAGCTCCCGTTCCAGCGTCTCGTCCGTGAGATCGCTCAGGACTTCAAGACCGATCTCCGTTTCCAGAGCTCCGCCGTGATGGCGCTCCAGGAGGCCAGCGAAGCTTACCTGGTCGGCCTGTTCGAAGACACGAACCTGTGCGCTATCCACGCCAAGCGCGTCACCATCATGCCCAAGGACATACAGCTGGCGCGCAGGATCCGCGGTGAACGCGCCTAAGCAACATCAACAAACAACATCGACTGTGCGTGTGTGTACATTGTGTATATAACACACGCACACGCACACGCACACGTCGAGTTCGTTCACTGACAACAAAAGGCCCTTTTCAGGGCCACACATGAATCTGAACTTTTAATGGTTTCTCGTCGAAAGTAGAAAGTCAAAAACGTTAATAAATGAATTACCTACCTACCTACCTACCTACCTACCTACCTACCTACCTCTACCTACCTACATACCTATAGCTAATTAACTGAGTAACGTTAGATATCTATTCGAAAATATAATACAATCTACCTTGGACGGTTACATGACTGTATCATATTATCATCTCCTCAAATATAATTATAAATCGTCCACATAATATATACAAGGTGTATAATATTATAAAACATTATGTAGGTTCTTATTATCAAGTAGGTACCGTCTATGAGAGTGCAGTACAGTACAGTACAGTACCTACATTCATTACTATTATAATCTGTGATTATAATATACTAACTAACCGCATACTTTGCGAATAGACTAGACTATCTATATTATGTGTGTACAGTACTCGAATAGATTAATAAACGTATGTCATGTTGTTCACGTTCGGGCATTGATCAATGATGATCAGTTTCTTGTAGTGAACAATAATTTCATATAAAATATAGTTGTTAGATGTAAGGATTATTTACTTATTAGAGTGCAGTGCTATCACTACACACAGGTACTTGGTCTATGCGATATAATAATAATGTGTAGGTATATAAGAAGATAGATAGATAGATACATATTATATAGCTAAATTAGTTAGTTCATTAGCTAGCTAGCTATCTATCTATCCAAGTATAATATCATCATCTATATCCATACCTGCATAGTTTCGATTAAGTTTCTTCGTTTCGCTGTGACGTTCTTTAATTAATAATTACTTAATACATAATTATCGTCGACTATCAAGCGAGAGAGCAAGCAAGCAACCAAAAATCCAAAGCGGCGAGCTAGCTAACTATCTAACCGACCGACCAACCAGCGCTCTCCGACCCCTCCCCGCTCACCTCTCGCATCGAGCTCGCCCCGGCTCGCCCGGCTCGTGTATAAATACGAGCGCATCGAACGGTCCCCGAACCATACGCCTGCGTCGTTCGTTCGCGTGCACACCAGATTTCAACAACTATCAACAATCAACATGACCGGTCGCGGTAAGGGAGGAAAAGGTCTGGGAAAGGGAGGAGCCAAGCGTCACAGGAAGGTACTCCGTGATAACATCCAGGGTATCACGAAGCCCGCCATCCGTCGTCTCGCTCGCAGAGGTGGAGTGAAACGTATCTCCGGTCTGATCTACGAAGAGACCAGAGGTGTGTTGAAGGTGTTCCTCGAGAACGTGATCCGTGACGCCGTCACGTACACCGAGCACGCCAAGAGGAAGACCGTCACCGCCATGGACGTCGTCTATGCCCTGAAACGCCAAGGCCGCACCCTGTACGGTTTCGGCGGTTAAGCGCGGGCGCGCCGAGCCGAGCAGAGTCGCGTCGCGGGTGGACTACCAACTCGCCGTGTGCGCGTCGCATACAAAAAAAAGGCCCTTTTCAGGGCCGCATATGATTCGAAACCATTATGAATGTTTCTCGATAACACTTGAAAGTCAATCAAAACGTTACCTACCTACCTACCTACCTACCTATACGCAATCATGTCCTACACGCCACCGTCCATATCGACGACGGTGAACAACAAGTACAAGTAGTACCCGTGTATACCAACTGTATAATATAGACCGTATATCAGCGTCGTCGTCATGAACATCGCATGTCAGCTTTGCTAGATCACCACTCACTCACTCAACCTGTCTCTGCCTCAACCCATGGTGCATTCAATTATACTTTACGTTGTGTACCTACCTACGTTATGTCACATGCACATAAGTACAATTTATTAAGTATGAGATTATTTAATCGTCGCTCGATTGATTGACTGCTTGCTTGCTCGCTTTCATCCTCGTCGTCGCTCGTCTCGCCGCCGCCGATGGTGGTCGTGGTGCTGCCGCCACCCCGCCCGCCGCTCGTCATCGTCGTCCGCGCGTCCATCTGAAATACACGCGAAACGAATAACGATACTTATCGTGTTCGTACGTAATTAATAATGTATGTGTGTATGTAGGTACATAGGTACTAAGGAATGAGCTTGAGCTGTACAACACACGTATCACATCTATCTATCTATATATCTATCAATCCATCCATCCATCCACTGAGATGTGTTAGTTAGTGAGTGAGTAGTTTAGTTACTTACTTACTTACAGAGAGATATGAGTGTGTAGGTATATGATGACAAGTACTTACGTATATTCGTGTCATTCGTCGCATTCAATTCAATACCTATGTAGACAGAAGAAAATTAAAACTATGTTTATTAACTAAGGGTTAATACCTATGTATTATTATACATATAGTACCTACCACATATTATTATTATAATCGTATTTGTACACAGTACGAGTGTGAGCATGAGTACGTGTCGTATAAGTAATAGATATAACTAGGTAACGTATTCGATGTGTAGGTACATGTATTCGAGTTTCTCCTTAGTCTATGTACCTAATAGTAATCGAGTACCTATCTAAACAATAATCATAGTAAGTCTAATAAGTCTGTAAGTAAGTAAATAAGTGAGGCTTCCTTGGCTGGACGCGACTCGCGACTCGCGAGTAGTCGCGTCGTTATCCTAATCTTGATTCGTTCGTTCAATATCCATTGGATAGAGATTGAACGGCGAGAACGCGTCTCGCTCGGGTTAGCAGGCCTGCTGTCCTGCTGCTGCCTGATAGCCGTCTTGCCCGACGACGAGGAGGACTACTTCGTCTTCGGTCCAGCCAGGCACTTGGCAGGCAGGCAGCCAGTCAGGCCGGTCGGCCGGTCGGCCGGTGTTTTACGACGGTCCACTTTTAAGTTGATAATTCGCCAGCGAGACCGTCGAATATCGACGAATTGTTGTCGCGGCGGAAGCTCGATATCCTCCCCGTTGATACGACGACCTCGATCGCCCATAACCATCGATCCCGTTGAGAAAATAACATTTTGATCCGGACCCGACCGACGGTCGGTACGCAGTCTCCGAAATAAAACAGCGGCACGCGCGAATATCGCCGCCCACCCGACGGCCACTGGTCTCACTCGCCGCTCAACTTCATGAACGACACGATAACACCGTTCGACAATCGAAACCGGACCGTTTTCCATTATTTTTACCGATTTTATTAGACGCGTGTTAGTGAAAACTTTCGACAGTTCCGACGAGAAAACGTTCCGCGACATCACTGCGCTCGTTACGGTAAAGCTTCGAGGTACCTTAGCGCGCGCGTTCCGACCGCCGGGAATCCTGTAAGTGGCGACATCTAAGTCTCTCACGAACTCGGAACTTCACTCAACGTACAACTATTATTATCTTTCGTGTGTTGTTGTTCAACCAAATCATTAACAATCGAAATGGCAGACACAGCGGTCGCGACCGAGGCACCAGCACCCGCCACCCCGGCGAAGAAACAAGCCGGCAGACAAGCGGGCGCCGCCAAGAAACCTAAGGCGAAGCCGACCCATCCCAAGACATCGGAGATGGTCAACAACGCTATCAAGGAGATGAAGGAGCGCAGCGGTTCCTCGCTTCAGGCCATCAAGAAGTACATCGCGGCTCAGTACAAGGTCGACGCCGAGAAACTGGCTCCGTTCATCAGGAAGTATCTGAAGAGCGCCGTCGAGTCCGGAACTCTCATCCAGACCAAGGGCAAGGGCGCTTCGGGATCGTTCAAGCTCGAATCGAAATCGTCAGCGGCGAAGAAGCCCGCCGGCGCCGCGGGCAAGGCGGCCGCCGGCAAGTCGGGCGCGTCCGCGTCCGCCGCGTCCAAGGCCGGCGGCGCCGGCAAGAAGGCGACCGCCTCCGCGGCCGGCGCTAAGAGCAAGAAGGCCGCCGCGGCAGCCGCGTCGGCGTCTGCGGCTTCGGGTTCGCCCGCTAAATCGGCTAAATCATCGGCCGCCAAGGACAAGAAGGCCGCCGCCGCCAAGAAGAAGCCGGCCCCCAAGAAGGCCGCCGCTCCCGCCAAGGCGAAGGGAGGCGCCGCACCCAAAGCGAAGAAGACCGCCAAGCCCCCGACAAAGAAACCTAAAGCTCCCAAACCGAAGAAGGCAGCCGCCGCTACGCCCAAATCGAAGCCGGCAGCGAAGAAAGCGGCCGCCGCAAAGAAGTAAAAGCCTCTCGGCCGCGGCTCGGTCGGTACCTACCGACGACGAGGGAACGACGTGGCGTGGCTGCCGCCGGAGACGACGACGACCACCACCACGACGACCACCACCGCCGCCGCCGCCAGCACACAACAACAACAGCGGCTGACGCGACGGCGAGACGGCGACGCCAACGTCTCCCTCGGCAGGAGGGAACGATAAACGCGATTGCGGGTGCACCCAAATTCGCGGCGCTTAACAAGCGCACACCAAAAAGCCCTTTTCAGGGCTAACAATCTGTTCATGAATATTTTGTTAAATATTCGTTTCTTCTATATACACAGAGAGTCGAAAACGTTTACTCCAATGCACGCATGCATTATTATGCATGTGTGTATACACATACCTACACACACACTTACACTACCTATAATATAGTACGCAATAGGTACGCCTACATACAATCATGACGACTGAAAAATGAAAACGATTCGACGATACCTACACACGACTTACCTTACTAAAATCAATTTCATAATATAAAGATAATGATAATAATAAATTAAAAGTATAAGTAGGTACATGTATTATGTATGTACATAGGTACATACGTATGATGTGCAGTATATTACCGTACATAGTAATAGGTAATAATTATCATGTATTGTAGTCGTTTGTTCTTTCTAACTTGAGACGATATCTCATAATATCTTAAAGTTTAGATAGAAGCTGGCTGAGCAATTTAACAGTACCTACGCGCACAGTATAATGCCGATATTGTGTGTATCGGATATATACATATTATGCATGGTATTCACTGTTTGCCGTGCCGAGTATAGATATAGATAGTAGTACCTAAGTAATCATTATATTTATTATTCAAATTATAGGTACCTACATACAGAGAGCATGCATTGGCAGTTAGTTAGATGAATGACCTACTACTCATAAAATATATATTTTCAGCCATACATAGGGGGGTACTATCGCTGATAGTGGCTACGATACGATAGAGAGAGTGACGTTAAGAAAGCAAACAATGACTTGGAAGTTTCTCATTTTGATTAATATCACCAAAATTTTGACAATATTATAATAACTAGGTACCTAATTAATATTATTGTTATTGCAGAGTTGAGCGAGCGAGCGAGCGAGAGAGAGAGAGGGAAGGCGCGTGTGCGAGCGAGACGGGGATCGCGCTTGCGCGTCTCGATTGCTCGATAGGCTAGCGGTCCGACCCCACCGACGAGTATCGTGACTGACGGCGAGTATAAAAGCGGCTAAGCACTGCTCGTTCGCGCACACTCTGCTCACGATATCCCGTACGCGCTCATCGACGGCGTGTTCGCTCATTTTGTGTTAACGACGATCCATTAATCTACCCTTCGACATGTCTGGTCGCGGTAAAGGTGGCAAAGTTAAGGGAAAGGCAAAGTCCCGGTCGAACCGTGCCGGTCTCCAGTTCCCGGTGGGACGTATCCACAGGCTGCTCCGCAACGGTAACTACGCCGAGCGCGTCGGTGCCGGAGCGCCCGTCTACCTGGCCGCCGTGATGGAGTACCTCGCCGCCGAAGTGCTCGAGTTGGCCGGCAACGCCGCCAGGGACAACAAGAAGACCAGGATCATCCCGCGTCATCTCCAACTGGCCATCCGCAACGACGAGGAGTTGAACAAGCTGCTCTCCGGCGTGACGATCGCCCAGGGTGGTGTGCTGCCGAACATCCAGGCCGTGCTCTTGCCCAAGAAGACCGAGAAGAAGGCTTAAGTCGGCCCGGCGCACCCGGCACCGGCAGAGCATCGTGAATGCGAGAGCACGCACGCGAGCATCGCATCGCACAGCACAGCATTCTCACATACAAAAGGCCCTTTTCAGGGCCACAATATGATTCGTCTCGATGTACACGCACACAATATTATTGCGTGCGTGTCTTCATATGACAGTTTCTGTTGTAACCGATCGAAAGTCAAAAACGTTAACAATATACATACATACATACATACATACATACATACATACATACATACATACCTACCTATGTACCTAAAAAAATGAAAACCCGTAAAACGTACGTACGTACGTAAAATAAAATACATTATGTATGAACTATGAACGTACTATGTACGAACGAATACGGAGATGAGACAACTCCAATAATGTAGTCCTTCAGTTCACAAGAGAGAAAGATGTTTGGTACCTACGCAAGCAATTTTTTACCTACTACACCTGTCTGTATGTCTATGCAGGAACATAGACTGATATAGGTAATAAGTAATTTAGTTTAGTTTTTGATAGTAAAAAAAAACCGATAAGTACCAAGGTACCAAGTTCACAGTCACAGAACCTTAAGTAGGTATATAATTTAGTCGTTTGTCGTTTGATATAATTATGTAATAAAGAATACGGAACGTAGCTACGTACTAGCACATAATTATTATAATTAAGTACCTAAACCTAGATACCTACCTAAATTTACGTACCTACAGACAGTTTAACCAAATTAAATAATACCTAGCTAGGTACACACAATCGAACTACATTGCTATACCGAATGACAGATTTAGCTATGTACTATGTACTTACTTACTTACTTACTTACCTACCTACCTTACATACATACGTATACAAAATGACATAGGTACCGTACATATAAATATGTAGGTATATAAATTAGGTACATCTGAAGGTGTCTTCTTCTTAATTATCATCGTGTCTACTTATTCTAATCCGTATCGTCGTCATCATAATCGTAAATTATACAAGTACATAAATATAAATTTTATAAGGTGGTGTGTATGTATGTATGTATGTATGGTATGTATGATGGTTGGTGTGTAATGTAAAATGTACATTATGCTGCTATATCGTTGTTGCGTTGTTTTTACCAGTGGAAGAAGCATCATCACATCAACACGAAAAACGCGACCGCACACCCCGCGCCCCCCGTCGCCGACGCCGATAGCCCCGCCCCCTCGCCCCGCTAGAAATCGTAACCGAGGCTCGAGAGGCGCTGCGATTGGACCGTTGCGCGCGTCGAACGCTCCGTCGCCCGACGTCAACCTCGTCCGCGTCCGGCGGTATAAGTACGAGTGTTGGCGCGTTGGTTTTTTAATCCGCTCCTGAACTCCGCTTCGGGTAGCACGCATTCCCTATATTTTCACTTCACGTATCAACTTACGTTAGTTAACAGCTACGATGCCGCCTAAGACCAGTGGTAAGGCCGCCAAGAAATCTGGCAAAGCCCAGAAGAACATCTCAAAGACCGACAAGAAGAAGAAGAAGCACAAGAGGAAGGAGAGCTACGCCATCTACATCTACAAGGTGCTGAAGCAGGTCCACCCTGACACCGGTATCTCCAGCAAGGCCATGTCGATCATGAACTCGTTCGTGAACGACATCTTCGAGCGCATCGCCGCCGAAGCTTCTCGTCTCGCCCACTACAACAAGAGATCGACCATCACCTCGAGGGAGGTGCAGACCTCCGTCAGGCTCCTGCTGCCCGGTGAGCTCGCCAAGCACGCCGTCAGCGAGGGCACCAAGGCCGTCACCAAGTACACCAGCTCGAAGTGAGCGGCTTCGAGTGTAGTCCGCGACGTCGAGCCTCGTGCTTGTGAACGGTGCGTGTAGTCGTCGTACCTACGTGGTCGTCGGTGTCGTTCAATTATAACCATCGCAACCACCACCCAGACGACGACGGCAACAACAACAACAACAACAACAACAACGGGGCCTACTCGCGCCGCAGCCCATGCTCGCAGGACGGCGGGACAAAAGACAAAAGGCCCTTTTCAGGGCCACAAATTAATTCATGTGATCATTCAGATTCACGTTTCTATCGAAACTATGAGAGTCAAAAGCGTTTAATTACACACATACCTACGTATTACCTACGACATTACTTCGTAGAACGTAGATGAAAATTAATACAAGAATGAATAAAGCTCTGTACAAATTCTGATAGAAAGCTAGCTACTTAGCTACCTACCTACCTACCTACCTACCTATCTACCTACCTACCTACCTACCTACCTACCTACCGAACTATCTACTACCTTCGTCTAGGGTGCCTACCCCTTTTGATTTAAGTCGACTTTAATCTCCTGACAATAATAAATAAAAATAAATATATTTATTTAGTTAGTTGTATACGTCCACAGGTATACATACATACATACATACAGTTATTCATGGAGATCAAGAATGAGAATAGCTAGCAGTCAGTTGAATTTATATAAGTACACACGCCCGAAACCCAAGTTGATATTCATTTATTTAGACGGCTAGGACCTAGGCCTAGTTATATAAACATCATATTTATTTGTTTATTTTATTGCAACAATTCGCACATGTTGGTATCTTACTTAGGTTTAGCTAGTTAGTTACTTACTTACTTACAACTATATTTAGTTCGGATCCTTGTCTGTACTTAGCAATCTGTATTTACATATAGGTATACATATATCATATATATGTATATGTAATAAGCTACTCTCGCGCGGTTTATCACCCGCTGCTCGGCTCCATTTGATCGTAGCGTGATGTTTTATATACTATAGCGATAAGGAACATATATCAATGTGAAAGAATTTTGGCAATCCGACCAGCGGTTCCAAGGATTACCCCCTATGCAAGTACTTAAATACATACATTTAAATGTAGGTATACAAACTTAAAAAAAAATTACCTCTTTATAATACTTGTAGGTTACCTATAATATAGATAATACTAAGTACCTATACTGAAAATAATAGTTTCCTTTTAGTCGTCGTCGAAATCGCACATTGCCTAGAGGGAGCCACACGAGCGCGAGTCGCAAGCTAGGCCCCGCCCCTCGTGCCGGCGTCATCGTCGTCCTCGTATATAAATACGACCGAACGTCGCGGCAACCGCTTTATTCACACTCGAACGTTCGCCCGGAGCAGAGCAGTGTATCTACCGATCGTACAATTTCTCAACTCGACTAAGCAATGGCTCGTACCAAGCAGACCGCTCGTAAATCCACCGGTGGCAAGGCCCCGAGGAAGCAGCTCGCCACCAAGGCGGCTCGTAAGAGCGCACCGGCCACCGGCGGTGTCAAGAAGCCCCATCGCTACAGGCCCGGAACTGTCGCTCTTCGTGAGATCCGTCGTTACCAGAAGAGTACCGAGCTGTTGATCCGCAAGCTCCCGTTCCAGCGTCTCGTCCGTGAGATCGCTCAGGACTTCAAGACCGATCTCCGTTTCCAGAGCTCCGCCGTGATGGCGCTCCAGGAGGCCAGCGAAGCTTACCTGGTCGGCCTGTTCGAAGACACGAACCTGTGCGCTATCCACGCCAAGCGCGTCACCATCATGCCCAAGGACATACAGCTGGCGCGCAGGATCCGCGGTGAACGCGCCTAAGCAACATCAACAAACAACATCGACTGTGCGTGTGTGTACATTGTGTATATAACACACGCACACGCACACGCACACGTCGAGTTCGTTCACTGACAACAAAAGGCCCTTTTCAGGGCCACACATGAATCTGAACTTTTAATGGTTTCTCGTCGAAAGTAGAAAGTCAAAAACGTTAATAAATGAATTACCTACCTACCTACCTACCTACCTACCTACCTACCTACCTCTACCTACCTACATACCTATAGCTAATTAACTGAGTAACGTTAGATATCTATTCGAAAATATAATACAATCTACCTTGGACGGTTACATGACTGTATCATATTATCATCTCCTCAAATATAATTATAAATCGTCCACATAATATATACAAGGTGTATAATATTATAAAACATTATGTAGGTTCTTATTATCAAGTAGGTACCGTCTATGAGAGTGCAGTACAGTACAGTACAGTACCTACATTCATTACTATTATAATCTGTGATTATAATATACTAACTAACCGCATACTTTGCGAATAGACTAGACTATCTATATTATGTGTGTACAGTACTCGAATAGATTAATAAACGTATGTCATGTTGTTCACGTTCGGGCATTGATCAATGATGATCAGTTTCTTGTAGTGAACAATAATTTCATATAAAATATAGTTGTTAGATGTAAGGATTATTTACTTATTAGAGTGCAGTGCTATCACTACACACAGGTACTTGGTCTATGCGATATAATAATAATGTGTAGGTATATAAGAAGATAGATAGATAGATACATATTATATAGCTAAATTAGTTAGTTCATTAGCTAGCTAGCTATCTATCTATCCAAGTATAATATCATCATCTATATCCATACCTGCATAGTTTCGATTAAGTTTCTTCGTTTCGCTGTGACGTTCTTTAATTAATAATTACTTAATACATAATTATCGTCGACTATCAAGCGAGAGAGCAAGCAAGCAACCAAAAATCCAAAGCGGCGAGCTAGCTAACTATCTAACCGACCGACCAACCAGCGCTCTCCGACCCCTCCCCGCTCACCTCTCGCATCGAGCTCGCCCCGGCTCGCCCGGCTCGTGTATAAATACGAGCGCATCGAACGGTCCCCGAACCATACGCCTGCGTCGTTCGTTCGCGTGCACACCAGATTTCAACAACTATCAACAATCAACATGACCGGTCGCGGTAAGGGAGGAAAAGGTCTGGGAAAGGGAGGAGCCAAGCGTCACAGGAAGGTACTCCGTGATAACATCCAGGGTATCACGAAGCCCGCCATCCGTCGTCTCGCTCGCAGAGGTGGAGTGAAACGTATCTCCGGTCTGATCTACGAAGAGACCAGAGGTGTGTTGAAGGTGTTCCTCGAGAACGTGATCCGTGACGCCGTCACGTACACCGAGCACGCCAAGAGGAAGACCGTCACCGCCATGGACGTCGTCTATGCCCTGAAACGCCAAGGCCGCACCCTGTACGGTTTCGGCGGTTAAGCGCGGGCGCGCCGAGCCGAGCAGAGTCGCGTCGCGGGTGGACTACCAACTCGCCGTGTGCGCGTCGCATACAAAAAAAAGGCCCTTTTCAGGGCCGCATATGATTCGAAACCATTATGAATGTTTCTCGATAACACTTGAAAGTCAATCAAAACGTTACCTACCTACCTACCTACCTACCTATACGCAATCATGTCCTACACGCCACCGTCCATATCGACGACGGTGAACAACAAGTACAAGTAGTACCCGTGTATACCAACTGTATAATATAGACCGTATATCAGCGTCGTCGTCATGAACATCGCATGTCAGCTTTGCTAGATCACCACTCACTCACTCAACCTGTCTCTGCCTCAACCCATGGTGCATTCAATTATACTTTACGTTGTGTACCTACCTACGTTATGTCACATGCACATAAGTACAATTTATTAAGTATGAGATTATTTAATCGTCGCTCGATTGATTGACTGCTTGCTTGCTCGCTTTCATCCTCGTCGTCGCTCGTCTCGCCGCCGCCGATGGTGGTCGTGGTGCTGCCGCCACCCCGCCCGCCGCTCGTCATCGTCGTCCGCGCGTCCATCTGAAATACACGCGAAACGAATAACGATACTTATCGTGTTCGTACGTAATTAATAATGTATGTGTGTATGTAGGTACATAGGTACTAAGGAATGAGCTTGAGCTGTACAACACACGTATCACATCTATCTATCTATATATCTATCAATCCATCCATCCATCCACTGAGATGTGTTAGTTAGTGAGTGAGTAGTTTAGTTACTTACTTACTTACAGAGAGATATGAGTGTGTAGGTATATGATGACAAGTACTTACGTATATTCGTGTCATTCGTCGCATTCAATTCAATACCTATGTAGACAGAAGAAAATTAAAACTATGTTTATTAACTAAGGGTTAATACCTATGTATTATTATACATATAGTACCTACCACATATTATTATTATAATCGTATTTGTACACAGTACGAGTGTGAGCATGAGTACGTGTCGTATAAGTAATAGATATAACTAGGTAACGTATTCGATGTGTAGGTACATGTATTCGAGTTTCTCCTTAGTCTATGTACCTAATAGTAATCGAGTACCTATCTAAACAATAATCATAGTAAGTCTAATAAGTCTGTAAGTAAGTAAATAAGTGAGGCTTCCTTGGCTGGACGCGACTCGCGACTCGCGAGTAGTCGCGTCGTTATCCTAATCTTGATTCGTTCGTTCAATATCCATTGGATAGAGATTGAACGGCGAGAACGCGTCTCGCTCGGGTTAGCAGGCCTGCTGTCCTGCTGCTGCCTGATAGCCGTCTTGCCCGACGACGAGGAGGACTACTTCGTCTTCGGTCCAGCCAGGCACTTGGCAGGCAGGCAGCCAGTCAGGCCGGTCGGCCGGTCGGCCGGTGTTTTACGACGGTCCACTTTTAAGTTGATAATTCGCCAGCGAGACCGTCGAATATCGACGAATTGTTGTCGCGGCGGAAGCTCGATATCCTCCCCGTTGATACGACGACCTCGATCGCCCATAACCATCGATCCCGTTGAGAAAATAACATTTTGATCCGGACCCGACCGACGGTCGGTACGCAGTCTCCGAAATAAAACAGCGGCACGCGCGAATATCGCCGCCCACCCGACGGCCACTGGTCTCACTCGCCGCTCAACTTCATGAACGACACGATAACACCGTTCGACAATCGAAACCGGACCGTTTTCCATTATTTTTACCGATTTTATTAGACGCGTGTTAGTGAAAACTTTCGACAGTTCCGACGAGAAAACGTTCCGCGACATCACTGCGCTCGTTACGGTAAAGCTTCGAGGTACCTTAGCGCGCGCGTTCCGACCGCCGGGAATCCTGTAAGTGGCGACATCTAAGTCTCTCACGAACTCGGAACTTCACTCAACGTACAACTATTATTATCTTTCGTGTGTTGTTGTTCAACCAAATCATTAACAATCGAAATGGCAGACACAGCGGTCGCGACCGAGGCACCAGCACCCGCCACCCCGGCGAAGAAACAAGCCGGCAGACAAGCGGGCGCCGCCAAGAAACCTAAGGCGAAGCCGACCCATCCCAAGACATCGGAGATGGTCAACAACGCTATCAAGGAGATGAAGGAGCGCAGCGGTTCCTCGCTTCAGGCCATCAAGAAGTACATCGCGGCTCAGTACAAGGTCGACGCCGAGAAACTGGCTCCGTTCATCAGGAAGTATCTGAAGAGCGCCGTCGAGTCCGGAACTCTCATCCAGACCAAGGGCAAGGGCGCTTCGGGATCGTTCAAGCTCGAATCGAAATCGTCAGCGGCGAAGAAGCCCGCCGGCGCCGCGGGCAAGGCGGCCGCCGGCAAGTCGGGCGCGTCCGCGTCCGCCGCGTCCAAGGCCGGCGGCGCCGGCAAGAAGGCGACCGCCTCCGCGGCCGGCGCTAAGAGCAAGAAGGCCGCCGCGGCAGCCGCGTCGGCGTCTGCGGCTTCGGGTTCGCCCGCTAAATCGGCTAAATCATCGGCCGCCAAGGACAAGAAGGCCGCCGCCGCCAAGAAGAAGCCGGCCCCCAAGAAGGCCGCCGCTCCCGCCAAGGCGAAGGGAGGCGCCGCACCCAAAGCGAAGAAGACCGCCAAGCCCCCGACAAAGAAACCTAAAGCTCCCAAACCGAAGAAGGCAGCCGCCGCTACGCCCAAATCGAAGCCGGCAGCGAAGAAAGCGGCCGCCGCAAAGAAGTAAAAGCCTCTCGGCCGCGGCTCGGTCGGTACCTACCGACGACGAGGGAACGACGTGGCGTGGCTGCCGCCGGAGACGACGACGACCACCACCACGACGACCACCACCGCCGCCGCCGCCAGCACACAACAACAACAGCGGCTGACGCGACGGCGAGACGGCGACGCCAACGTCTCCCTCGGCAGGAGGGAACGATAAACGCGATTGCGGGTGCACCCAAATTCGCGGCGCTTAACAAGCGCACACCAAAAAGCCCTTTTCAGGGCTAACAATCTGTTCATGAATATTTTGTTAAATATTCGTTTCTTCTATATACACAGAGAGTCGAAAACGTTTACTCCAATGCACGCATGCATTATTATGCATGTGTGTATACACATACCTACACACACACTTACACTACCTATAATATAGTACGCAATAGGTACGCCTACATACAATCATGACGACTGAAAAATGAAAACGATTCGACGATACCTACACACGACTTACCTTACTAAAATCAATTTCATAATATAAAGATAATGATAATAATAAATTAAAAGTATAAGTAGGTACATGTATTATGTATGTACATAGGTACATACGTATGATGTGCAGTATATTACCGTACATAGTAATAGGTAATAATTATCATGTATTGTAGTCGTTTGTTCTTTCTAACTTGAGACGATATCTCATAATATCTTAAAGTTTAGATAGAAGCTGGCTGAGCAATTTAACAGTACCTACGCGCACAGTATAATGCCGATATTGTGTGTATCGGATATATACATATTATGCATGGTATTCACTGTTTGCCGTGCCGAGTATAGATATAGATAGTAGTACCTAAGTAATCATTATATTTATTATTCAAATTATAGGTACCTACATACAGAGAGCATGCATTGGCAGTTAGTTAGATGAATGACCTACTACTCATAAAATATATATTTTCAGCCATACATAGGGGGGTACTATCGCTGATAGTGGCTACGATACGATAGAGAGAGTGACGTTAAGAAAGCAAACAATGACTTGGAAGTTTCTCATTTTGATTAATATCACCAAAATTTTGACAATATTATAATAACTAGGTACCTAATTAATATTATTGTTATTGCAGAGTTGAGCGAGCGAGCGAGCGAGAGAGAGAGAGGGAAGGCGCGTGTGCGAGCGAGACGGGGATCGCGCTTGCGCGTCTCGATTGCTCGATAGGCTAGCGGTCCGACCCCACCGACGAGTATCGTGACTGACGGCGAGTATAAAAGCGGCTAAGCACTGCTCGTTCGCGCACACTCTGCTCACGATATCCCGTACGCGCTCATCGACGGCGTGTTCGCTCATTTTGTGTTAACGACGATCCATTAATCTACCCTTCGACATGTCTGGTCGCGGTAAAGGTGGCAAAGTTAAGGGAAAGGCAAAGTCCCGGTCGAACCGTGCCGGTCTCCAGTTCCCGGTGGGACGTATCCACAGGCTGCTCCGCAACGGTAACTACGCCGAGCGCGTCGGTGCCGGAGCGCCCGTCTACCTGGCCGCCGTGATGGAGTACCTCGCCGCCGAAGTGCTCGAGTTGGCCGGCAACGCCGCCAGGGACAACAAGAAGACCAGGATCATCCCGCGTCATCTCCAACTGGCCATCCGCAACGACGAGGAGTTGAACAAGCTGCTCTCCGGCGTGACGATCGCCCAGGGTGGTGTGCTGCCGAACATCCAGGCCGTGCTCTTGCCCAAGAAGACCGAGAAGAAGGCTTAAGTCGGCCCGGCGCACCCGGCACCGGCAGAGCATCGTGAATGCGAGAGCACGCACGCGAGCATCGCATCGCACAGCACAGCATTCTCACATACAAAAGGCCCTTTTCAGGGCCACAATATGATTCGTCTCGATGTACACGCACACAATATTATTGCGTGCGTGTCTTCATATGACAGTTTCTGTTGTAACCGATCGAAAGTCAAAAACGTTAACAATATACATACATACATACATACATACATACATACATACATACATACATACCTACCTATGTACCTAAAAAAATGAAAACCCGTAAAACGTACGTACGTACGTAAAATAAAATACATTATGTATGAACTATGAACGTACTATGTACGAACGAATACGGAGATGAGACAACTCCAATAATGTAGTCCTTCAGTTCACAAGAGAGAAAGATGTTTGGTACCTACGCAAGCAATTTTTTACCTACTACACCTGTCTGTATGTCTATGCAGGAACATAGACTGATATAGGTAATAAGTAATTTAGTTTAGTTTTTGATAGTAAAAAAAAACCGATAAGTACCAAGGTACCAAGTTCACAGTCACAGAACCTTAAGTAGGTATATAATTTAGTCGTTTGTCGTTTGATATAATTATGTAATAAAGAATACGGAACGTAGCTACGTACTAGCACATAATTATTATAATTAAGTACCTAAACCTAGATACCTACCTAAATTTACGTACCTACAGACAGTTTAACCAAATTAAATAATACCTAGCTAGGTACACACAATCGAACTACATTGCTATACCGAATGACAGATTTAGCTATGTACTATGTACTTACTTACTTACTTACTTACCTACCTACCTTACATACATACGTATACAAAATGACATAGGTACCGTACATATAAATATGTAGGTATATAAATTAGGTACATCTGAAGGTGTCTTCTTCTTAATTATCATCGTGTCTACTTATTCTAATCCGTATCGTCGTCATCATAATCGTAAATTATACAAGTACATAAATATAAATTTTATAAGGTGGTGTGTATGTATGTATGTATGTATGGTATGTATGATGGTTGGTGTGTAATGTAAAATGTACATTATGCTGCTATATCGTTGTTGCGTTGTTTTTACCAGTGGAAGAAGCATCATCACATCAACACGAAAAACGCGACCGCACACCCCGCGCCCCCCGTCGCCGACGCCGATAGCCCCGCCCCCTCGCCCCGCTAGAAATCGTAACCGAGGCTCGAGAGGCGCTGCGATTGGACCGTTGCGCGCGTCGAACGCTCCGTCGCCCGACGTCAACCTCGTCCGCGTCCGGCGGTATAAGTACGAGTGTTGGCGCGTTGGTTTTTTAATCCGCTCCTGAACTCCGCTTCGGTAGCACGCATTCCCTATATTTTCACTTCACGTATCAACTTACGTTAGTTAACAGCTACGATGCCGCCTAAGACCAGTGGTAAGGCCGCCAAGAAATCTGGCAAAGCCCAGAAGAACATCTCAAAGACCGACAAGAAGAAGAAGAAGCACAAGAGGAAGGAGAGCTACGCCATCTACATCTACAAGGTGCTGAAGCAGGTCCACCCTGACACCGGTATCTCCAGCAAGGCCATGTCGATCATGAACTCGTTCGTGAACGACATCTTCGAGCGCATCGCCGCCGAAGCTTCTCGTCTCGCCCACTACAACAAGAGATCGACCATCACCTCGAGGGAGGTGCAGACCTCCGTCAGGCTCCTGCTGCCCGGTGAGCTCGCCAAGCACGCCGTCAGCGAGGGCACCAAGGCCGTCACCAAGTACACCAGCTCGAAGTGAGCGGCTTCGAGTGTAGTCCGCGACGTCGAGCCTCGTGCTTGTGAACGGTGCGTGTAGTCGTCGTACCTACGTGGTCGTCGGTGTCGTTCAATTATAACCATCGCAACCACCACCCAGACGACGACGGCAACAACAACAACAACAACAACAACAACGGGGCCTACTCGCGCCGCAGCCCATGCTCGCAGGACGGCGGGACAAAAGACAAAAGGCCCTTTTCAGGGCCACAAATTAATTCATGTGATCATTCAGATTCACGTTTCTATCGAAACTATGAGAGTCAAAAGCGTTTAATTACACACATACCTACGTATTACCTACGACATTACTTCGTAGAACGTAGATGAAAATTAATACAAGAATGAATAAAGCTCTGTACAAATTCTGATAGAAAGCTAGCTACTTAGCTACCTACCTACCTACCTACCTACCTATCTACCTACCTACCTACCTACCTACCTACCTACCGAACTATCTACTACCTTCGTCTAGGGTGCCTACCCCTTTTGATTTAAGTCGACTTTAATCTCCTGACAATAATAAATAAAAATAAATATATTTATTTAGTTAGTTGTATACGTCCACAGGTATACATACATACATACATACAGTTATTCATGGAGATCAAGAATGAGAATAGCTAGCAGTCAGTTGAATTTATATAAGTACACACGCCCGAAACCCAAGTTGATATTCATTTATTTAGACGGCTAGGACCTAGGCCTAGTTATATAAACATCATATTTATTTGTTTATTTTATTGCAACAATTCGCACATGTTGGTATCTTACTTAGGTTTAGCTAGTTAGTTACTTACTTACTTACAACTATATTTAGTTCGGATCCTTGTCTGTACTTAGCAATCTGTATTTACATATAGGTATACATATATCATATATATGTATATGTAATAAGCTACTCTCGCGCGGTTTATCACCCGCTGCTCGGCTCCATTTGATCGTAGCGTGATGTTTTATATACTATAGCGATAAGGAACATATATCAATGTGAAAGAATTTTGGCAATCCGACCAGCGGTTCCAAGGATTACCCCCTATGCAAGTACTTAAATACATACATTTAAATGTAGGTATACAAACTTAAAAAAAAATTACCTCTTTATAATACTTGTAGGTTACCTATAATATAGATAATACTAAGTACCTATACTGAAAATAATAGTTTCCTTTTAGTCGTCGTCGAAATCGCACATTGCCTAGAGGGAGCCACACGAGCGCGAGTCGCAAGCTAGGCCCCGCCCCTCGTGCCGGCGTCATCGTCGTCCTCGTATATAAATACGACCGAACGTCGCGGCAACCGCTTTATTCACACTCGAACGTTCGCCCGGAGCAGAGCAGTGTATCTACCGATCGTACAATTTCTCAACTCGACTAAGCAATGGCTCGTACCAAGCAGACCGCTCGTAAATCCACCGGTGGCAAGGCCCCGAGGAAGCAGCTCGCCACCAAGGCGGCTCGTAAGAGCGCACCGGCCACCGGCGGTGTCAAGAAGCCCCATCGCTACAGGCCCGGAACTGTCGCTCTTCGTGAGATCCGTCGTTACCAGAAGAGTACCGAGCTGTTGATCCGCAAGCTCCCGTTCCAGCGTCTCGTCCGTGAGATCGCTCAGGACTTCAAGACCGATCTCCGTTTCCAGAGCTCCGCCGTGATGGCGCTCCAGGAGGCCAGCGAAGCTTACCTGGTCGGCCTGTTCGAAGACACGAACCTGTGCGCTATCCACGCCAAGCGCGTCACCATCATGCCCAAGGACATACAGCTGGCGCGCAGGATCCGCGGTGAACGCGCCTAAGCAACATCAACAAACAACATCGACTGTGCGTGTGTGTACATTGTGTATATAACACACGCACACGCACACGCACACGTCGAGTTCGTTCACTGACAACAAAAGGCCCTTTTCAGGGCCACACATGAATCTGAACTTTTAATGGTTTCTCGTCGAAAGTAGAAAGTCAAAAACGTTAATAAATGAATTACCTACCTACCTACCTACCTACCTACCTACCTACCTACCTCTACCTACCTACATACCTATAGCTAATTAACTGAGTAACGTTAGATATCTATTCGAAAATATAATACAATCTACCTTGGACGGTTACATGACTGTATCATATTATCATCTCCTCAAATATAATTATAAATCGTCCACATAATATATACAAGGTGTATAATATTATAAAACATTATGTAGGTTCTTATTATCAAGTAGGTACCGTCTATGAGAGTGCAGTACAGTACAGTACAGTACCTACATTCATTACTATTATAATCTGTGATTATAATATACTAACTAACCGCATACTTTGCGAATAGACTAGACTATCTATATTATGTGTGTACAGTACTCGAATAGATTAATAAACGTATGTCATGTTGTTCACGTTCGGGCATTGATCAATGATGATCAGTTTCTTGTAGTGAACAATAATTTCATATAAAATATAGTTGTTAGATGTAAGGATTATTTACTTATTAGAGTGCAGTGCTATCACTACACACAGGTACTTGGTCTATGCGATATAATAATAATGTGTAGGTATATAAGAAGATAGATAGATAGATACATATTATATAGCTAAATTAGTTAGTTCATTAGCTAGCTAGCTATCTATCTATCCAAGTATAATATCATCATCTATATCCATACCTGCATAGTTTCGATTAAGTTTCTTCGTTTCGCTGTGACGTTCTTTAATTAATAATTACTTAATACATAATTATCGTCGACTATCAAGCGAGAGAGCAAGCAAGCAACCAAAAATCCAAAGCGGCGAGCTAGCTAACTATCTAACCGACCGACCAACCAGCGCTCTCCGACCCCTCCCCGCTCACCTCTCGCATCGAGCTCGCCCCGGCTCGCCCGGCTCGTGTATAAATACGAGCGCATCGAACGGTCCCCGAACCATTCCGCTCCTGACGCCCGCTGCGAACGCACGTCTCCACCCTGCATCGCTACGAGTTCCGCACTAGCGTAGCTCTGCTACGCTCCGCGCCACGCCGTAGCGCCATCGCCGGACATCAGACCACGCCTCCGCTACGTAGCGCTGCTACGAACTCTGCTACGTCGTAGCAGTTGTTTCGTGACAGAGCTACGAGGACTTTGCTGGTGCGTGCCTTTTTCAAGGCGCGTTCTCAGCCACGCTTCTGTGTACACGTACAGAGTCGAAACGTTGATTTTTAAACCCGCAGTTTCGCGGTACCTGGTGGAAACCTTACGGTGTCAACGATCCAGGTGGCGTGCGCCCCGAGTACGTCGGCCTTGTCCCTTCAGGACATTGCCAATTATCGGAAGGGTGCTGGGACCATAACCTTGGGGGCTCCCCTAGTTGTACCCAGTACTTAACCCGTTCTCTTCACAGCTTCGCCGGCCGCCTAACAGCGAACCGGCGCATAGGAACCCGCTACACATTAAGATTGGTAGCGGGATTACAAGCTTAGGGTACACCAGTAGGTACTCACCTCCCTGCCTACACCCGGTAGGGAGGGTACACACCTCCGAGTTCACCCCTCGGAGGGTTAGGATTATAGGGCCCCTCAGGCCAAAAGGCAGTTGCACCAGACCACCAAGTTTGTTCGGGTATCTTCTTCTTGGTGATAGGTGCTAGGAAGATACCCAGGGAGGGAGCATTTTGGGACTGCCCTTTAATACAGATAGGAGTAGGAGCATAGGCTCATTCCATCATGGCCCTTCAGGCACTACTTCTTCGCCTGATTAAAAGGCTGGACAATAGTCCATCTCTGCAAGCTGAGATTGCACCTCAGCTTGTAAATTTCATTAACAACCTGATTCCGGAATCCCCGGCATCACCTTCGCCTCCTCCTCCAAGGAGGACTCAACGGAGGCGGTCCGTTTCGGCTCGGGATAGATCCCCTTCGGACTCCGAACAGAGATTTCGGTCACCACTAAGGTTCGACCAAGAGGGGCTTCGTTCCCCTTCTCCTTGCTCCTCCCCGGAGCACTCGAGGAGGCTAGCCACCCCCCCTCCACCACCAATGTCAACAACCCAGAGGGCCTCGTCCCCCCTGGAGAACACTTCTTCCTCGGACGAATTCCAACTCGTCCAAGGAAAGAGGAAAAAGAAGTCCGGGCACTCCGGCTTGGCACCAGCATCCAAGGCCAAAAAGGCCTCTTCTCCGGCGGCATCTGCCCCGAGCAGCCGCTCGGGTAGCCCCATGGCTACCTGCCCTCCGGCCACACCCAGCCGACCACTACCTTCAGCCTCTCCGGCTCTGCCATCAACTTCGGCCTCTACGGCCCCTCGCTCCGCAACCACTCGAAAGGTTGCCCCCCCACCACCAATTTTCATCCACAATAAAGGGATGTGGACCGAAGTCTCAAAGGCGTGCGCAGAGAAGCGTATCGCCTATATCAACGCCCGCGCCGTCGAGCAGGGCATAAAAGTAACGGTCGCCTCACCGGCCGACTTCAGAGCATTAAGCTCCCTCCTCTCGGGAAGGAACATACCCTTCCACACATACTCCCTTAAGGAGGAACGACCAGTGCGGGTTGTTGTCAAAAACATTCCGCTCGAAATCTCCGAAACGGAGATTGAGCAGGACCTGAAAAACCAAAATATCCCGGTTATAAAGGTCCACCGTATGCACCGTAGGAACGGCGAACGCTACAACATGATCATTGTAGCCGCCGAACCTACCGAGGGCCACCACCCTATATTTAAAATTTCCCGCATTTGCGGTCTCTCGGGTCTGAAGGTGGAAAGACCCCACAAGAGTGGCACTGTCACACAGTGCCACAAATGTCAACTATACGGCCACGCGCAGCGCAACTGCTTCGGCAAACCCCGCTGCGTCAAGTGCCTAGGCGACCACGGCACGTCCGAGTGCCCCCGTCCCAAGGACCGCACCCAATGCACGGAGCCCCCCAGCTGCGTGCTATGCGGCAACGCCGGCCACCCGGCCAACTACAGGGGTTGCCCTAAGGCCCCCAAAACTTCGGCACCAAAGCTGATAAAGCGAGCCATAGCCCGCCAGACCAGGGAACGCCCCACGGTCACACTGGCCCCTCAGCGCCCCAGCCCATGGAACGCGCTCAACACTCAGCGGATTTTCCCGGCACTGAAGCCGACTCAGCAGCCATCTATCCCGGGGCTGATGGACCGCCCCATTCCTCCACCTCCAGGCTTCTCGGCACCAACGGTGGCACCGCCGCCCCCAGCGCGGCCTCCAACTTCGGCCCCCGCTCAGGGAGCAGACCTCGATCCATTCGAGATCATTTCGAGCACCTTCTGTGCTTTCTTCACACCGCGTGCCAAACAACTGGCAGCGGCAATCGTAGCCTGCAATGGCGACCACGCCAAAATTCGACAGGTGTACCACCAGTACCCTGATGTCCACGAGGCAATCAAATCCTTAGGTACCCGTAATGGATAATTTCTCAGCTAGACGTATAAAGCCGATGGCCCTTAGGTTAGGGTTCTTTAATGCCAACGGCCTAAAAAGCCAACGCGACGAAGTCGCGACTTTCCTTCGCGACCACCGCGTTGACATTCTCCTAATTCAAGAGACCTTCCTCAAACCCCATATTCGAGACCCGAAAATTGCGAACTACAGGTTAGTCCGCAACGACAGGTCTCACCGTCACAAAGGAGGTACTCTGATCTATTATAAAAACTCACTGCATTGCATCCCTATGGACCCGCCGCCATTAAAACATCTTGAGGTTTCGGTCTGCCGACTGGGCATGACAGGCCATTGTCCCATCACCATAGTCTCTGCGTATCTCCCTCCACCACCCACCTCATCCTCTGAGGCCTTGGAGATCAACAACGCACTAAGAGACGATTTATCAGCTCTCTTCGGCTTGAGCGACTCCGTCATCCTGGCGGGTGACCTCAACGCCAAGCATCCCGCATGGAACAGTCACACTGCAAGCCCCCGCGGCAAAGTAGTGTTTGACCTTTGCTCGACACTGTCTTTCGATGTCATCGCTCCGATGCATCCCACTCATTACCCGCTAAACCCCGATCACCGGCCGGACGTGCTAGATGTCGCCCTTCTCAGAAATGTAAACCTGCGTTTACACTCTGTGGAGGCGATCGACGAGCTCGACTCCGACCACAGACCGGTCATCCTGGGTTTAACGCCTAGAACGGGTCCTTCAGACCCCGAACACACACCTCCCACCCGAGTGATCACCGACTGGGGGAAAGTACGCGATTCGCTGAAATCCTCCAACTCGGCTCACCTGGACGGGATACCGGACAACATCGTGTCTGCCGCAGACACGGCGCTCGCGGTCGACTCCCTCACGAGGCACGTACAGTCCGTCCTGAACGAGTGTTCGAGGGAAGTGCCAGCGGTGAGCGATCATCGCTGGAAACTCCCTGACGATGTGCGTGCCCTGGTGGCGGAGAAGAACGCGGCCGTTCGTGCCTACAGGGCTTTTCCTTGCGTTAGCAACAAGACTCATATGCGTTACTTACAGCGCAAAGTAAGTAACAGCATAGCCGAGTTACGCGAAAAACGCTGGGACAAGACCCTAAGCGAGCTAGAACCCAACCACCTGGCGTTCTGGAGCCTTCAGAGGAAGTTGCGCTCCCCAGAAGTCTCCACGATACCGCCCCTCACACGACCGGACAAAAGCATCGCCTTCGACGATGAGGACAAAGCCGAATGCCTAGCCGACAGCCTGGAGCTTCAATGCTCTCCTAGCACCCAGCCAACCGATCCGGCCCACCTCGCTAGAGTGGACGCCGAAGTAGAACGCAGGTCTGCTCTGCCTCCGATAGAGGACCCTGACACCCCCCTACCTCCCGTCACCCCAGACGAAGTAGAGGAAGTGATCAGAGGACTCCACCACAGAAAAGCTCCAGGGCGGGATGGAATGACAAACAGGGTCTTTAAGCTCCTCCCCGCCCAGATCATTGTACTTCTGGCTGCCATCTTCAATGGCGCCATGACCCATAACATGTTCCCACAATCGTGGAAAGAGGCTATCGTGATTGGTATCCCCAAGCCCGGTAAGCCCAGGTCTTCCCCGAGCAGTTACCGCCCCATCAGTCTGCTCAGCGCCTTCGGCAAGATCTACGAGCGACTTATTTATAAGCGACTCAAAGATTACGCCGAGGCGAAGAGCCTAATTCCATCACACCAATTCGGCTTTCGAGCCCGCCATTCTAGCGTTCACCAGGCCCACCGCATCGTCGAGTTTGTCAGCTCTCGCTTTCAACACGGCATGATGACGGGGGCTCTGTTTTTCGATATAGCGAAAGCATTCGACAAAGTCTGGCACAATGGCTTGATTTTCAAGCTATACCAACTCGGAGTGCCAGACCGCCTCGTGCTCATCATTCGAGACTTTCTGTCGAACCGCACCTTCCGCTACCGCATTGAAGGCGCACTGTCAACCTCGCGCCCAGTCAGGGCAGGCGTCCCGCAAGGGGCCGTACTATCGCCCCTCCTTTTCACGCTTTACACCAGCGACATACCAACTCGACCACGCGTAGAGCTCTCCCTGTTCGCAGACGACACGGCGATCTACTGCGCGGGCCGCAGTCCAAACTCCATAGCCCGAACCCTCCAAAACTCCGCAGCCGCACTAGGCGACTGGTTCCGGAGATGGAGGATAGAAGTCAATCCGGACAAAAGCCAGGCGGTACTGTTCGTGAAGCCGCGTATCCACCAACCTGATACGCCTACACCCATAACCATGTTCGGCAAGCCTATCCCCTGGGAAAAGCAAGCCAAGTACCTCGGAGTCATTCTCGACCATCACCTGAATTTCAGAGAGCACATCAAGACGGTCCGTTCGCGAGCCGCCTTCGCCCTCAGTAGACTATTTTCAATGCTGAACCCACGCAGCAAACTCTCACTGAAATGTAAACTCCGTATTTACACTACATGTATACGACCGATAATGACGTACGCATGCCCGATCTTCGCGCATGCACCACCCCGAGCGATCCATAGGATGCAAACGCTACAGAACCGCTTTCTCCGAAGGGCCGCGGGCGCACCCTGGTACCTAAGGAATGACCGACTACACGTCGACCTCAAAATACCGACTTTGAAGCAATTCATGAAACGCTTGTCAAAGCGTTACTTCGAATCCGCCGAAAAGCACCCGAACCCCCTCATAGTATCGGCCGCCCGATACAAAACATCCCAGATTTCCAAAGTTCGCCGTCCTCGGCATATTCTCGAAGAACCAGACGACCCTATCACCATCCTACAAGAGAGCCGTAGGGATACCAGCACAATTCGTAAATACAAATACAGACCGCGTTCCGTATTCCGGCCTCGCCGCCGAGGCCCACCGCGACGTCCCAGTAACGTTAAAAACCGATCATTGCAAAACGAGCCAGCCCGCGATGCTGAGCCAATACTAATAATAAATACTCGCGTAAATAATCCGACCCAGCCTGATTTGACTTGCTGCCCCTCCCCAATGACCCCGCCGAGCCGAGGCTCGAACCCCACAGGGGGTGCCCTCAGCGATGCGGTCATTTAGCTTAAGTAGTATTTGTTGCCCTGGCTGGGGGCCTTAACTTATAGAGGCCACCGCAGGGATTAGTCCGGTTAAGTAGTTAACAGCCGTAGCGTGCTGAACTACGAGTGGTCCTATCAAAAAAAAAAAAAAAAAAAAAAAAAAAAAAAAAAAAAAAAAAAAAAAAAAAAAAAAAAAAAAAAACGGTCCCCGAACCATACGCCTGCGTCGTTCGTTCGCGTGCACACCAGATTTCAACAACTATCAACAATCAACATGACCGGTCGCGGTAAGGGAGGAAAAGGTCTGGGAAAGGGAGGAGCCAAGCGTCACAGGAAGGTACTCCGTGATAACATCCAGGGTATCACGAAGCCCGCCATCCGTCGTCTCGCTCGCAGAGGTGGAGTGAAACGTATCTCCGGTCTGATCTACGAAGAGACCAGAGGTGTGTTGAAGGTGTTCCTCGAGAACGTGATCCGTGACGCCGTCACGTACACCGAGCACGCCAAGAGGAAGACCGTCACCGCCATGGACGTCGTCTATGCCCTGAAACGCCAAGGCCGCACCCTGTACGGTTTCGGCGGTTAAGCGCGGGCGCGCCGAGCCGAGCAGAGTCGCGTCGCGGGTGGACTACCAACTCGCCGTGTGCGCGTCGCATACAAAAAAAAGGCCCTTTTCAGGGCCGCATATGATTCGAAACCATTATGAATGTTTCTCGATAACACTTGAAAGTCAATCAAAACGTTACCTACCTACCTACCTACCTACCTATACGCAATCATGTCCTACACGCCACCGTCCATATCGACGACGGTGAACAACAAGTACAAGTAGTACCCGTGTATACCAACTGTATAATATAGACCGTATATCAGCGTCGTCGTCATGAACATCGCATGTCAGCTTTGCTAGATCACCACTCACTCACTCAACCTGTCTCTGCCTCAACCCATGGTGCATTCAATTATACTTTACGTTGTGTACCTACCTACGTTATGTCACATGCACATAAGTACAATTTATTAAGTATGAGATTATTTAATCGTCGCTCGATTGATTGACTGCTTGCTTGCTCGCTTTCATCCTCGTCGTCGCTCGTCTCGCCGCCGCCGATGGTGGTCGTGGTGCTGCCGCCACCCCGCCCGCCGCTCGTCATCGTCGTCCGCGCGTCCATCTGAAATACACGCGAAACGAATAACGATACTTATCGTGTTCGTACGTAATTAATAATGTATGTGTGTATGTAGGTACATAGGTACTAAGGAATGAGCTTGAGCTGTACAACACACGTATCACATCTATCTATCTATATATCTATCAATCCATCCATCCATCCACTGAGATGTGTTAGTTAGTGAGTGAGTAGTTTAGTTACTTACTTACTTACAGAGAGATATGAGTGTGTAGGTATATGATGACAAGTACTTACGTATATTCGTGTCATTCGTCGCATTCAATTCAATACCTATGTAGACAGAAGAAAATTAAAACTATGTTTATTAACTAAGGGTTAATACCTATGTATTATTATACATATAGTACCTACCACATATTATTATTATAATCGTATTTGTACACAGTACGAGTGTGAGCATGAGTACGTGTCGTATAAGTAATAGATATAACTAGGTAACGTATTCGATGTGTAGGTACATGTATTCGAGTTTCTCCTTAGTCTATGTACCTAATAGTAATCGAGTACCTATCTAAACAATAATCATAGTAAGTCTAATAAGTCTGTAAGTAAGTAAATAAGTGAGGCTTCCTTGGCTGGACGCGACTCGCGACTCGCGAGTAGTCGCGTCGTTATCCTAATCTTGATTCGTTCGTTCAATATCCATTGGATAGAGATTGAACGGCGAGAACGCGTCTCGCTCGGGTTAGCAGGCCTGCTGTCCTGCTGCTGCCTGATAGCCGTCTTGCCCGACGACGAGGAGGACTACTTCGTCTTCGGTCCAGCCAGGCACTTGGCAGGCAGGCAGCCAGTCAGGCCGGTCGGCCGGTCGGCCGGTGTTTTACGACGGTCCACTTTTAAGTTGATAATTCGCCAGCGAGACCGTCGAATATCGACGAATTGTTGTCGCGGCGGAAGCTCGATATCCTCCCCGTTGATACGACGACCTCGATCGCCCATAACCATCGATCCCGTTGAGAAAATAACATTTTGATCCGGACCCGACCGACGGTCGGTACGCAGTCTCCGAAATAAAACAGCGGCACGCGCGAATATCGCCGCCCACCCGACGCCCGACTCCCGACTCCGACTCCGACATTTATAATAATATAATAAGTCCAGCGTCGCGTCTTTTATAGACGCACACTGAATTTGTCGCGGGAGGTGGGGCGGGCCGCAACCGTCGACCAATCAGGGACCAGCCTGCGCGACTGACCGATTTTATAGAACCATTTTTTATTATCATTTAATTGGTTTTTTCGTAGAAATATCTGAATTTAGATTAAATATTTAGTAGTATAAATGAAAGCATTATTTTAACACAGAAAATTTTTTCGTTAATATTTACTTCACAAACCACAAAACTGAGAGCTTTTTAAAAATATTAAAGGTAATCAATTTATTTAAAACTTATGAGTCTTCCGCGGTGAAGAAGTGGACTCTACATACCTGAAGTTGTCAGTGTACATGCTTTCGACCGGCGGCAAGGACTTCTTCATCAGTAGTAGTATCCATTTCACGGAACCACTGTTTTTGTGCACCTAAAATATATTTAAAAAGGCATTAATCTTCTTTATCATATAAAAAATGAATCGCTTTATACGTAATGAGTCAAAGTAAAGAATCGATTTCGCTTTTTCTTTTACTTAAATGTGTATTTATTATCAGTAGAAAATTCTTATGAACGAAAATTCAAGAAAACTACAAGGGAAATTTGTTAGTTTGGCGACAAAAAATTATAGGTAGCTCGTGCGAATCAAGTTAGAATTATATAAAAATTATAATAACAGCAGATATACATTTTATCTTATAATATAAAAATGTATCGCAAAATGTATTGGTAAGCGCATAACTAAACAACGCCTGAACCAATTTTGCCAATTGTTTTTTGTTGTATTTATTATTGCCAAGAGAAGGTTCTTATCAAAAAATTATGGAAATATCGAAGGGAAAGTTGGGAAATTGTGACTCTTTCATTGTTTTGGCGATAGTCGGACCCGTGCGAAGCGGGGGCGGCCCGCTAGTTATCAATATGTATGTATTTTATTGTAGTAGGTAATTAGCGACCCACCCCGGCTTCGAGTGCACTGTTGATAAGTACATCTATGCTAATATTATAAAGAGGTAAAATTTGTAAGTTTGTATGTAGGGGGTAATTGGAACCGCTGGTCGGATTGCCAAAACTCTTACTGATAGATACTAACTACAATGTTCCTGAGAGCTATAGGCTATAAAACATCACGCTACGTTCAAATGAAACCGAGCAGCTGGTGAAACCGCGTGAGAGTAGCTAGTAATACATATAAAACTTCCTCTTCAATTACTCTATCTATTTAAAGAAATCGCATTAGAAGCCGTTGTGTAGTTTTAAAGATTTGAGCAAAGATAAGAGATAAGAGAGAAAATAACTTTGTTTCAGTGATGCTGCTCCACTAGCAACTTGTGACACAAATTATATACACACTATGTATGTATAAGGTACATAAAACTGCGCGCATTCGCCGCGGTCGCTCACAAACCCGTCCGATGCGAGAGAGGAAACGTCTCCTTACAGTAGTAACGTTTAGTAAGGATAATTTTTATAAGTACAAG
The DNA here is from genome assembly GCA_902829305.4 of Spodoptera exigua. Classification (NCBI taxonomy): domain Eukaryota; kingdom Metazoa; phylum Arthropoda; class Insecta; order Lepidoptera; family Noctuidae; genus Spodoptera; species Spodoptera exigua. Next base: position 4,507,319 of record LR824630.2, on the reverse strand, counting down.
TATTTTTAAAATTTCGAAAATCTCAGTTTAATTTTTCTTCGTAAACTTTAAATTTTATTTTAAGAAATTGGTATTTTTCTAACGTGTGTGAGTGGAATAGCTTATTTTGTTACAAAATATATCGATTGTGATCGATGATGGGGTTCGAACGGTGTTTTCGTGTGGTTGATGAAGTTAAGTTATAAGTTGTTTTATTTCGCAGATAAATTAGTAATGTTTAGTGTGTATGTACATTAATTTTTTCGTCATCGCAGTACAAATACTTTATTGTAAGTCTTTTGTGAATAATATTCTTTACTCGCTGTGTATAAATTCATTGCCAAAAGCCATTCATTGATATACATTATTTTTTTATTTCGATTTTCTTTTCACACACACACACACACATATTGATTCCATTTTGGTTAAATTCAACACGCGTATTATTGACAGTTTAAAATTTTCGTTGTGTAACCGAAAAAAAAACTAGTTCAGCTGTCCACCACTAGATGGCGCGACTTATCGCATTGTCTGCCAAGAATTATCGACGTTATTTTAAAATTAAAATCGCTAAATGAGCTCAGATCAAATCTGAACTGATTGCGCTTGATAATTATTTTGTTTTATTGTAAGTAGAAGGTCGGTTTCGTCGGTGGTAGGTTAGTCAAGAACCACATAATAACAGTTATTATAGTTTTATAATAACTATCGTGAGACATACTAAATTAACTAAAAATCGCGGTTTACTCACGTGTATAAATTGAGAAAAGCTCTTCTAGTTTCGAACCACAGAGGGGTTCTTCCTCATGAGCAGCGTGCGAACCGTGCGTCTCGACATCGTCACACGCGCCGCCGCCGGAGATGGAAGCAAACGCTCGTGGTATCCGGCAGATGGCGCGCTGGACTCGCCGCAGCGCAAACATCAACAGCGATGCAGGCGCCAACGCTAACCAGTAGGCTGCGCGACGTCGAAGAACCCCTCTGTGGTTCGAAACTAGTAAAGCTTTTCTCAATTTATACACTTGAGTAACCTGCGATTTTTTGGTAATTTAGTTATTATAGTATTAATTGCCTACTTTACATTATTTGCCAGCTTATGTAACAAAACTTTATTTCAACCTATGTATATAAACGAGTGCACAGCAGCAGTAGAGACATACCTACATAGTTTTATGTTTCTGTCATACATTTTTTGTTTGTTTTTTTTTTGTTAGGGGAAATCATGAAATTGCTTTTCTCGCGAAATGTGATGCGAGAGTTGATGTAGTGAACGCATGACCATACAAGGCCCTAATGGCTCTAATGCCCTGTGACCTACCTTTAACCCTATTTTTTTATATACATTGCCCCACACTAGGATTTTCACCTGTGTCGTGGGTGCGGTTACAAACATACAATTTCACACCCAGACCCGGCACAACAATTTCTGGATCACACAAAGAGTTGTACCGTGCGGGAATCGAAACCGCGACACGTTGCACGGCAGCCCAGTTGCCCAGCCCGCACCAACCATGCAGTTGAAAACTGACTGTCGCGCAACGTTTTGCTCGTTCGATTTCCCGACTAAACTCTATTATTATGATCCTGAAATTGTCCCAGGTCTAAATGTCACGTATAGGTAAATGGAATTGTGTTTGCTTTTTATGTTATAGCAGACAGATTACCTGATGGTAAGCAATCAGCGCCGCCCATGAACAACGAGAGTCGAGAGCGTTGCCGACCTTTTGGGGATTTAAAGATTTAGGAGGAAAGGATTGGGCCTCACTCACACGGCTAAACACAACGCTGCGGTTGTTTCACGCCGGTTTACTGTGAGGCCGTGGTATCACTCTGACCAAGCCGACATAAGCTTATGGCTATCGTACTTGTAAAATGTAATAACGACAAAACAGTCGTGTGGGAAAGCCATGCTTCGGCACGAATGGGTCGGCTCGACCGTAGTGATACCACGGCCTCACAGAATACCGGCGTGAAACAACCCACAGCGTTGTGTTTCGCCGTGTGAGTGAGGTTACCGGAGGCCCAATCCCTCCCCTTCCCCTATCCCATCCCAATACTTATATCCGCAACCCCCATGCCCAAAAGGCCGGCAACGCACTCGTAACTCCTTTGGTGGGTGTCCATGGGCGGTGCCGATTGCTTACCATCAGGTAATCCGTCTGCTCGTTTGCTGACTTATACCATAAAAAAAAGTAGTTGTGTTAAAAAAACCTTACTTAATTCTGATTTGTTTCCTAGATGCGGTAGAGGGGATGTATTGTGGTGAGCTCCGTGCTTCTCTTAGTATTCCGATGTTCAGCACTCCTGTAAACACCATACGCTGCCAGGTTCACGAGGAATGGCTTCAGCTTTACTGAAACATGGTGATAAAATACATATGATTATTATTATTATACATATTTATTTTAATAATTCTAAAATAACATTTTTAAATATTACTATAAAAATACAATAAGATTATATTTAAGCATAAAAATAGGAGCCAGCCGGCAGAGGGAGCAAGGTCCAAGCTACTGGTGGTTAGGGCTCTAGAGACAAGAACCTCCTCACAATACGTGCTGTTTCAAGGAGGCCTTCTGTATGAGGCCCTTGATCCACCCGCCTTACATCAGCCTTTTAAGGTGGTTGTCGAGGCTTTTGTGTACTAACCCATTTGCCGACACAACTATCGGCACAATGATAGCTTCGTCCACACTCTACATGTCAACAACCTCGTGAGCCAAGTAAAGATATCTGTATACATATATGTATATTATAAAAAGGTTAAGTTTTTATGTTTGTAAGTTTGTATGTAGGGGTAATCTTTGGAGCCGCTGCCTGGTTGGATTGCCAAAATTCTTAAATTTATAATAAAAATTCCTACTAATATAAAATATAAAAACGCCACTTATATTATAAAATGTAAAAGTTTGTGAGAATGTATAGATGTATTATATTATGTATACATATATGTATATTGTTATTCTCTCACACAAAAACTTTTTTTTTATGGTATAAGTCGGCAAACGAGCAGACGGATTACCTGATGGTAAGCAATCAGCGCCGCCCATGGACACCCGCAACGGAGAAGTTACGAGTGCGTTGCCGACCTATTAGGGTTTTCGAGATTTAGGGTTTGAGGAGGGATTAGGGGAGGGGAAGGATTGGGCCTCTGGTAACCTCACTCACACAGCGAAACACAACGCTGTGTTTCACGCCAATTTTCTGTGAGGCCGTGGTATCACTCCGGTCGAGCCGACCCATTCGTGCCGAAGCGACTGTGGGTTTAGTGTGTGTGTTCTGTGTGGTTGGACCAACTTGGTTGATACGTAGATAGGTGATACGCTGAATTTTATCAACACACTACGCGGGTAAAGCCGCTGGCGGAAGCTAGTATTGTATTAGTTCGTCGTGGTGGCCCGGAGGTTATGGCACCCACAGACCCACTTCTCAGGCATTAAAGCGTGTGTTCGAAACCTGACAAATATCAATATGACTTTTTCCGAGTTATATGTACTTTCTATGATTATTTATATCACCACAGACATACGGTGAAGGAAAACATCGCGAGGAAACCTGAACTTACAATTTCTTATCATAAGTTTGATCAACATTTAACCCGCCTTGAGCTGCAAGCGTGTTGATTAATGCTCATACCTTCTCCATTTGAGAAGAGGCCTTTGCTCAGCAGTGAGCACTTATAGGCGTGATTATAAAAAAGCAGGCCCAGAGTTACATAGCCACTAAACTAAGAACTTATAGAAACTATGAAAATGTAGTTCAACTATTCGCCTCTAGATGGCGGTGGTTTAAATTCAGCCATAAATAGATGCTAATTAAAGTATTTTATAATGTACATAATAAAGTTACAAATTCTTTAAAGAACTCATTGACAGATACTGACGGTTGCAAACATGGACGCGACGATGGACGGCAGTGGTTCCGGCTCGGATTAGAAGAAGGAATCATCATCATCATCATCATCATCAGCCTATAAGTGCCCACTGCTGAGCAAAGGTCTCTTCTCATACGGAGAAGGTTAGAGCATTAATCACCACGCTTGCTCAATGCGGGTTGGCGATTTCAAACTTATAATTAGAAATTATAAGTCCAGGTTTCCTCACGATGTTTACCTTCACCGTATGTCAGTGGTGTTTAAATAATCATAGAAAGTACATATAACTCGGAAAAAGTCACATTGGTACTTGCCAGGTTTCGAACCCACACCCTCATGCATGAGAAGCGGGCTCCTTAACCTCCGGGCCACCACGACAGTGACGAAAAGAAGGAATGCTTCTAGAAAATTTTGCTGAACTGCAACCTACAAGACACGAAGCTACCAAAAGGGTGGATTATGGCAAACAACTTCGTCAGAAATAGGCAATGCAGCAGTGGTATTCCAGTGGATGACGATTAAATGCATTTTTTTTATGTCACAGGTCGGCAAACGAGCATACGGATTACCTGGTGGTAAGCAATCTAGTGCGTTGCCGACCTTTTAGGGATTAGGGATTTGGAGATTTAGGGATTGAGGAGGGATTGGGGGCGGGGAAGGATTGGGCCTCCGGTAACCTCACTCACACGGCGAAACACAACGTAAGTATTGCTTCACGCCGGTTTTCTGTAAGGCCGTGGTATCACTCCTGTCGAGCCGACCTATTCGTGTCGACGCATTTCTCTCCCACACTTTAATGCCTGAAGTCCTTGTTATACTTAGTAAAAGATAGCTTGATCTCTGGGACAGCTGTCAGTAAAATCGCGCCTATGAAGTTCTGAATTTAACAGTACGGAGGAGAAACGTACCTGTCAATGTCATACTTTATGGGCATGCTGACCTTATTAGTGATGAGTGATGAATCATCGTGACCACAAACTATAAACTATCGATATTTTTTCTTAATTCAAAATTAATTTATCATTTCATTTTATTGTATATTTTAAAATAATATCATTATTTACAATAGTGAGTAAATAAAATTTAAATAGAAACTACTCATGTAAAATTCTTTCGACAACTTTGGGTTTCGGGACATTCTGAAAGTGATTCGGATATAGATTTGGGGTGTACTCCTTTGGAATAAATTTATCTTAGATTAAAATATTCGTTTCATTTCAGTACCCAAATTATATTCCAATTAAACATATAATTTTAGCATCGATAAGTAAGAAACGTCGAAAATTACTATCGATATTTTTTTGTACCATGACAACCCTAGGAATGTCAGTTTGACGCATGTCGCAGAGATCAAGCTATCTTTTACAAGGTATAATAAAAAGTATTATTATAATAATTGTGTTAACAATAGTAAAAGTAGTACCTGCCTTGTATTATATCAGCCGGGGTTGTGGGGTAAGCGCAATGAGGCACCGCGACCTCGGCACAGAGCAGGAGAAGGAACAGGGGGGTTTTTTAGTCAGTAAGAGTCTGACACTCCCTCCCGCCCGGCCCTGGGCGGGAGAAGTCATTTGATGATATTCCCCTTACAAAAAAAACCTTGTATTATATTATTATGTACATACCTACCTAAGATTTAACTATTAAAATAGATAAATGAGATACATTCATTATAAACCTCCTTTTCTAAAAAGTATGTCTTTTCATGTGATTACCTGACAGTAAGCAATCAGCGCCGCCCATGGACACCATCAACGGCCATGAGTTTTGAATGCGTTGCCGACCTTTTGGGATTAGGGATTTGTAGATTTTGGGATTAGGGAGGGTTTTGAGCTTTTGAGGGGAAGGATTGGGCTTCCGGCAACATAACTCACGCGGAGAAACACGACGTAAGTGGTTTCACGCCGGTTTTCTTTGAGGCCGTGCGTGATATCACTCCAGCGAGCCGATGAAGCCGCCGCATTCGTGCCGAAGCTTGGCTCTCCCACACTTATAATAAGTGATAATGGATTTTAATTGTAATTTATATACGTGTAATGATTTTTATAATGTTCTAAATGATGCTTTAAGCTACGCTCAACATGCATGATCTATAAGAAATTGGTACACTGACTTAAAAGTCTCTTGGATTTATCTTGTTATTGTATCAGTGTATTCAATTGTTTGTGAGCCTAATAAATTAAAAAAAAAATACATGATTATAATAAAATAGCTTTTTACTAATTAAGTCTGTACCAAACACAAAAATAGGTTCAGTAGTTTAGGCGTAAAGAAAAGACAGACAGACAGACAGTTTCGCATTTATAATATTAGTTTGGGCCAGTGAGTAGCCTTAGAGGTTGGATTGTGCTTTAAATTTTTATACGTTGTACTCACCAATACTCAGTGTTGGATTCCAGAAGCGACGCATCGATCGATTATGTAGAGTTTATTTTAATTACAAGGTACACGAATGAAAATAACACTGAATAGTTACGAAACTTTTAATACAATACATTAATTACACAAATTACTACAATTTACACTCTTCCGTGTCTCCAGTCCACTCCAGCTACTTTAAAACTCTTAGACTATTTTTCAACTATTATTATGTATTTATTAACGTTTTAAAAATGATACTTTTTCTTCACCTAATTGCATGAAAACAGGGAATAAGTTTAAATTAAATATTCAATAACTCTACACGAATAGAGATCGTAAGTAATAACTATTTTTAATTTGCACTCGGGCAGCGTGAAATCGTATTAGACCGCTCTTGACGGAAGCGAGCGGGTTACTGAGAAATTGCGCGGGCGCGGGCGGGCGATCCCTACACACACACATACGCACAGGCGACTTGAAGCTTCACAGATCCGTCGTGCTTCGCGACCACGGAATAGAAAAATTTTCTGTTCTGTGTTCGCGACCTTCTAGGGCGGGACTCAATCGTAATTTTACCTGAAACAACGACAAAATTACAATCAAAATAAAATAAAGGATACATAATATCTAAATTCGAATTCATTCCTACAATCAACACATAATAAAAAGCTTAAAAAACAGCATTTTGCAAGTAAATGCATTACATATTTCAAATTTCAACTTTATCAACGGGCGACATAAGGTCGAATTTTTTTTTAAAGAAATCTCCAGTGACGCGATAAATCGGCCAGTTTTTTCGTCGTCATCCATCGGGGAGATTTACGTAGATTTACTTCTTAACGACACATGTACTTACTTAGTAGTACCTAATAAGTCTTGAAAAAATATTGCTCATTTCAACCACAAATACAAACTGACAAGCAATATACAGCCATCAAAACAAACACATAAGGTATCTTTTCCTACTTGTTTATAGGTCTGTTAATGTTTATCCATAGCTACCAAAAATGAAAAAAGCTACTTAAAAGTGAATTAACAGCTGACAACTCCAAGCTGCCACAAGGACCGACACTTTGCTAGTCTAACCAATTGTAATAGGTTGCAGAGCACTCACAGGCTAAAGACTCAGAGACCATGAAACCTCTGGCGGTTGGTCCATGGAGCCTAGAAGAATTTTTTCGTCGCCAGGCGTTGTTAGAAAAACTCATCGTAGTAAATAGGTTATACAAACAACGCCTCTGCCGGCGAGTAGGCTAAACAAATTTCGTCAAATAAAACTTTTATGACAGATGGATCGCATGCGTAGATGTCGCTGTAAGCGTCACCGGAGTCGGTACAAAATTGATTACATTTGTTTTTATTTACAACCACTAAAATGTAATTTCTGTACAGAAGTAAATAATTATCATTTAATATTATACTAATTTGGTGTAGTATATCAATATCCTAAAAGTAATGTTGAAAAAACCTTTCCGGTATTCAACACATCAGCTTTACTCCGAGCATAAAATTCTTACGGTGAGGCAGCTCTTTGTGCTCAGGGCCACTCTATGGAAGCACCAGCAGATACCACCACCAGACCCAGGTGAACGTAGGAACAAGACAAATTGCCCGAGCGTGTCGCATAAAACAGCCTTTGCTAGAAGACAGTTATACGTGATGAGCTCAATAGTCTATAGGAACATAAATAAATCTTTATCTATAACTAGATTAAACAAACATGAGGCTAAAAATAAATTACAAAATCTATTGTATCTTCTTAACTATGAACAGACCGAGGAGCTGCTGTTGCCCAATACTTAATTATACTAAATTAAATTAATACAAAACATGCATAGCTACACTAACACTATCCTACCTTCAACAAACATTATATAAACTGCATACGCACGCACACACACACACACACACACACACACACACACACACACACACACACACACACACACACACACACACACACACACACACACACACACACACACACACACACACACACACACTCACACACTCACACACTCACACACTCACACACACACACACACCACACACACACACACACACACACACACACACACACACACACACACACACACACACTCACGCACGCTCACTCACTTACTCAATTTTTCATTTTTACTTTATAATCTAGTTTCTAATATCACCTTGCACAATGTACCGATTATCTGATAGGGTTATATTAAGTCCAAGCGACAGTGGAACACTGACTCCTAAGACACAGGGTATCCTAGTTTAGGAGGCAGGGTTTAATAAATTTGTATACCTTTCATAAATTGTAAATTAGATATTAAGCAAAAAATTGTAAGGTCTTTGGTTCAATAAAGATATTATTATTATTAATATTTTCAACACGTGCCTGAAAGAAATTGTATAGCAACATTTCACTTTTGTACAATGTCTCATGTAATAAATTATAGGCACCTAATATAATGTATTTTGTAATAGTAAGTTCACATACGACAACAATAAGAAGAATATTTAACGACTATATTTGTAAATAAATACTATATAAAATACATTTTTAATAGTAAAATTGACCATTTTAAAAATTATTGACCAAAGCATCCAGTGGGTAAGATTGGGACAGAATAAATGAAATCTCATATTTTTACATTTATTTTAAATTTAACATTCAATAAATCTATTATTTTACATATCACAATACATTTTAGGTAAATTTCTAATTTAGAATTCAATGGATAATTAGATCAATTTAAAATGATTTCAGCGCCTATGACAATACTGATAGCAAAATGTAGCAAATCTCCGAGTTGCAGTTACAGAAACTAAAATATAAGGATTCCTTTCGACGTTCCTTTAGCAACAGATAACTGGGATGAACAAGGATGAACAAGGATTGTCTTCTACGCCAAAAGCGTGTCAATCCCGCTAAAGGGACACAGTAAAGTCAAATAAAATATTAATCAACACACCTTTTTATCATCAAGATCGCGGCTGAGACGCAGTGCGTAAGGGCCACAGATACCCTGAGCGAAAATATCGTGGCGCCAAAGATATTATATAGACATTATATAAATATAGATATTATATAGTCTATATAAGATCTTTGCGTGGCGCCCACTTGAGGGAAGCAATACCAAGTGTTACATTTTTGATCGGATCCCAAGTAAAATAAAAAAATGCCTATGCACAGAACGTAGAGCACAGTTCTGAGGGTGTTTGCACCAGGAGAGGCAAGAGACTCCAACTTCAGACCTTGGCGCCCCCCAGAATTTGTCGCCCTGGGCCACCGACCCATCACGCCCCCTAACGCCGGCACTGTGTCCCTCCTAACGCCGGCACTGCTGAGACGCACATAACCCTCACATTCAACCATAGACGTGTATGTTGTGTTCAGAAATCAAACTTGTGACAGTTCGACCAACGAGGAAATTATAACGATTCTGAAGAAACATCAATACACTCCCCTTTTAATTTTCTATTTCTAGAACCGTCAATTAAAATATTTGCTATTGCTGTTTTTGTAGGCGCCTATTTATTTTGTTTAGTTTACTTTTCTTCGTATTATAACTGAGTATGTTAAAACGTATTGTGATAGAAAAATACATTGTTTAGCGTTTGATTGCCAATTAAATTTAAAAATATGCAGTTTGAAAAAATCTGACGAACTTTTTTATCTATTGGTAATTTAGGATAATTTTTGAAATGGTTAAGTTTCCAGTTAAGAATTGTACTTTTTGATAAATCTTGTATTGAGAAGAGTTGTTGAGTAGTAAATTTCTTATATTATTTTACGTTTTTGAAGGACATTATTGTGAAATTTATTATATACTGTTACGTGCCTGACGTCACGTTCCTGACTATGCGGGCTTGGGTTACGGGATTGGATGAAATGAAACACTAATACCGGTTTTCAGACTTTCTATTGCACTTAAGTTACAGCGTCCACGGAGTTAAGTTATCGGCGTTCCTCTCCAGCAGAGTCCGGCCGACTGACACAACTTTGCCGTTCACGCTGACTTAACTCACTTAACTGACTGCACTTCACTATTTCACTGCACTTCAATATTTCACTCACTTTTCTTCTTTCTCACTTCTTCCTTTTCTTCCGAATCGCTTTAGACTTAGAACTCAACTGCCAGCGGTGAGCCGCAGTTCTGCTTATATACCCCCGGTCAGGTTCTGGAACATTCAATTTCGTTATTCTTTTTGATCGTCATGCCTCCAGAACCTTCCAATAATTTCGCTATTCATTTTTATTTATTCTCCTTCTCACTCTTTAATTTTTCATCTCTTTCACACAAATAATTCCAGAAAGTTCGACAAAACTTCCATCAACTAAAAAACTTCATGTTTACGGCGGGACTCGAACTCGGGGTCTCTGTGGTGTAATCCACACGCCTTACCAATTACACCAACTCGTATTGACAATTCACGACGAAATTTACAATCTCTAGGCAACGTTTGACAACCATCCATTGACGTCATGATGTCAAAGAGTTTTCTGTCACACTGCCCCCCTCTTAGATTCGCTCGTCCCGAGCATCGTTGCTGCCGTAATACCTCGCCAACCTGTCTATATGGACAACTTTCAAAGGGCTCCTTGAAGACTTCCGAATTCTGTAAGTAATGTCATTGATCTTCGTGACTATCTCGTAAGGACCTTCCCAACTCGGTTGCAGCTTTGGAGATTTTCCCTTCCTTCTGACTGGATTATGAAGCCAGACCAATGACCCCTCTTCAAACCCAACAGAATTGGCTCGTCGATCATAGCGCGTCTTTGCGCGATCACTTCCCAACTCGGTTGCCTTCCTAGATTGCCACTTCGACTGGCGAAGCTGACCAATCTCGGGATCATAATCACTAATCTGATCTGCGGCCCTTAATGTAATCGCTAAACTCGGTGCGAGAGTCACCAGACAGCCCGAACAAGATCTGCCGGTAATCTCAATTCCCTTCCAAAATTTGCAAATGCAGGCGTCTTTGCGGTACTTTCATGTACAGCAGTCCGATAGGCAAGCAAGAAGAGAGGTATGTAAGTGTCCCAATCTCTCTGATGGCTGTCAACCACCTTTGCTAAGTGTCGCTCCAATGTTTGGTTGAAGCGTTCGACCATTCCATCTGACTGTGGATGATAAGGGGTCGTTCGAGTCTTATGGATTCCCAAAAGTTTACAAGTTTCCTGGAAAACTTGGGATTCAAAGTTCCGTCCTTGATCACTGTGCATCTCCAAGGGCACTCCGAATCGGGTGAATACCTCGTTTACCAACTTCGTGGCTACAGTTACTGCCTCTTGATTCGGTATGGCAAAGACCTCCGGCCATTTTGTAAAATAATCCATAACCACTAAAACGTAGCGATTGCCCGAATCAGTGATTGGAAATGGTCCAGCGATGTCTAAGGCTATTCTCTCCCAAGGCATACCAACATTGTAGATTTTCATCGCCCCTCTGCTTCTTGTTTGTGGACCCTTGACAGCTGCACAACTAGTGCATTTCCGGCACCAATCTTCGACGTCATATTTGCAATGCAACCAATAAAACCTCTCCTTGATCTTCACCAAAGTCCTCCTAATTCCCAAATGTCCTCCAGAAGATCCATCATGGAACGCTTTTAATACATCCCTTATTTTTGAACGAGGCACCACCAATTGCAAATGCTCGTCCTTGCCGTTTGTTGATTCCCATTTCCTGCACAGAAGTCCGTTATGCAGCGTAAGGCTTTTCCACTGTGCCCATAAACCTTTCGTTACCGCGCTATATTGGGCGACGTCACTCCAACTTGGCTTGTTACCACTTCGTAGCCACTCCAGTATTGGTTTAATATCTGCATCTCTTTCCTGTTCTAATTTCATCGCATCATCTCCCCATGCCTCGTCAACAGTATCAGTCCTTATCACCTTAAGAAAAGCAGTTTCCTTCTTGGCACAATGCTTGCAATCTTCCACGCATGGGCGTCTCGATAATGCATCTGCGTTGCCATGAATTCTTCCGCCGCGATGTTCGATTTCAAAGTCAAATTCCTGAAGTTGTTCCAACCATCTGGCTACTTGGCCTTCGGGATCCTTAAACTGAAGCAGCCATTTCAAAGCAGCGTGATCAGTTCTAATCAAAAATTTCCGTCCCAGTAAATACTTCTTGAAATGGTGCAGAGTTTTGACTACGGCCAGCAATTCCCTCCTGGTCACGCAATAATTCCTCTCGGGCTTGGATAGTGACTTGCTGAAGTAAGCAATAACCTTCTCCTGCTCACCATCGCGTTGTGAAAGGACACCTCCTATTCCAATATTGCTGGCATCCGTATCTACTACGAATATTCCTTTCGCGCTGGGGTATCCGAGAATTGGTGTGTTACAAAGCCGTTCTTTTAGTTCTCGAAAGGCTTGCTCACAATCCTCGTCCCAGATAAAAAATAATAAGGTTGTTGTGGTACATAAAAATAATACTATAAAATTTGTATCTTAATTTAAGATTCTTTTATACTTTGTGTTTTTGTATATGATTTTTTTTTCCCTAAGGGGAAGGGGTAGTAGCCCTTTACTTTTCAGGGGAGCTGTAAGGTATTGAGAAATAATATTCGCAGAAAATCAATTGTTAAATGTATTGATCCCGTTTTGCTTAGTATGTAAGTTTGTTATAATGTAAGATTTTAGAGTATAATTATTCATTCAATAAACCGACATGTAACTGTCAACTTGTGTCCTTATTGAATCACCTCTACCCTACCAGCACCAAACTAAATACAACATTATAGGCACGTTTCTCCTCTGTCAATCGATGCAAAGGCTTGGCAATGTCCGAGAATCCTTTCACAAACCGCCGATAATACGAGCACAATCCAAGAAATGCCCGAACTTGCGTTTTGTCTTTAGGTGTTGGCCATTCCTTAACAGCGACAGTCTTGGCTGGATCAGTCTCAATTCCTCTCTCAGAAATAACATGTCCTAGATAATTCACTTCGCGCTTGAAGAAAGAGCATTTCTTTGGACTCAACTTTAAATTTGCTCCACGCAGCTTGTCGAGTACCTTTTCTAATTTCCTTAGATGATCGTCAAAATCCCGTCCAACAATGATGATGTCATCGAGGTAAACTAGGCAGGTTTCGCCCAGCAGTCCCGCCAGCACCTGTTCCATCAAACGCTCAAAGGTTGCCGGTGCATTGCATAATCCAAATGGCATCACCTTAAATTGCCAGAGTCCCTTCCCAGTTGAGAATGCGGTCTTTTCCTTGTCCTTGGGATCCAAATCCACCTGCCAATAGCCGCTTTTCAGATCGAGCGTTGAAAACCATTTCATGCCACTCAGTGTGTCAAGTGTGTCATCGATTCTTGGTAACGGGTAGCTATCCTTCTTGGTTACATCATTCAATCGTCGATAGTCTACGCAAAACCTCGTTGAACCATCTTTCTTCTTGACAAGCACGACAGGTGAACACCAAGGGCTAGAAGAGGGCTCTATCACGTCATTTTTCCTCATATCGTCAATCATTTCTTCAACCTCTTTCTCACGAGCGAATGGTATACGTCTGGGCCTTTGACGAATTGGCATTGTATCACCTGTGTTTATTTTATGCTTCACCAAACCAGTTCGGCCAATATCACCATCGCTTCTTGAAAACACATCAGAGAATCGAAGAAGTAAATTTCTAGCTTTCATAGTCTCCACTTTTGTCAGACTTTTGTTTTCGTCTAAGATTTTCGTTACAAAGTCTATTCCCGTACTGTCCTTCTTCACAAGATTTTCCGAGCATTTTCTTATCCAGGCCACTTCTTCCAATACGCCCACAGGCTCTCCTTCTTCAATCGTAATTTCTGAATCACTGAAGTTGAATACCGGAATGCGGTTAACATCAGATGACCCCACGACAGTTCTTGCCGGTAGCCATGAGTTTACGTGTTCCGATTTATCAATCACAGCGCACCTTCGAGGTAAACTTCCTTCCCTCCTCCTAGGTAATGCAATTGGTACGAGAGTCTGTGATTTTGGTGCAAGAACAGTTCTTCTTAAACAGCAAACTTTTCCCAGGGTTCCACCCTTCATCGGAATTTCCTCAGTTCCACATAGTAATACTCCAGATTTTAGGTCGATGTTACACTGGTGCCCTTGCAGGAAGTCAAGTCCCAGGATGCAGTCATCCAGAATTTTGGCCACAATAACCTCATGTCGATAAACACGTTCCCCAATTTTGATTGTTACATGCAGTTTTCCACTTATCGGTATGCACTGGCCGGTAGCTGATTTCATTTGTAGGCCAACAATTGGTTTAAGGTGTTTCCTGATGTTTTGCTCGAGCAGCCGAACATTTATCACCGTCCTTGAAGCTCCAGTATCTAATGTTAGCTGACTGTTTTTCCCATTTACTTGACCGTCTATCACCAGAGTATTTCCATCGTTGGTTTGCTTGATGTAGATTGTTGGGGTTGTTCCACTACCAGCCGGCGCCCACCCCGCAGCCCTGGCTGGATTTAAGTTTCCCTGCTGGTCAGAAGTTGAGACCGCCGCGTCCTTGCGGTTCATCTTCTTCGGGCAGTCGCTCCGTATGTGCCCACGCTCTCCACATCCATAGCACATGAAGTTCCGACGGCGTGGAGGTACCTGCTCCGTTGTCGTCACTTCCCGCAGACGTAAGGTACGGGAGTTGCCACGCACGGCTTCCACTTCCAATGCATGGGCCAGAGCTTCTTTCATGATCTTGTGATGGCCCAGATGAACAGCAGCTCGTACTTCTGGGTCCCGAATACCGTCAATGAACGCTTGGAGAAGCGTGCCTTCAATCATTGACGGAGTCGACCGGAAAGCTCGACGTACAAGTTTCTCGATTTCCACGGACCATTGCTGTAGGCTCTCATTAGCACGCTGAGTGCGCTCTTTTAATTGCGCTCTGTACACGTGCTCGAGGTGGCTGTCTCCAAAACGTGCTTCAAGTGCGTCGAGGAGGGCACTAAAGCTGAGATCCCCACTTGCGCCGATAGCTTCCAGCACTGAGAGCGCTTGATCACGGAGGGCCAGGGTGAGGGCTGACTGTGCTTCCTTCTGAGTCCAACCATAAGCCTCCATAAGTGTCTCAAACTGTAGCTTGAACACAGTCCAGGATGTTGTTCCGTCGTAATGGGGAATCTTGAGCCCTTTCGTTGCGCTTAAGGCCGCATTTGGGGCGTCAAAAACGGCTGCAAGACGGCTTCGGCTCTTCAAAGGGCTTGGGTTTGTCACTTCCTGCTTGATTTTGGAGATCTCTTCTTCCAGTCTCTCCTCTATCGCCATGACGCGAAGTTTCAACTTGCCTAACCCTTCCTCCACTTCTTGTACCCGTTCGACAGCCTTTTGCAGTCCCTTCGTGAAATCTTTATGCATGTCCTCCAAGCGACGCGCTTGCTCCTCTTGGCGACGAGCTTGATCTTCTTTCAGCTCCCGCAGCTGTTCTGACTGACAGCGTGCTTGCTCTTCTTGGCGGCGCGCTTGCTCTTCTTGGCGGCGCGCTTGCTCTTCTTGGCGGCGCGCTTGCTCTTCTTGGCGGCGCGCTTGATCTTCTTTCAGCTCCCGCAGCTGTTCTGCCTGACAGCGTGCTTGCTCTTCTTGGCGGCGCGCTTGATCTTCTTTCAGCTCACGCAGCTGTTCTGCCATCATTTGCCGCAGCTGTAGCAGAAGATCCATCTGCACAGGCTTGGCTTCTGCATCGCTGGTCTGAGCTGCAGCACCCTCTTCCCTCACACGCTGCGCTTCTGACATAGCACGGGTACTCACTCCTCTTACGTCCTGCGGCACTAGCGGCATTTTTCTCCAATCCCACTTCTGACACCAAATGTTACGTGCCTGACGTCACGTTCCTGACTATGCGGGCTTGGGTTACGGGATTGGATGAAATGAAACACTAATACCGGTTTTCAGACTTTCTATTGCACTTAAGTTACAGCGTCCACGGAGTTAAGTTATCGGCGTTCCTCTCCAGCAGAGTCCGGCCGACTGACACAACTTTGCCGTTCACGCTGACTTAACTCACTTAACTGACTGCACTTCACTATTTCACTGCACTTCACTATTTCACTCACTTTTCTTCTTTCTCACTTCTTCCTTTTCTTCCGAATCGCTTTAGACTTAGAACTCAACTGCCAGCGGTGAGCCGCAGTTCTGCTTATATACCCCCGGTCAGGTTCTGGAACATTCAATTTCGTTATTCTTTTTGATCGTCATGCCTCCAGAACCTTCCAATAATTTCGCTATTCATTTTTATTTATTCTCCTTCTCACTCTTTAATTTTTCATCTCTTTCACACAAATAATTCCAGAAAGTTCGACAAAACTTCCATCAACTAAAAAAACTTCATGTTTACGGCGGGACTCGAACTCGGGGTCTCTGTGGTGTAATCCACACGCCTTACCAATTACACCAACTCGTATTGACAATTCACGACGAAATTTACAATCTCTAGGCAACGTTTGACAACCATCCATTGACGTCATGATGTCAAAGAGTTTTCTGTCACAATACTAATCGCCTACATATTCATTAGCTAATACGTCGTACACAAGTAAAACATTGCTTTCATATATTTAGCAGGAGATATACAACAAAATATGTATTAAAAAAATAATAGTTTTATGGAATGGAATTATTATTATTATTATTATTATAATGAAAATCTAGCATATAAACATAATTTTAAGTTTTTAACGAGTGTGTTTTAATTTTAAAGGAAATTTATGTAACTTTTAGTCCGCCCTAGAAAAATGTAATATCTTAAAGCATAGTACGTAATTAGGATCGTATTCGAAACGAGGTGATCCGACAGAGAACTAAAGTTATCGACATAGCCCAAAGGATTAGCAAACTTAAGTGGCAGTGGGCAGGTCACATCTGTCGAAGAACCGATGACCGCTGGGGTAAACGTGTTCTATAGTGGAGACCACGTCTAAGGAAACGTAGTGTAGGGCGCCCTCCAGCTAGGTGGACTGACGACATCCGCAGGGTGGCTGGCAGTGGTTGGATGAGAGGAGCTGAACATCGAGCTCAGTGGCGTGCAATTGGGGAGGCCTATGTCCAGCAGTGGACGACAACAGGCTGATGATGATGATGACAGTAAGTAATTATTATATCTTCAGTTAGTCGTTTCTTTTGTGATTTTATTAATTTTTCGATAGTTAATATCGAAAAATAAGCCGATAAGGTGTGTAGATATCTAGTTATTGACAGATGGGTTGGTAAAATGATACGCGAGCTGTCAGCTTATCTTTATACTGACTCCAATGAACCTTTAACTGGCAGCCTACCTAACCTAATATGCCTAAGATTAACTATGACTATTAAGCCTACGCGCTGCAATCCTCTCTTAGTCAAAATGCAATTTTACTGTTACAAATCCTAATATGAAATTATAACTATAAATACAATAGTTTGCATGGGTTTTTTTTAAACGTTGCCCCGCAGTACGATTTTTTTCTGTGTCGTGTGTGCGGTTACAAACATACAATTTCACATACACATGATACCCAGACCCGGAACAACAATTTGTGGATCACACAAAGAGTTGTTCTGTGCGGGAATCGAATCGCGACACGTTGCACGGCAGCCAGTTGCTGGAAAAAATACTAAACACTATGGATGACGGCTGCCGGATACTAGCTGTACACTGAATACAAATTGCACTCACATTTAACAAAAGTTGAAACAGTACTTGCATATACTACTATACTTGAACATGCTTTAACTCGGCAATAGGCCGGTTCGTTAGAAGTGATATCAAGGCGTCACAAAAAACCGTTACGTTGTGTTTCGCCGGGTGAGAGATGTTACTTGGGCCCAAATCTCCTCCCATCCTTAGTCCTCGAATAAAACCCATAAAAGGTTAGTAACGCAGTTTTTATAGTTCCTTTAGTTTTGCGAATGTCCATGGGCGGCCGATTTCTAAACATCAAGTAATTCGTCAGTTGATTCGAACTTGATAGATCATATTCTGATCGAGTCTTGTACAGTACGGCCGCCGTATCTTGGCGAGTCTGAAGTTAGCCGTTTGTCTGCGCAATGGATCTTTTAGGAACAAAATTGTGTACTGCGCAGCTAATCGGCTAACTTCAGACTCGCCAAGATACGTTGGCGGTATTGTATACCGGGTTGATACAGTTTCAATGACCATGTAGATTGCCACTTTATTATTTTAAAGGCGGACGCGGACAGGATGTCGCATTCTAACTGACGATGCGACGTTTGTACACTTCTCCCTCGCTTTCGAACCGTTATCGTCAAAAAATTTACAATAATGATTATTTATAGTTAAAGATATGTTTTTGCTTATTTATTATTTCATAACCAAGGTCATAAATATTTTTGTTTACCTCCTGCTATTTATATTAAAGCAATGTTTTACTTTTGTACGATGTATAAGCTAATAAAAATGTAGGTGCTAAGTAAAGTTTAATTCCTTAATAATGCCGTTCAAAACGTATAAAATATAAGTTAAGTACCTACTACTCAACAACTCTTCTAGATACAATTTGCATCAAAATATAACTTCCTTAACTGAAATCTTGATCATTTCAAAATTAATCATAAGTTTTCAATGTATAAAAAGGTACGTTAGAATTTTTTAAACACCATATTTTTTAATTAAATTTGCAATCGAATGCTACAAATTCTATTTACCATTCTATTAAAATATGTTTTAATTAATTTACTCATCTATAACACGATGAAAAGAAGACTAAACAAAAATATATTAATAGGCGCCTACGACAATAGCAAAAGCAACTATTTTACTTCACGGTTCTAGAAGTACAAAATTAAAAGGCGTCTATTTTTTCTTTTGTTTTTACTTGATATCTAGTGCTTGACTGCGATCCCACCTGATAGAGCCTCTAGCCTTGAAGATACCTAAATTATATTCGGACGGAAAGACTGCAGCCGGCAAACTGTTCCAATCCCTCGATGTACGCGGTATAAATGACGAGGCAAAACGCTTAGTCCGGGCCATAGGTGTCTCAACAACGTAAACCCTTACGTTGTTGAGACACCTTGAGGATATTGATAGTTTCTTTAGCAACATTATGATTGCCTCATTGGTCGAACCAGAGGCGGCGTAAGGTGTGGTCGACGTGGGCCACCGCCTGCGGCCTCGAGGTACAGGGGGTCTCGCGCCTTAAGAATATTTAGCTTTCGTCTCCAGGTCGCCACAGAAAAATCTGTCTTGTCCACAGTAATATTTGGTCTTGCCCCGCCACTGACTTGAACAATCGCAAGTACAACTTCTGAACACAACATACACGTCTAGGGTTGAATGTAAGGGTTGTGTGCGTCTCTCATCTGCATCTTTAAGATAAAAAGCCGTGTTGATTAATATTTTATTTTACTTTACTGTGTCCCTTTAGCGGGAGTAAGAGAGAAAAGAATTATTATAAACATGCTTTTAGCGTAGATAAAAATCCTTGTTTTGCACTTGCTACTACTCGACAAAATGTAATAATTAACTGTTTTTGTTGCCCAAGCAACGTAGAAAGGAATCCTTATATTTCAGTTTCTGTAACTGCAACTCGGAGATTTGCTACATTTTGCTATCAGTATTGTCATAGGCACTGAAATTATTTTAATTTGATGTAGTTTTCCATTGTACTCTAAATAAATAACTTACCTAAAGCGTATTGTGAACAGAAAAGAATAGATTTAAAGAATGTTGAGTGTAAAAGAAATGTAAAAACATGAAATTTGATTAATTTTGTCCCGGAGTAATACCACGGCCTCAGTGTGAGTGAGGTTACCGGAGGTCCAATTCTTCCCCACCCCCAATCCCTCCTCAATCCCTAAATCTCCAAACCCCTAATCCCTAAAAGGTCGGCAACGCACTCGTAACTCCTACGTTGCGGGTGTCCATGGGCGGCGCTGATTACTTACCATCAGGTAATCCGTCTGCTCGTTCGCCGATCTATTACATAAAAAAAAACTTTAATCCATTGCTTTGGTCGATAATTAATAAAATGGTGAAGTTTACCATTAAAAATGTGTTTCAATATAGAGTTACTTTACAAAGAGGTTCGTTAAATAGTACTTGTCATCTTTTAATCGTCGAGATTTGTCTCGGCTAATGTTACCGCTATGCCACTTTATCCCACCTAACCTAGGCAAAGGTATTCCTAGGAGGATATTAAATAAAGAGTGCGTAGACTGTAAAAAAGGGACATTTATTTCAATTAACTAAAATTCGCGGGTTACTCACGTGTAAATGTGTAAACGTCGCGTCAGTAGGCTGCGCGACGTCGCCGCGTCCGCGCACGCTGCTCATGAGGAAGAACCCCTCTGTGGTTCGAAACTAGTAGAGCTTTTCTCAACATTTACACGTGAGTAACCCGCGAATTTTAGTTAATTTATTAGTATGTCTCACGATAGTTATTATAAAGACATTTATTTCCACTAGCTCGGTTGGTATAAATATAGGGTCGGTAGAAAGATGGGTTAGAGCCTATATGTATACAGCGATTAACCCCCCTCACTGGTCTAGCACTCCCCTGACGTCACTGGCCGCTGCAGAAGACGAGTGCCCGCGCGTCGATCGCCAGGTCCTGAAGCTGGTGTATGGGTTCGAGGGCTGACCCGCAACTGTCCACCGCGGTGAACCAGGATCCGGAAGGGGAACGTGAAACCCCAATTGGGGTTAAATTCACACACACAAAACATGTTTTGCAACTATTAATATGGATTTATTGAATAACTATGTCGAGGGAACGGTAGGGACGCCTTTAATAAAATTATAATAATATTTTAAATGTAGCTGGCTAGAAGTCCGATTTGATGCGTTAATTATTAAGTTGTTTACTTTTCTTTATTATTAACATTTTATTTGAGGCATTAAGACATGTCACAATTAATTTTACAGAGTTAGCAATATTGTTACAAAATACATTAATATTCATCATCATCATCAGTCCATAAGTGCCCACTGCTGAGCAACGGCCTCTTCTCACACGGCGAAGGCTTGAGTATTAATCACCACGCTTGTCCAATGCGAGTTGGCGATTTCAAACTTATAATTAGAAATTATAAGTCCAGGTTTCCTGACGATGTTTACCTTCACCGTAGGTCAGTGGTGTCTAAATAATCATAGAAAGTACATATAACTCGGAATAAGTCACATTGGTACTTGCCAGGTTTCGAACCTACACCCTCGTGCATGAGAAGCGGGCTTTTTAACCTCCAGGCCACCACAACTAGACTATAATAAATATAATAATACATTTATGTTAGGTGCCTAAAATTATTAAGTTAAAATACATGAAAGTAAAATGTTGCTATGCATTTTCTTACAGGAGCTTTTCGTATTAACTGAAATTATTTTACGCCGTCATATGACTTCGTAAATACAACTATAATTTCTGTGAATATAAATAAAACTCTTTTCAATTGTTTTAGAAACATTTATTTGCTATAATTGTCAAAGTACCAACCTTTAAAGAAAATGTAGGCGCACCCATTATTTTTATAGCAAGAAGGCGGACCGCGCGAGGGAGTTATCCTCTTCCTGGTGCCCCAGCCGCCGCACTTCGGGCATCGGGGATCAAGAGATGATCTCTGGCCACCGAAAGCACGGGTTTGCGGACGGCGAGCTACCCTTACTCGCCGTCCGCCGACCAGAACCAGACCCGAGCGAACGACGCGTAGCATAGCGCGCACCCCTAAAGAGCCAAACCACCACAGAGGCTAGACGAGGCTGTACTTAAATAACAATTTTAATTTTTTACTTAATATGAGAAATAAAAATAAAAGCAATATTAATTATTAATACAAATGCTATTCGAATATAATACATTATTTATTTACATATATATTTATTAAAATCACTCTAAAATTATATTTTTAAATATTACTATAAAATTAAATAAAAGGTCCAAGCTACCGGTGGTTAGGGCTCCAGAGACAGCTGGAACCTCCTCAGAAAAACGTTTTTTTTTTTTTTTTGTGAGGGGAAAATCATCAAATGACTCTCCCGGCCGTTTCAAGGAGGACTGCCTTCTGTATGAGGCCCTTGATCCATCCGCCTAACGTCAGCCTCTTAAGGTGGTTGTCGAGGCTTTTGGGGACTAATCCGTTTGACGACACAACTATCGGCACGACGATAGCCGAGTCCACATTCCACATGTCAACAACCTCGTGAGCTAAGTCAAGGTATTTCAATTGTTTATCTTTCTCAGCTTTCACGAGGTTCTCGTCATGAGGAATGGCAACATCGATTATCGTCGTGCGACGCGCTAGTCGATCTACCACTACTATGTCAGGCTTATTGGCTACAATAGTCCTGTCTGTGATGATAGACCGATCCCAGTACAATGTGATATGGTCTTTTCCTGTAGGCACACCACGCCACCAGGGCACGCACATCGTCAGGGAGTTTCCAGCGATGGTCGCTCACCGCTGGCACCTCCCTCGAACACTCGTTCAGGACGGACTGTATGTGCTTTGTGAGGGAGTCGACCGCGAGCGCCGTGTCTGCGGCAGACACGATGTTGTCCGGTATCCCGTCCAGGTGAGCCGAGTTGGAGGATTTCAGCGAATCGCGTACTTTCCCCCAGTCGGTGATCACCCGAGTGGGAGGTGTGGGGTCCGGGCCTTCTGCGGATTAAGCCCAGGATCAGTCATCCCGGCTTTAATCCGCAGTACGCGTTCTTTTTAGCCTGTTATCGCCATCGGGCTCGACGATCGCCTCCACAGAGTGTAAACGCAGGTTTATTCTGAGGAGGGCGACCTTTATTACATCCACTATGATTGGGGATTAAAAAGAAAAAAAAAGGAAAGAAAAATAATTTATTTAGCACCTAACACGCCGTATAAAGCATCAAACATATGTACAATAATGAGAAAAAATAATACAACACAAATAAAGGTCACGAAATTTGCATGTTAATAATGTTAAGTACATCTACAACAAAGTAAAATAAAACACAAAACACAAATTATAAAAAAGTACTTAAACAACTAAAACAAGAACATCCTGAGGAAACATCATAAGAAGCCAAAAGGGTTGGCATATGTCTATTCGGCCTATATTATTTATTAACCTCTTTACAACATGACATAAAGCACAATTAAAAGTAAATAATGTTTAGTTCCGCTATTTCAAGAACAGATGGAGTTGTGCCGTGACGTCATTTTTCTGAATCGCGGTGTTAAGAGTCTCCGTCAATACATGACCCGTGCAGTTTGTTTTAGATTTAATTGTCTTACTCTGGAAACGAGTGTTATATTACTTGGGGATATTTTAGGGACGTTGTACAGAATATTAGTATATGATGATTGAGCTAACGGGATCGGGAGAACTCCTCTAGTTTTTAATTGGGGGTGCCAATTGGGTTGGGGCACCCGTTGGGGTTGCAGGGAAATACGGATGAAAGTAACGTAAAACAAAAAATAAAATAGGGGCTGATTTTTCAATAGTCAGGAAAATATTATCAGAGGAATAAAATTGTTGCTGTCACTGTCTTATACTAATATTCTGACGCGACAGTATCATAATATTCCCCAGCTTAATTTTATTTTCGTTGAAAAATCAGCCCTTGATTGACATTTTTAAATTAGCGATGCGATGGATTGATTTGGGTAAGTAAGATGCGTCGGAGCGATGACATAAAACGAAAGAGTCGAGCATAGGTCGAATACTATTTTGCCGCGGGAGCTTGCAGTGTAACTGTTCAATGCGGGATGCTTGGCGTTGAGGTCCCCCGCCAGAATGACGGAGTCGCTCAATTTGAAGAGTGTGGATAGATCGTCTCTTAATGTGTTGGTAACGTCTGGGGCCTCAGAAGGTGAGGCGGGTGGTGAGGTAGTTATGCAGAGAATATTGTGATGGTACAATGGCCTGTCATGCCCAGTCGGCAGACCGAAATCTCAGGTCGTTTCAGTGGCGGCGGATCCATAGAAATGTAGTGCAGGAAGCATTTGTAGCAAGAAGCATTTGATATCAGTGGGAGAGCCCTGTTTCAGCACGAATGGGTCGGCTCGACCGCGGAGTGATACCACGCGCTACAGTTGTTAACATCGTTGTACGTTTGTGACATCGAAAGACAGTGTGTGTATGGCACTATTAAATATTGGGTGGTGGCCCTCGGTAGGTTGGGCGGCTACGATGATCATGTTGTAGCGTTCGCCGTTCCTACGGTGCATACGGTGGACTTCTATTACCGGGATATTCTGGTTTTTCAGGTCCTGCTCAATCTCCGTTTCGGAGATTTCGAGCGGAATGTTTTTGACGACGACCCGCACGGGTCGTTCCTCCTCAAGGGAGTATGTATGTAAGGGAATGTTCCTTCCCGAGAGGAGGGAGCTCAATGCTCTGAAGTCGGCCGGTGAAGCGACCGTCACTTTTATACCCTGCTCGACGGCGCGGGCATTAACGTAGGCGATACGTTCGACCACGAGCGTCGTGTCTACGGCAGACACGACGTTGTCCGGTATCCCGTCCAGGTGAGCCGAGTTGGAGGATTTCAGCGAATCGCGTACTTTCCCCCAGTCGGTGATCACTCGGGTGGGAGGTGTGTGTTTGGGGTCTAAAGGAACCGGTCTATGCGTTAAACCCAGGATGACCGGTCTGTGGTCGGAGTCGAGCTCGTCGGCGACATCTAGCATGTCCGGCCGGTGATCGGGGTTAAGCGGGTAGTGAGTGGGATGCATCGGAGCGATGACATCGAAAGACAGTGTCGAGCAAAGGTCAAACACTACTTTGCCGCGGGGGCTTGCAGTGTGACTGTTCCATACGGGATGCTTGGCGTTGTGGTCTCCCGCTAGGATGACGGAGTCGCTAAAGCCGAAGAGAGCGGATAAATCGTCTCTTAGTGTGTTGTTGATCTCCAAGGCCTCAGAGGATGAGGTGGGTGGTGGAGGGAGATACGCAGAGACTATTGTGATGGGACAATGGCTTGTCGTGCCCAGTCGGCAGACCGAAACCTCAAGATGTTTTAATGGTGGTGGATCCATAGATATGCAATGCAGTGAGTTTTTATAATAGAGTAGAGTACCTCCTTTGTGACGGTGAGACCTGTCGTTACGGACTAACCTGTACTTCGCAATTTTCGGGTCTCGAATATGGGGTTTGAGGAACGTCTCTTGAATTAGGAGAATGTCAACGCGGTGGTGGACTAATCCTGCGGTGGCGTCTATAAGTTAAGGCCCCCAGCCAGGGCAACAAAATCTACTTAAGCTAAATGGCCGCATCGCTGAGGGCACCCCCTGTAGGGGTGTCAGCGAACCTCGGCTCAGCGGGGTCATTGGGGAGGGGCAGCAAGTCAAATCAGGCTGGGTCGGATTATTTACGGGAGTATTTATTATTTCTATTGGCTCAGCATCGCGGGCTGGCTCGTTTAGCATAGGTCGGTTTTTAACGTTACTGGGACGTCACGGTGGGTCTCGGCGGCGAGGCCGGAATACTGAATTGAATTAGGAGAATGTCAACGCGGTGGTCGCGAAGGAAAGTCGCGACTTCATCGCGCTAGCTTTTAGGCCGTTGGCGTTAAAAAACCCTTACCTACGGCTTTATACGTCTAGCAGAGAAACTATCCATTACGGGTTCCTAAGGATTTGATTGCCTCGTGGACATCAGGGTACTGGTGGTACACCTGTCGAATTTTGGCGTGGTCGCCATTGCAGGCTACGATTGCCGCTGCCAGTTGTTTGGCACGCGGTGTGAAGAAAGCACAGAAGGTGCTCGAAATGATCTCGAATGGGTCGAGATTTGCTCCCTGGGCGGGGCCGAAGTTGCAGGCTCTTTGGCCGGGGGGCGCCGCGCTGGGGGTGGCGGTGCCACCGTTGATGCTGAGAAGCCTAGAGGCGGAGGAATGGGGCGGTCCATCAGCCCCGGGATAGATGGCTGCTGAGTTGGCTTTAGTGCCGGGAAAATACGTTGAGTGTTGAGCGCGTTCCATGGACTGGGGCGCTGAGGGGCCAGTGTGCTCGTGGGGCGTTCCCTGGTCTGGCGGGCTATGGCTTGCTTTATCAGCTTTGGTGCCGAAGTTTTGGGGGCCTTAGGGCAACCCCTGTAGTTGGCCGGGTGGCAGGCGTTGCCGCATAGCACGTGACATAGCATAGGACGTGCCGTGGTCGCCTAGGCACTTGACGCAGCGGGGTTTGCCGAAGCAGTTGCGCTGCGCGTGGCCGTATAGTTGGCATTTATGGCACTGTGTGACAGTGCCACTCTTGTGGGGTCTTTCCACCTTAAGACCTGAAAGTCCGCAAATGCGGGAAATTTTAAATATTGGGTGGTGCCCCTCGGTAGGTTCGGCGCTAAGGATGATCATGTTGTAGCGTTCGCCGTTCCTACGGTGCATACGGTGGACTTTTATTACCGGGATATTTTGGTTTTTCAGGTCCTGCTCAATCTCCGTTTCGGAGATTTCGAGCGGAATGTTTTTGACAACGACCCGCACTGGTCGTTCCTCCTTTAGGGAGTATGTGTGGAAGGACTACTTAGAGGATAGTCAGGCTTGGGAATGAGCCGCTGTAATGTCTGCACAGGTCATGTTGCCATGTTTGTAACATTAGTTACACTTTTATATACAATTTGACATTATGTTTATTTTTTATACAATGACATAATCACCTATTGTGACATTTTTATTTTTTATTTGATTTTTTTTTTATTTATTTGAAATTTTTATTATTTTATATTAGTGTTAGTGTAAGGACCGTGTGAGACTTGCCGTGCTTTTTGATTACCAGTTATCTGCGTTCTGACAGTTTGAGTACTTGCGCGACCAACCCAAATGTTCTTTTGATCGGTATTGTTCGTC
This sequence comes from Spodoptera exigua, assembly GCA_902829305.4. Classification (NCBI taxonomy): domain Eukaryota; kingdom Metazoa; phylum Arthropoda; class Insecta; order Lepidoptera; family Noctuidae; genus Spodoptera; species Spodoptera exigua. The sequence continues at coordinate 4,480,374 of LR824630.2, read as the reverse complement.
GGACAACTCAGCAGCACTAGCTATACTGGTTGCAAACTGACACTTGCGTGCCTGTCTTCAGAACGGGTCCACTTAAACTGGTGTGGTTCTTTCCTCAAAAGACCACTACAGAATGAACTTGCACGATTCTCTCACATTATGTTATTTTACATTGTCTGGACTTGAAAAGAGACTGACCTCTGAGTTTGTTTCGGCATTTCTTCTCAGAGTAGTCAGATAGGAAATGCCGGCTTCATCTAGTTTTTCACATATAATTTGACGTGTAAAAGTGCCGTTTTTTGCCTATTTGCAAAAATAAATTCATTGTTTCATTGTTTCAAGGGAATGTTCCTTCCCGAGAGGAGGGAGCTTAATGCTCTGAAGTCGGCCGGTGAGGCGACCGTTACTTTTATGCCCTGCTCGACGGCGCGGGCGTTGATGTAGGCGATACGCTTCTCTGCGCACGCCTTTGAGATTTCGGTCCACATCCCTTTATTGTGGATGAAAATTGGTGGTGGGGGGCAACCTTTCGAGTGGTTGCGGAGCGAGGGGCCGTAGAGGCCGAAGTTGATGGCAGAGCCGGAGAGGCTGAAGTTAGTGGTCGGCTGGGTGCGACCGGAGGGCAGGTAGCCATGGGGCTACCCGAGCGGCTGCTTGGGGCAGATGCCGCCGGAGAAGAGGCCTTTTTGGCCTTGGATGCTGGTGCCAAGCCGGGGAGTGTCCGGACTTCTTTTTCCTCTTTCCTTGGACGAGTTGGAACTCGTTCGAGGAAGAAGTGTTCTCCAGAGGGGACGGGGCTCTCTGGGTTGTTGTCATTGGTGGTGGAGAGGGGGTGGTTAGCCTCCTCGAGTGCTCCGGGGAGGAGCAAGGAGAAGGGGAACGAAGCCCCTCTTGGTCGAACCTTAGTGGTGACCGAAATCTCCGTGGGGAGTCCGATGGGGATCTATCCCGAGCCGAAGCGGACCGCCTCCGTTGAATCCTCCTTGAAGGAGGAGGCGAAGGTGATTCCGGGGATTCCGGAATCAGGTTATTAATAAACTTTTCGAGCTGAGGTGCAATCTCAGCTTGCAGAGATGGACTATTGTCCAGCCTTTTAATCAGGCGAAGAAGTAATGCCTGAAGGGCCATGATGAAATGGGCCTATGCTCCTACTCCTATCTGTAAAGCGGGCAGTCCCAAAATGCTCCCTCCCTGGGTATCTTCCTAGCACCTATCACCAAGAAGAAGATACCCGAACAAACTTGGTGGTCTGGTGCAACTGCCTTTTGGCCTATAATCCTAACCCTCCGAGGGGTGAACTCGGAGGTGTGTACCCGCCCTACCGGGTGTAGGCAGGGAGGTGAGTACCTACTGGTGTACCCTAAGCTTGTAATCCCGCTACCAATCTTAATGTGTAGCGGGTTCCTATGCGCCGGTTCGCTGTTAGGCGGCCGGCGAAGCTGTGGAGAGAACGGGTTAAATACTGGGTACAACTAGGGGAGCCCCCAAGGTTATGGTCCCAGCACCCTTCCGATAATTGGCAATGTCCTGAAGGGATAAGGCCGACGTGCTCTGAGGGCACGCCACCTGGATCGTTGACACCGTAAGGTTTAAAGGTGGTGGCAAGGTACCGCGAAACTGCGGGTTTAAAAAAAAAACAACGTTTGACTTTGTACGTGTCGACAGAAACGTAGCTGAGTAACCTTGAAAAAAGCACGCACCAGCAAAGTCCTCGTAGCTTTGTCACGAAACAGCTGCTACGACGTAGCAGAGTTCGTAGCAGCGCTACGTAGCGGAGACGTGGTCTGACGTCCGGCGATGGCACTTCGGCGTAGCGGGGAACGTAGCAGAGCTACGCTAGTAGGTGTGGCCTGCGTAGCAGGCAGTGTGGAGCTCGTAGCGATGCAGTGTGGAGCTCGTAGCAATGCAGTGAGAAGTCGTGTGTTCGCGGCGGGCGTCGAGAGGTCGTCGTCGAACTGGTAGTTGTGGTCATCTCACGTGGCTTGAGGTCTCGGAATCCAGGCTCGCTGCCTGCAACTGCAGGCGAGGGCGTTGGAGTAGTCCGGCCTCTTGAGGGGCACGATGTGGTTGTCAATGGAAGTTAGCGCCGCCATGGGCCGCGCCCGAGCCAGGGCAGTCCCGCTGAGCGGCAAGCGTTGGCGACGCGAGGTCATGTCCAGTAAGTGGGAATGCTAGGAACTGGGGCGAGCATGGCGAGCAGCAAGCTGTTAGCGGCATTTGGTCGAGTCCGGTGGGGTCAGAGTCTCTACCCGACTAGTGCGGGCGGGCGGAATTTACCGACTGGCCGGTCGGTGCGACCAGAGGAGGCGACCTTCTCTCGAGGGAGGCTGAGGCCGTCTGAGGGCGCCGGAGCATGGTGCCAGCTCCCGGAGGTGGTTGTGCCGCGACCGGTCAGAGTACTCAATTATATTGGTGCTTAGGCGCTGCATGAAGGCGTCGACGCTCTTTAAGCCGAGGCCTCGGGCGATGGTCGCGTTTCGTACGAAGCGCGGGGCCTTGACCATGGTGCGCAGCGTCTGTGTGTCCGAATGTTTCTTGTTGGATTCGGACAGCGCGTACCATGCCGGGCGGCGTAGTTGTATATGTATGTATATACCGAGCTTTGCACAGAAGAGGTACCCGGCCAGCCGGCCTCCCGGAGAGATTGCGGCACAATCGGTGTATGTGACCAGTCGTCGCTCACGTGCTTGATGGCGCGTTGCCACGATTCGGGCCCGTGGTTTGCCACGGCGGATAATATGCTCGCTGCCAAAGCGATAAGCACGTTCTTTATGGTCGGGCATCGGGTCCTCTGCCATTGCTTACCGAGTCTCCTCTTCCTTTCGATCGGACGGAGTACTACGACCGCACTCTTGGATGTAGTGGGAAATATTTTGGAGGCACGTGATCGAGGGGAGGGCGCTATTCTGGTTCATTTTTTTAACCCATTCATTGAATTAACCCCAATTTGCTTTTATCCAAGCTGGCATACTATGGCTTTGACAGTGGTGCCATAGAATGGTTCAGAAGCTATCTGACTGATAGAACAAAGTGTGTGCTGATTCATAGGGATGATGGATCTACCATGTCCTCGGCTCCGCTACGGGTGTCCAGAGGAGTCCCACAGGGATCGATACTAGGGCCGTTACTATGCATTCTCTATAGCGCTCATGTTTCCGGATCCTTTCTTAACTGTAAGCACCACATGTACACAGATGACATCCAGCTGTACATAACCTTCAGGGCGGATGATGCGGCTGTAGCGGTGCGCAAGGTGAATGAGGATCTGGAACGAGTAGTTACATGGTCTGAGAATAACTCCTTGGTTTTGAACACATTGAAATCAAAGTTCATGGTGATGGGTACGAGGAAGCAAGTCGCAGCCATACTGTCCGCTACTCCAGTAATTAAAATTAAAGGAGAAGAGATTCAAAGAGTAGAGCATGCCTGCAGTTTAGGTTTAACCCTGGATCCAGAGCTGCGATTTGAGGTCCATATAAAGAATGTAGCAAGGAATTGTTTTTACAGACTGAAGGTACTATATAACCTACGACAATTTTTAAGCATTGCTTTATGGAAACAACTGGTCGACTGCCTTATCCTGTCTAAACTAAACTATTGCGACACAGTCTATGTGCCCTGCCTACTTGCGAGGACTGATAGACTGATCCAGCGAATCCAGAAGGCCTGTGTTCGTTTTGTGTGCATATACCACGTAGATATCACGTGACACCGCACATAAACAAGCTCAACCTATTAAAGATGGCTGCAAGGTGTAGGTCACATATGGCAAGTCTAATGTTCAGCATTGTAACAACCCATAACCAGAATACTTACACCAGAAACTTACTTGGCGTTCACCCGCTAAAGATACCGCAACACACGACGGCGGCTTTCAGGGGCAGTTTTAAATTTTGCCGCGACGCGCAGCTGGAATAATCTCACACCGCCATCAAGAGGCCTAAAGACAATACAGTAATTTAAGTACAATTAAAAAAAAATGCAACACTTCAATTTAATTCACCACATCTCTCCAATAATAATATAGTACTTCCTCATTATTACTTAAATTATATTAATTAATGTTGTTATTTTACCTCTGGGTTCATGGCCTTCCGTCACAGGTGGGGTCTTTCAGCTTTGCCTCTGCGGCACTGCCTCCTGTCCGCTGTGTCCTGCGCTAGCGGTGACTTGACATTCATTTGGCGGAAGAAGTGAGACTTTGTGTCTGTCTAATATGTATATACTCATATACACCTTGTACATCTACACTTGTAGTTACAACTCGTACATTTTTATGTCTTATTACTTTATTACTGCTTTTTAGATTTATTATTTGGATTATTTATACTATAATTATACTCACTTTATGTGTTCTGCTCCAATAGTACCGTGCGATGTGGTGGTTGATCAGTGGCGTCCCACCATTTTTTATAGCACTTTCTTTTATAAACAATGTTAACTTTGTAAATTTGGTAAAACGAATTTGGGTGTAGGTTTGTGTATTGTGTAATTGGGGACGACATAATTTTTTTTATTTACCGCATTACCGCGTCGTCACGTGCACTTGGGGGCTTTTTTTTTTTTTTTAACTGGGGGAAATCCTCATGGACTTCCTCCGCCTGGGGAGAGGCGGAGGGGCGTGCCGGACTCTTACCGGCTAAAACCACCCCGGTGTCTCCTCGCACGTGCGCGCGGGGCCGCGGGAATCCACATTCTTCCGCAGCCCCACACTAGTGCTGGCCCGGTCTGTCCGGGCCTCGTCTCTAGCACGGGGTAGTGAGGTGTTCGACTACCCCGTGCATCCTCTTAGAGGCGCGCGTAGACACCGTGCGCGCCTTCGCCTCGGGTCCATCGGATAGGGGGCGGGGACTTCCCCAAGTCCGTCGCCCCTGGACCCATTCATGGGGGGCGGAAGAGGGCGTTATCCGCCCTTCTTCTGCGCCCGGTGCGTCTTCTGCGGCCTGGGAAGGGAGTGGAGATCTCCCTCTCCCGTTCCGCAGCTTCCTTCTGCGACATCACGTCCTCGCAGAAGGACACCACCGCGTCCCACGACTCTGCGCTACCGACCATACTACGAACCACGGCCGGCAGCGACAGATCGCCTCCTACTTCTGATGTGAGGTCACGGCACTGCTCCTCCCAAGCCACACACTCGGCGAGCGTGTGTTGCGCCGTGTCCTCCCCACAATGGACGCAGTGGTGGCACCGAGCGTCCGGCTCCCTGTCTATGCGACACAGGTACTTGCCGAAGCAACCGTGCCCCGACAATACCTGTGTCACCCTGAACGACAGGGAGCCATGCCTTCTCCCGAGCCAGTCGTCGAGTACTGGCCGGATCGCCTCGACGGTAGCGAGGCCGGCGGTAGGGCGCAGAAGCCTCTGCCGCCATTCCGCCACCAGGACCTGACGGAGCTCCTCTCGGCGCCGCGCGATCTGCCGCTGCACCGGTCTCGAGCCCCGTGCCCGCTCTTCCTCGCGCCATCGATATAATGACGCGAGTACTTTCGCCTCTAGGTCCCAGGGCGGGGATCCGGCCAGGACGCATGCCGCCTCGTAGGAGATCGTGCGATACCCGCGGACGACTCTGACGGCCATCGCCCTCTGCGGCTTCCGCAGAATGGCGAGAGTACTGGCCGTCATGTCGAGCGCCCACACAGGGGCCCCATACAGGGCCATGGATCGCACGATTCCCACGTACAACCGCCTACAGGCGGCGCTCGGGCCCCCCCAAGTTGGGAAGCAACGTTGAAAGCGCGCCTGCTGCACCCATCAGCTTGGGCGCCAGCCGCCGGAAGTGGGGAGTGCACTTGGGGGCTACCCCAACATTAGGGGGGGCACACTAAGTACTAATATCAATTTCCATAGACGACAGCGACACCTGGAGCTTGAGAGAATAAAAATTTGGCAGCCATTTTGACGTGTCTGTCAAGTAAGTGTCAAACTAATGTCATCATGGTCGCCATTGCCGCCATTTATTTTTATTGTTAAGTTTTATTTAGTTTTAGTTTTGTGTTGTTTTGTTAACATGAGTGAAACCAAAAAGTCAAAAGTCAAAATCATTTATTCTAATTAGACCTTTACAGGCACTTTTGAACGTCAAACAAAAATTTTGAAGATATAGTGTCAGTCTGTCGGTCAGTCCTCTTAGTGAAGCTATTTGCTCGTTCCAAAGTGTAGATTCCGATGGAGAAGAACGAGCAGAAACTCCATGGTGACTCTTTTTAAATCTGTTTCATATACAGGTGCCTTTTACAAACAGTTGGTTCAATTATGTGAGAACAGTGTAACACTAATATTTATTCAAATATAAAAATAAAGTAACCTTATGGACAATAGACAGTCTGGAGCTGACCAGTCCCAACTGACGGCGCCCGTTCACGAACATGACACGTACACCAGCATCGCCCAACTCAACCATATTATCAGGAATTAAGCGATCCAGCGCCCATGCCACCGCCAGTGTGACCTTTCAGTGAGCATGACAACACCAAGCTGTTACAAGGACCGACATTCTGCTAGTCTAAACAATTGTAATAGGTTACAGGGCACTCACATTTACAAATTTATCAAGTTATAGTTATACAATATAATGCAATTTCACTAAAATGAAGAAGTCCCGTTCAAGCAAAATCCACTGGAACGTTATTTATTTTGGTGTAGGTTTGCTATCCTGTGGAGCAGGACCAGCATGTCTCCAAGCATCTTTATCTACAATGTAATCATTCAGTGTGTAGTATGCTTTTCTACATAAAGTTTTCTTTACACATAATTTAAAATTTCTTTCATTTAATTTTTGTATTTTGCCTGGGATTTTGTTACAACATTTAACACAGAATCCCATGAACGACTTGTGTACCTTTGTCAATCTAAATAATGGCTGACATAAATCCGCTGAATAAACCCGAAGAAAATATTGTATTTTTGGCTGTGATGCCTTGGGTAAGTGTTTATGTTTAGTAGGTATATAATAACTTTAAAAGTTTTATGTTATTCTATAATTTCCTTGCCATTACCGAAAACTCATAAATTTCAACCAATTTCAGTTACATACGGTGTTCGGGGTTAGGGAACCTGTAAAGAGTACAGGTTCCCTAACCCCGACAGCCACCCGGATTTATCCGCTGCTTGGATAGCGGCTGTTGGTAGCAGGATTGAAGAAAATGATTCTGTAAAGTTATACAAGAACAAAAAAAAATGTGATCGCCATTTTGATCCCGAATGTAAGACAACTGGAGGTCGTCTTATTAGTTAAGCTATTCCTACAGTTAATTTACATCGTAAGTAAAATTATAATAGTAGTGTAATATATTTGTGAGAAAACAATATTTTTACAAATTATTCACATTACCATTCAATCAGTTTTGTCCGTCTATGATATGTGATTTATTATTTTCGCATTTGGATTAATATCACAAGCTCTGCTTAGCTTAGGATCAGATAGCCATGTGTGAGTTGACCCAAGATATTTATTTATTTATGTAATACAACTTTTAACCTTTAAATGGGTAAATTTAAAATATCAATGGGAAGTTGATTGAAAATACATACGAGTAAAATGTATATAACACCATACCCATAAATTTGAGTATAAGATCACATGATCGTAACCCTTAATTGCTCTCATTCAGAAATCAGTCACCGTAGCCGAAATCGCCTGAGGGAGTGTATACTGTGACGGAAAAGAGGTTCAAACTCTTTGACATCATGACGTCTATGGATGGTGTCAAACGGTGGATGGGGTGCAGGGCAGGAAACCTCCTCGTGCGCTCGGTGGCTGCTGGTCCCTTCTGGATAAGTCCGGGGGGAAGAGCAGTTGCTAGGCCGGTGCACCCTGGGTACGGACAATAATCTCTTCGCGGGGGGGGCGGGGAAAGAGGATATTGTTGTCCGTGGCCAATTTCTGCCGGAGCGGAGGAGTCGCTCCCGAGGGCTCCCTATCTGCGCTCTGCAGCTGCAGAGTGTACGAATAGGGAGCGAGGTGGGGAAGACCGTGGGCCGTTTTACAGTCCGCGGTCTACGGGTCTTCGCGGCATGTACATCGCGGGGACCGAGGTGGGAAAGACCGTGGGTTGCTCCTCAACCCGCGGTCTATGGGCATCGTGGCGAGGTTTTTGAGTCCCGGTGCCGGGTGGAGGGTAGGATTAGTTAGTTTTTAGGTTAGGTTAGGTTAGGAAAAAAAAAAATAATAAAAATACCAAACAAAAAAATGTGTAGTTAGTAGAGTTAGTTTGTAAATACCGAACAGCGGGCGGTATATCCTGCACCGGAGGCGGCCGCGGGCCTCGGGAGGACCAATTACCCTCACAAAACGAGCGGCCGCATCGCCTTGGGGAAGCGATGTGCGTACCCCCCCATATCGTTAATGAAATGTCGGACAATAGCGAGTGTGTTTTGTCATGCGACCCGGCTGACGCCCGGCGGTCGCAGGTACCCGGGCCTGTGAGTGGTAAATTAGCTACCGATGGACGCGCAGGGGTAGGCGACCAGGCCCCTGTTGCTGATAATGCTACTGGTAGCAAGTTGTTGGACGTGAGAGTTAATCTCGTGGATGTTCGAGGGTCGCGTGGATCGTCGTCCGTTAGGAAGCGTCCACACCGACCCTGCTCTAGTGGGAGATGGGTCAGTGGGTCTGTCCTCAGATGAGGAAGGCCTGCTCCGAAGCTGCCGACCGCGAGGAGAGGTCGGCAGGCTTCAAAGGGGGTGACTGCTTCGCGGCCGCGGAGGGATACGCAAGGGAGGTTTTTGCGCTCCAATACCCCGGGGGCCAGCGAAGCAGAAAGTGACACGGGGGTCACCACAGAGGACCCTGGTGGCGAGAGCTGTGCCTCGCTTGGGAGCTCCAAGGCGGAGCTCAATGCCACCAGGAGGGAGCAGCGCAAAGCCGTCGCGGCCGACGAAGTGTCGGAGATGGCCCGACGTGCACGCGAGCGACGCGCTTCTCTAGCGGCAGAAGGGGAGCCATCCGCGGTGGCCTTGAGTCAGCTGGCCTTGGACGGGGTGGACTTGGTCCTGAAGGTTGCCACCAAATCTGGCAATCTGTTTGAGGTGGCCGGTGCTGCGAGCGGCAGTGCCGAAAAGGCGGACGCTCTGCCCGGCAAACTAAGGGAGGTCCTCAACCCTGAGGATGTCCGGGTCTCCAGGCCAATGAAAACCGCAGAGGTGCGGATCGCTGGCCTGGATGATTCCGTGACCTCTGAGGAGGTGGTGGCGGCCGTTGCCCGAAGCGGTGAGTGTCCGCCGGACAAGGTGCGGGCCGGCGACATACGCGCCGACGCTACCGGACTCGGCGTAGTCTGGGTTCGGTGCTCTGTAGCGTCGGCGAAGAAGATCGCCGATAGTGGCAGATTGCTGGTGGGCTGGGTTGCAGCGAGGGTCAAACTCCTGCAGCCCCGGGCTTTGCGGTGCTTCCGGTGCCTGGAAAAGGGACACGTCCGGGCAAAGTGCACCGCCGAGGTTGACCGCAGCGACCTTTGCTACCGCTGCGGTCAGCCTGGCCGCAAGGCGGCCCAGTGTTCCGCGGCGCTCAACTGCAGCTTGTGTTCGGCTGCGGGATAGCCAGGGGGACACAAAGTGGGCGGAGGGGCCTGTGGTGCGCCTGCCAGAAAGGCCAATAAGAAAAAGAAGAGGAGCACTCAGCTTGTCGGGGAGATCTCGACCCCCCCGCAGGCTAGTAGCTCCGCGGCCGACTCCCGGCCCAGGACCGTTGCCAAGGGAATGGAATGTCAATAATGGCACAACTCCATTTCCTCCAGGGCAACATCAACCACTGTGCCAGAGCTCAGGATCTCCTACTCCAGAGCACGGCAGAGTGGTCGATCAACGTGGCTGTGGTCGCCGAACCGTATTTCATCCCCGCCCGTGACAACTGGTTGGGGTGCGCTGACGGTTTGGTGGCCATTATTGGCGAAACTCACAGTCTCAGCTGAGTCCGCGACTGGCGTGTCGCCGTGGAGACGTTGTCGGACCATCGGTATATCCGGGTCGACGTCTCCGCCCAGACCGCGAGCGGCCGCCATCCAACAACCCCGATTAACGACGGCCCGCGTTGGGCGCTTAAGCGCATCGACAAGGAGTTACTCGAGGAAGCTGCCTTAGTCCAGTCCTGGACCTGGGAGTCGGCGACAAACTGACCCGTCGACGTCGAGGCGGTGGCGCTGTGGTTTCGCGTCCATGCCCCGCGTCCGCCAACAGTCCGCAAGGCGCCAGGTGAACTGGTGGACCGCAGAGATCGCGCGGCTGCGCGTCGAGTGCGTTGCGGTTCGCCGCCAGTACACTCGATACCGGAGGCGACGTCGACGGGATCCCGCCGAGGAGGACGCGCTGTATGAGGTGTACCGCGCGTCCAAGGAGACTCTGTGGCTAGCCATCGGCGGCGACTCAAAGTCGCGTGCCAGGGAAGAGCTACTGGGGTTCCTGGATCGGGATCCGTGGGGGCGCCCCTACCGTTGGGTACGGGGCAAGCTGCGGGCCTGGGCGTCTCCACTTACCCAGACGATGCAACCCCAGTTGCTAGAGGCGGTAGTGTCGGCACTCTTCCCTGAGCGAGCGGGACACGTTCCCCCGGCGATGGCTTCGCCCTCAGCCACAGACTCTCCAGAAGAGGAGAGCACCGATGTCCCCGAGGTGACGCAAGTAGAGACGAGAGCGGCCGTGTCGCGACTCCGGGCCAAGAACACAGCGCCCGGACCCGACGGAGTTCCTGGTCGAGCTCTCGTCTTAGCTCTGAAGGAGCTAGAGCCCCAGCTGAGGGGGCTCTTCACGGCATGTCTCGAGCGGGGCCAGTTTCCCAGTGTGTGGAAGGAGGGGAGGCTGGTCCTGCTCAGGAAGGAGGGGCGCTCCGCGGACTCGCCGTCAGCGTATCGGCCCATAGTGTTGCTAGACGAGGCGGGCAAACTTTTTGAGCGTATTATCGCAGATCGCCTCGTCAGCCACTTGTGCAGGGAGGGGCCGAACCTAGACGATAACCAGTTTGGGTTTCGTCGGGGGCGCTCCACCATAGTTGCCATCATGCGCGTGAGGGCCCTGGCGGAGGAAACGGTGTCCCGGGGCGGGGTGGTGCTGGCGGTGTTCTTGGACATCCCCAACGCCTTCAATACCCTGCCCTGGAGTTGTATTCGGAAGGCGCTGCCTTACCATCGTTTGCCTCCCTACCTCCGCCGTACAGTAGGGGCTTACCTGGAAGGTAGATGCGTCACCTATCGGGGACGTGACGGTGCCGGTCAGCGCCTCACGTCGTGCGGTGTCCCACAGGGATCCGTCCTGGGACCGCTCCTGTGGAACATCGTATACGAATGGGTGCTGAGAGGCGAACTCCCGTCGGGCGCCGACTTGACGTGTTACGCGGACGACACGCTTGTCACTGCCCGGGGGAGCTCGCACAGGGAAGCGACATTGACAGCCACGGCTGCGTTGTCACAGGTGGTGAACCGCATCCGGCGCACAGTATACGATTTGACAAATCTAGGTGGACAAAACTCAGGAACTAAAAGAATGCTTTGTTTGTTACATTTAAAATAATAATATGGTTATTAAAAGGCCAAATGGAATGTATACACTTTTCATATTAATCTTTTAACAAAGTAAGTACATCTTTGTCATGTCTCAATGTACTTTTTCTTGGAAGTTTTCGTAATAGCGTGATGTAGGGGTCTGAAGATATCAGTAAATGCTTCATTAAATCGTAATTGGTTCTGTATCTTGAGGTTTTCATTGTATGGCCTAATCTGGCCTTCCTAATTTCTTTATTCTTGGCTTCAGAAGCCTCTTCAGACATTTGTCCAATTGGTATTAAACAATTTTTTATAATGCTTGCTCCATGTACAAGAATTTTGTGCACTGTGGCTGGCATATTATACCAAGCATATAAATTCACGTAAATGTCTCTGGTTTCATTACAAAATTCTTGAAATTTCTCGGTATTAATTTCGTAGCCTGAAGTTATGGCCGCTAAAATAGTGCCAAATCGATGGATTAGATTTTCATCAATTTTAGTGATTTGTGCCGTTGTGGCATAATTATAAAAGAAGGCTCGCGCAGTGTTACCCTCATTGCTGGTTCCAAAACCCGGCTTTGTCTATGATTAGGCCAATTTCTTTAAACTTTTTCTGGATCACTTCTTTAGTTTTTTTTACTATTTTCTTATTCTGTTCTCCCCTCACTTGCCACTCGCGAAAGTCCATGCGATAACTAATGTTTAACAAACATTCCATTGTCCGAATGTATGCATGTAGGCTCGATATGCCAAATCCGTACATGCTCTCATCTACTTCTCTAACCATTGGTTGAAGTGAATTCATCTCTTTGGATGTTGCTTTACATATGAAGCACCTCTGTGTTGATTTGTTTTCTATAAGAACATTGCAGACTTTTCCGTCAATCATTGACATAATCAAATCGTGTTTTATGGAGATGGCTACACCCTTTACTTCTACTTGAGTTGGTTCCAACTCCATTATTTGCTTTTCAATTACTTGGCACTCTTCTTTGATTAATGTTTCAGTTTCTTTCTTATAAATGAATGAATTCAATCTTGACGATTCGTTTGGATCGGACGTATTGAACAATTCGTCAAAACAATTAATGTTAAATAATCAATTGTAAAAATATCGTGACCTAGATTTTATATTAGACTTTAACCTAACAGCAATCGTGCGACATTGTGATAAGTGTAAATTAACAATGTACTGTGACTGAAAAGTGAATACTTTGCAAAATGGAAAACAGCCCGTTTGCTCAGAGTAGCAGGGTTGCGCGCTCACCTCCTGGGACACCTCTACCGCCGGCTACTCCTACTTCACAACGACCATGCCAATTTCCCGAACCCCCTGAAACAATCCAGACGCCGGAAATCCAAAAATGGTTGACAGTGATCGACCAGAGCCTTACCGAAGTTTGCAGTATTGTTGGAGACGGCAAGATGAACTCCGAACAAAAATTGCGAGTTAATGCATTATCCCGGAAAGTTAGCAGCGCGACAGCGCAGATGGCAGTTTTATATCAAGCCCTAAAGTGCAAAGCCATGCTAGACCACCAAAGCCTCTGTAACCTAACAGAACAGCTTGACCTCTCCCATCAAATACAGGACCTGAAGCAGAGGATCACGGACACCCCAAAACCTACCCAATCTAACTCATTTGCCGATATGGTAAAAAAAGGAGCTAACAAATTTATTCAGCCAATAAATGTGAGTTCCATTGCTATATACCCCAACGACAAAATGAAGACGAGTGACGAAACCAAATCGTTGGTGCAAAAAATTATCCGCCCTGAAGAGATGAAGCTACAAGTAAGAGGCCTTCGAAAAACAAAAAACGGTGGCGTTATCATCAGCACGGAATCGAAGGGTGATATAGAGAAGATGCGCCAATCAACGCAATTGTCTAGCTCAGGTCTTTCCGTAGATGAGCCCAAAAAAAGAAATCCGCGTGTAGTCATCATCGGTGTACCATCTACAATGCCCGACAATGAAGCCCTAACATGTCTGTACCATCAGAATCTGGCAGAGAAACTGGAGAACTGTAGTCTGGACTCTTTCCTGTCCACGACTAAGATGAGCCATAAATCAGGCCGAAGAGATGCAGCGACGTGTAATTACGTGATCGAGGTAACTGCAGCCACCCGTAAAGCCCTGATGTCGCAAGAGCGAGTCTTTATCAATTGGTCTTCCTGCCCTGTTCGAGACTTCACTCTGGTGACCAGATGCTACAAATGCCAGCAGTACGGACATGCTGCTAAATCATGTCGTCAAACATCTTTTACCTGCAGCCATTGCGGAGAACAAGGCCATACCATCAAGGAGTGCACAAAGAAGTCAGATGAACCCAAATGTGCAACTTGTCTGCACTACAAAAAGCCCGCCAACCACACGACAGGTGCTACTGAATGCCCGGCAAAAACCATGGCCGAACAAAGATATATAAACTCGGTAGACTATGGAGGCGCCTAAGAGCGCTACAACTTAATTTATAATCTTTAGTCCTACTCTTAGATATACAACGTATGGTAAGTAATTTTATTAATGATTTAGACAAATTTTCTGTGTCTGACTCTAAAGTTTGTGAAATTGAAAGCTGCAAACGACATCTGTCTAGCTTTAACACACCACTAACAATCCTAACTCAAAATATCCGTAGTGTTTTCAAAAATTTTGACAGTTTTAGCACACTTCTTTATAGATTAGATGTAAACTGTGACATAATTGTATTAACAGAATGTTGGCTTGCCAAACAGAATAACATACCAATAATACCTGGGTATAATATGTATTGTAGTGGTAAACATTGCAACCAAAATGATGGAGTGATAATTTATGCAAGGGATTATCTACCTAATATATCTGTAGTGGAACCGAATATGCACGACTGCTCCAGATTATTACTTAAAATCAGCTCAGAGTTTGCAGTTTTAGCATTATACCGATCACCATCATTTAAAAGCACGCAAAATTTTACCAACTCTTTAAGTGATACCTTGCAGAATCTTACACCCTTCAAAAATATAGTTGTGCTTGGAGATACTAACATTAATATTATGCCGGAAAGTGCTGATGCGTCTGCTCAGGAATATCTCAATGTATGCGCGCTACATGGTCTACTCCCCACGCATACCTTTCCTACACATCAAAAAGGTTCCTGCCTAGATCACATCATACTAAAATCAGATTACCGCGCACTTTCACTTGTTACTAACCCAACTATAACCGATCATAATGCTGTCCTACTAACCTTAAATTGTACTTTACCTAAACCAAATACTCGCCTAGTTACTAAATTGCAATTAAAGAAACTTGAGGAGGATTTACGCGTCATCGATTTTGAGCCAGTCTATAATTCTACCGACCCGCAGTATTGCATGACGTATGTTATAGAAAGTGTGCGTCATGCAATCCAGCAAAACTCAGAACTTATACAGTTACGTAATAAAAATCATAACATAAAACCATGGATTACGCCTGGCCTTATCAGGTGTATGAAACATAGAGACAAACTGCACACTAAAGTCAGACGTGATCCAGGCAATATGGATCTACAATTATCTTATAAGCGATACAGAAATTTTTGTAATGATCTGCTTAAAAAAGTTAAAAGTAACTACGATAAAAATACACTAGAAAAGGCTGGCACAAATAGTAAACAAATCTGGAAATGCATTAAAAACATAACATACACTTAGAAAGAATCCAGGGACAGGTTTCTCAACCAAGTACTCCAAAGAAGTGCACCCCCTTAACATCCTTTGCAATGATAAACACTGACGAGACTGAGATTAACAATATAATTATGACTTTAAAAGATGACAGTGCTGCTGGCTGGGACAATATCTCCAACAAAATCTTGAAACAATTTAGATACATTTTGATTCCACCTCTGACCTATGTTTTCCGCCTATGTTTATCATCAGGTGTCTTTCCCGCGTGTCTAAAAAAGTCCGTTATTATTCCAGTATATAAAACAGGCAGTAAAGAGCAAGTAAAAAACTATAGACCTATCTCTCTGCTGCCATCTATGTCTAAAATACTGGAAAAAATAATAAACATTAGACTTCTCAAATATCTGGAGGATAGATCAATTCTATCGGAGCGGCAATATGGGTTTAGACCGAGACTATCAACAGCTGACGCGGTACACTATGTGACTGACTATATAACGCAAGAACTTGACAAGGGTAACCACACTTTGGGAGTTTTTCTGGACCTCGCCAGGGCTTTTGACACAATTTCTGTTCCTGTGCTGTTGCGCAAGCTGGAAACTATTGGTATAAGAGGAACTCAGCTCAAAATTTTTCAAAGTTATTTAGAAGACCGCACTCAGTGCGTAAGAATTGGTAAGGTCGTCAGCGATGATATAAAAACTACCCCTTACGGTGTGCCCCAGGGGAGCATACTGTCATCTATGATGTTTTTAATTTACATAAATGATTTATGCAATCTCAATCTGGAACACGGTACGATTGTGTCATACGCTGACGACACCGCTCTACTATTTTCAGCTGACTCGGAAACTGATGTCTACAAGCTTGCACAAAACGGTTTTAATAATGTAAATAATTGGCTTCGTTGTAACTCACTGACATTAAACACAGATAAAACGCACTTTATCAAATTTTCAATACGAAAAGAAAAATCAAATATTGTCTCACCATTGCATGCCCATTATTGTAACATTCCCAACCAATGCTTGTGCCCTATCATTAACCGGGCCACTCATGTTAAATACCTCGGCATTATATTGGACGAAACTCTCTCTTTTAAACGGCATTTGGATGTATTAAATACTAGACTGCGTAAGCTTATATTTATTTTCAAAAAGCTACGCTATGTTGCTGATCCGAAAATAATCAGACAGGTTTACTTCGCCCTATGCCAATCAATATTGACCTACTGTATCACCTCTTGGGGTGGTACAGACAAGACTCTATTGTTATCTACCGAAAGAGCTCAAAGAGCTGTCCTCAAGGTATCTACTGGACGCTCTTACCTCTACCCTACTAATCTTCTTTATAAATCTTGTAATGTACTAACAGTTCGCCAGTTATTTATAATGAGCACTATACTTAAACAACATTCAACCCCTTCCCTACAATCCCGAATTAATTACTAGAAGAAGGAAAGATATCGTTTGCCCAGCAAAAAGTACAAAACACACTTTTATAACAAAATTTTTTGTATTCCTCGGACCTTTCCTATACAACAAACTGAATGCGACTTTATCCTTTTACTCCTACAATCTCCATACCTGTAAAAAAATCCTCATCGAAGCACTTCAAGACATGTCCTATGAAGACACAGAGAAGTTATTATTAGTTCCTAAATAACTGTATTAAAGGTTTTAATTTTTATTTATGGTTTAATTTTTATTTAATTAGACATAGATATAGAATTTAAGTATCGTTTTATCCTGTTATTTTTCATATAAATAGTAGCATTATTTCCTTAATTTAAAAACACTTATGTACTTATGATTATTTAACAATGTATAATATGTTTTTACCCATTTTCGCCTGAAACACAGGTTGTCCTAGTTCAGGCACCCAATATTATGAACTTGGTATAGCTTTAAGCAAAACTGTATATTCTAGATTATGTGTTCTTCAATAAATTTTATTTATTTATTTATTAAATAAATTTTATCACTCTGCAGAATCTTGGTGATGATGGACGAGGGTTTTTCCATATGATCTTCTGTTCATCATTTACGAGTCTTATTGGAACCAACGAGATGATAAACATATATTCATCTGTGCTATCTGGATCTTCAAACGGTTGCTTGTATAAGCTATGGCCCGATGACCCGTCACAACCCCATTTGTATATTAAAGTGTAATTCAATACACTTATGTCTAACCTTTCTCCAATAATATCTTTGCATATTCTTAATGCAGTATGGTTAAAAAAAGCATCCAGTTTCACTTTAGCTGATATGTCCGTAATAGTCATATTTTCAACAGAAGGATAGCAATGCTTCTTCACTTTGGCCACATGATCATAGCAAGGATATGCATTGAATCCCCTTTCTTTTGCTTCTTGCTGAATATTTTTATAAGTTTGGACTGTCAAGTTATTTGATATAAAAAAGGCTAAGGCTTCATCCGGAGTATACGGTCTTTTTTCTTTTGGAGTATTAAAAATTTTGCGAGCTTTCTTATACTTGGTGGCGCGCTTTGGTGAGGATGTAGACAGCTCCTATATTATTGTTGCAGCATCTCGCTTCCCACTGGCTCTGACACTTACTTGCGTCGCAAAAGTTAATTCATCGCTGCTGTAATTATGTAACAAATGTTGCACTTTTCTATTTTTTGATTTTTCGGAACTTTCTTTAAAACTTTTCTGTGGTCTGCCACCACTAGTGCTTGGTTGTGATAAGTCTTCAGGTGCCACAAGCATATTGAAATTCAAATCTTCGTCCAACCAATCAATCAATCAATCAATCAATCAATCAATCAACTTTTTCACATTCTTTTTTCAAGAATGCTTTTAATTTTTCATCTTGCTCTTCGTTTTGAACTAAAACACCAAAGTGCATCTTTACGAAGTTATTTACTTTATTTAATCGATCTTTGGCCGGAGTAGAATGCCAAAATTCGAATATCGATCTTCGCTGCATTAGGGGATCTATGAAGGAAAATTAAAATTATATTATAATCGCAAAAAATCGCAAGTAATGAGTACTATATCATCAAAGTATAATAAACAGGAAATCTATTAAGACTATTATCACAGCTTGATGGTTTTTTTGCGGGTATTTCGACAAGCGAACATCAAAGTAAACGAGCTCCGTATATTATTTTTGTTAAAAATAAATTAAAGTGTTAATTTGTAATTTAGTCTACTGAAATGTGTGCAATACGCTAATAACTATATGGACAAGTGTTATCTGCTGTATAAGAAGTGATTTAATAGGAAAAAAAAGCACTCGGATAAAAATATCACTTCAAAGTGCATTTACCAACAAATAAACAATGTTAAACATTAAAGTGTTAAAAAATTTAAAGTGACAATCATTAAGATGTTAAAACAGTAGTAATAAAACGAACATTAACTTCAATTATAGCAAATAACAAAAAATAAACAATAACAAAATTCATTTCAACTTCTTTCTTCTATAAACTTGAGTGTATAATAATAATAATATGGTGAAAAGTGTAACTTAATGCATAATAGTGTGGATATTTTAAACACAACAGTTACCAAAAAAACTGTATTAGTGGAAAAAAGTGCAAAAATAACTATTGCATGACTCATCTTAACGTCTTGTCTTTTTTGCATATACGACAGATGTGGATTATTATTTCGCATCAATAGTTAACTGTCCGATTGGTCTCGAGGCCGTGGTCGCGCTTGCAATATTGCTTTGACGGCGTGTCGCGAGTTCGATCCCCACAGAAACGACATCTCTTTTTAAAGTTTGTTTTAAACTTTAAAATTATCGTGTGATCATCCAATATGAATTTCCTGGATAACATCACATTTCGCCGTACGAGGACAAAGTCTGATTCAATATTAAACGAAAGTGAAGTAGTAGCTGCTACACCAACATTAAATGAAACCGTTACGAGTGTACCAGAAATGTCCGATGATGAAGACGATTTAGTTAAGAAACTACGTGAACAAATTACTCATCTTACATTAGAATTACAGAGTGCTCACTCAGAAATTGAATCGCTGTCTTTAGAAAACAGTAATCTCAAGTCCTTAAACGAAAAATTAAGTAAAAATAATGATCTTTATAAGAAAGTAACTTTAACACCCGCCAAACTGAAGTCGTCCAGCTCAAAAAAGAACAAAAGCAATAACAATAATAAAACCAATAATAAACAAACTCAAACAGAAACGCCAAAATCAAAAACAAATAATACCAATAAATCTACCCTACAAAGTGAGAATTTAGTAAAAAAATGTTCTACCCGCAACAAAATATGTATTATAAGCACAGACAATAAAAATAACTTGTGTAATAAGGTAGTAGAGTCACTATTCTCAGGTTTAGGTATGTATGCGTAGGTTTTCGATGGATCAGAGATGGAAGGAAACGAATCTATTGTTACGAAAGTCTGTGTATATTATAGTAAAAGCAAATAGAGTAAAGTTTGGTGACACAAAATGAAAGTAACATAAACTTAAATACAACACGAAAAACTGGGAGCGAGCGAGAGCCGCGACAGACGTATATTACTTGTGCTGCGCACTGCGGCGTCGGCGCGACTACTCAGCGTTGCGCACCTACGTGACTAGCGGCGGCCGGCGCTGGCGCGTTGCGCGCGCAGCCGTTTCTAACCGTGCGGCCGCGCCTGTACATTGTACACGCTCCGCAAACCCTCTCAACGACCGCGCGCTACAGTCTCCCCCTCTAACCCGAACGAACGTCCTCGCGATCGGGTTAGCACTTACGAGGCCTACCCCGCCTACGCTTCTGCTGAACTGGAGCCTGGATGCGGCCAACAAAGGGTGTCAAAACTGAAACATGGTACTTCCCGAGCTCTATTCCGTCGCTAAGCCGCTCAAGCACGTAAGTTACGGAACCTACTGCGGCCTTGATCTTATAAGGCCCATCGCGGCGGGGAATAAACTTAGGGGTCTGTCCTTTGCCTGTGTCGTTTGACCCTTGAATTTTTAACAAAACTAGATCACCGACTTTATAGTCGGGAGCTGGCCGACGATGCTCGTCGGTATACCTCTTCCGTACCTTCTGAGCCTTCTCGTAGACGTTACGCTGGCGTGGTACACAATTTTTAACGTTTTGCGTTACGTATGAACGGATTCCAGGCCAATAATACTTGCCGACTAACCGTTGCAATGAACGCTCCTCGCCCATGTGACCAGCAGTGGGTGCATCATGGTATTCAGCAAATATCTTAGCATGTTCGTGCTGTGGTACCTCCATACTATCGGCGGCGCCATAGTCTTCCTCATTTTCGGTACAATACCGATGTACTACCCCTTCGGTGAGTACGGAACCTTTGTCGGCCCGAGCCCTCCCCCTAAAGGGATCGTCGGATTCCGGGGCTTCGGCAATCTCACTCACCCCCGGGTCCTTCAATTGGTTTTTGCGCAGGTCCTTAGCACCGCGTGTAGGCATGTCGGCCGTAGCTGAACTGCAACTTAAGTCACAGTCGGCTTCATCGGCGGTGCATGCGGGTCGCGACAGCTTATCGTTTTTCAAAATGTAAGACTGTGCAAACGGGAACCTATCTCCTGGTCTATTTGCGAAATACCACGACTCCTGGGCTATGTCTAAAACCATGCCTGCTTTGGCGATGAAATCGCGACCTAGGAGAGTCCTAGTGTCGTCACCAGGAAATACCATAAAATCGGTATCAATTATCCGACCACCTAGGGTCACGGGTACTGTCGCAATCTTAATCACCTTCCGGTGACGTGAGCCGTCGGCGAGTCCAACGTACCTAACAGCGTCTTTAAATTGAACGCCACTACTCGCTAGTAGCGAGTGCAACAATGGGCTAGCGACGCTATGCGTAGCCCCTGTATCTACTATCGCGACCCCTACTTTACCTACTACACCTATAGTAATTAAAGGGTGCGACGAAGTAGCGAAGAAATCCCCTTTCACGATATTGAAGTCGGATGACTCAGCGCGAACAGGCTTATTAGAACAAGTCTCACATTTAGATCTAACAACCCCCGGCTGACCGCATCCATAGCATCGAACCGGGTGAGTTTTCTCACTATTGTTATCTATTTTATTATTACTAGCTTTGCGACAATCATCTATCGTGTGGCCAAATGCTTTGCAATAAGAACATCTAGTGCGAATACGTTTCAAATTTTCGTTCGAGCTAGGGGTGAGTTTCGAGCCGATGGTTACGCTCGAACTCGTAGTAGCGCCGCGGTCGGGTACCGTAGGTATATTCGATGATTTCGCGGGAATTTTCGAGATTTGTAACTCCGACATACTGTCTTCCACGAGTCTCGCTCTCTCTAACAATTCATCAATATTACAAACGGTATCACGCGGCAATCGTTTACGTATACGACGATGAAGTAGTCCGTAAATTATATCTACTTGCATCACAGTAGGCACTACATACGGTAATTTAACTAATAAAGATCGTACCTTTGACACGAATACCTCTGCACGTTCACACTCACTATGCTCACACGCGTATACCTCACGGAGTAGACGGTGCGCAGGCTTCTGCACGCCGTAGGTGGCACGCAGGCGCGCGAGCGCGTCGGGCCACGTGCCGACGCTGGGGCGCGCGCCGCGCCACCACACCGCCGCGTCGCCGGTCAGCAACATGGAGAGGCCGCGTACCGCGTGCTCGTCTGACACGCCGGCGCACTCCTTGTACACCTCCACCGCATCTACGAACGCCTCCAGTACCTCGGCGTTGCGTGATTGCCCGTCGAATCTCGCGGTGCACTTTGAAAAGTTCCCGCCAAATGTCGTAAATGTGTTCGCGGTAGGCGACGCTGTCGGGGTTGACGTGACTGGGTTCCATTGGTTACCGTTATGATGGAGGGATCTTAACGTCTCCACTAGTATGCGGTTGGTATCCGCCTGTGCTCTGGCGAACGACTCCATCATGGTAGTCAGGAGCCGCTCGGTGCTCAATGCGGGGTGAGCGGGTGCTCCGCTGCAGCCTCCGTCGAACATGTAGTCGGGTTCTTGAGCGGCGCCTCCCTGGGCGCGCGTCTCGGGTGCGTCTTCGTCGCACGCGACGTGAGTGTGGGCGGCCCCGGCATGGGTGCGCGACTCCACCACTGTATCGTCGTCGTCCGAAGACCTAGCGCTTCGCTGCGCCGATCGTGTTGTTCGCGGCATTGTATTGCGTTTCGTAGGTATAGTCACTAAACGAACACTGACGCGTATATATAGTCACTGGATGAACACCAAAACTTTACGTATTTGTAACGTACGTAACAATAATTTGTTGGGTCCGTTCGCACACTGAGTCCAAGGCCACGAGTTGGGCGCCACTGTAATAAGGTAGTAGAGTCACTATTCTCAGGTTTAGGTATGTATGCGTAGGTTTTCGATGGATCAGAGATGGAAGGAAACGAATCTATTGTTACGAAAGTCTGTGTATATTATAGTAAAAGCAAATAGAGTAAAGTTTGGTGACACAAAATGAAAGTAACATAAACTTAAATACAACACGAAAAACTGGGAGCGAGCGAGAGCCGCGACAGACGTATATTACTTGTGCTGCGCACTGCGGCGTCGGCGCGACTACTCAGCGTTGCGCACCTACGTGACTAGCGGCGGCCGGCGCTGGCGCGTTGCGCGCGCAGCCGTTTCTAACCGTGCGGCCGCGCCTGTACATTGTACACGCTCCGCAAACCCTCTCAACGACCGCGCGCTACACTTGCTTTATATTGCAGAAAACGTTTTTGACAATTGTGAACTTTGTCACTACATTACACCCCATGCAAATATGCAAATTTTATTGAAAGGTATTAAAGAAAAGTTAGTGAATTTCACTTCATTGGACTTCTGTGTTATTTTACTAGGTGAAGAGGACTTTAAAGTTACAAATAGATATTTAGATAGTATATTACAGATAAGGCAAGTCCTGCAAGAAATCACAAATACAAATATAATTATTTGCACCCCTACGTACAAGTTCTTTACAAACAGCTACTTGTACAACTCAAGAGTAGAAACTTTTAACAATTTATTATATTTAGATACTATTACTCACAAACATGCTTACTTTTTGGACAGCAATGAGAATTTGGCATACGACGACACGATGTTCAACAGACGCACTGGCGCGATAAATGGTTTTGGAATGAACATATTGTTCAAGGACATTTACAGAATGATTGATTATATAGAATCATCCATCTCTAGCTGCAATATTGGAGACGTCACGGGCAAGGAAATGTCACCGAATCAAAATAACATCATAAAACCTACTCCGCAGAAGCTTTTTCGGTCATAAATATGTCACCATTATGCATCAAAATATTGCAGGTTTAAGGAGCAAGTCAGATGCATTAACGATCTGCTTACAAGAACTTTCGGATAAAAAAACTGACATTGATGTTATTTGTCTGACTGAACATTTTATGATGTCGGGTCATGAAGACACATGTACGATACCTAATTTTTGTATAGCTGCATATTTTAGCAGAAGTAATTCTAATAGAGGAGGGTCGTGTATCTACGTGAAGAAAGGTCATCATTGGAAAGCGATCCCGAAATCGTTATTATTCACTGAATGCTCAACTTTTGAATGCTCTGCAATAGAACTAATAGACTACAAAATTATTATTATTAGTTTATATAGGGTTCCGGTTGCTAGTAACCTAAGTAATTTCTTTGAAAGATTAGATAAGATGCTCAAATACGTAAATAGAAACTATAATAAGCACAATATTGTAATAGCTGGGGATTTCAATATTGATATGTTAAAGCAAAATAATGTCACATCTGAATTTGAATGTTTACTTCTTAATCATAACCTAAAACTTAAGATAACTGAACCTACCAGAAAGATCAGCAAAACGTGTATAGATAACTTTGCTCACAACTACCACAATAAGTGTAAAGCAGAAGTAATTGACCTTGCTTTATCTGACCATACGGCTCAGATATTGAGGTGTCAGGTCAAAAAGGTGTGTCTAATAAAAAGCTGGAAAATTAAGCGTAGAGATTACTGTGAGGGAAATCTTAATAAGTTTAGAAATTGTATACAGAAATTGTCTTTTTCAGAGATGTACTCAGTCTCTGATCCAAATATGGCCTATAATGCTTTCAATGATTTGTTCAAGTTATTTTATGATCTTTGCTTTCCATTTAAGTATATCACAATTAATACACATCGTAAAGCTAAATGGATAACGCGAGGGATCAAGGCTTGTAGTGTTAAAAAACGTGATCTTCTTTGGCAATACAGGAAGAAACCCAGCCAGGTAAATAAAACTAAACTGACGGAATTTTCAAAAAGATATAAAAAAATAATTAAATTAACACAGCGCGCACAAAATAACCATTTAATTAACGCGTCAAATAATAAAAGTAGATCAGCATGGAACATTATCAATGAATCTAAACAAAATCTACCAATTGAGACTATAACTAGCATTAAAATAAATGACAAAATAATAACTGACCCCTGCGAAATATCTAATGCTTTTAACAATTATTTCATCGATAAAATAGTGCCTAAGAATGATTCACTCAATAAGCAGTATAAAACTTATATGTCTTCTAAGCAAAAGTCAATGTTTTTGAAACCATGCTTACCACTTGATGTTTTGCAGATTGTTAAGAGCTTAAAAAATACGAACAGTGTCGGTTATGATGGTATATCAACTAAAGTCTTGAAATATATAGCTATGAATATTTCTGCTCATCTATCCTATCTGATAAATCTGTCTATTGAGGCTGGCATCTACCCTGACAAATTAAAAATTTCTGTTATAAAACCCATTTTCAAAAAAGATATTAGAGAATGCCTCGAAAACTATAGACCTATTGCCTTAGTTCCAATTATTTCTAAAATATTCGAGAAATATATCCATAAAGAACTTAATAACTATTTAGAAAGTAATAATATTCTAGCAAAAGAACAAAAAGGTTTTAGACACAATAAGTCCATAAATATGGCCATATATGACTTTTTGAATTTTGTTATGGTTAATGTTGACAATAAAGTACCTGTCTGCTCTATCTTCATGGATATGACACAGGCTTTCGATTACGTTGAGCATGATATATTGATAGGTAAACTTAATGATTATGGAATAAGAGGTAATGTTCTGAAATTATTTGAATCATACCTCAAAGGCCGTCATCAATATACTGAATTGACTAGAGTGAATATCCTAACAAAAAAAGAAGAAACCTTTAGATCATGTGAACGTCAACTAAACTACGGTGTTCCTCAAGGAACCGTTTTAGGGCCATCACTTTTTATATTATACATCAATGACTTACCCAATGCCACTAATAACCCTATAGCTCTTTTTGCGGATGACAGTACAGTTACGATAAAATGTAAAGATAAACATACTTATGAGGATGATATAAACAACACATTGAGCTCAGTCATGAATTGGCTTAGTGCTAATAACCTCAAAGCCAACCTAAGCAAAACTAAATTAATGCACTTTAGACAGCGTTTACCGGCCCCAAATAACCTAAACATAAATTTTGACATGCAAACAATAGAAGAAGTAGACAATTGTAAATTTTTAGGCTTATATATCGATGACAAAATGACATGGAAGCCGCATATTCAACAATTATGCAAGCGAGTTAGTAAATCTGCTTATGCCCTACATACACTAGCATATAAAATAAACACCAGTGCTCTTTTAATTGCGTATCATGGGCTGGTGGCATCTGTTCTCAGGTACGGTATCATTTTTTGGGGCAATTCCACCGACAAAGATCTTGCCTTTAAAGCACAGAAACGCTGCATTCGGGCTATGTTTGGTTTAAAATCAATAGAGAGCTGTGTGCCTTTCTTTAAAAAGCACAATATTCTACCTCTACCGTCGCTATACATATTTGAAATAGCTGTTTTCGTTAAACAAAATCCTCATCTATTTACCTTAGCATCTATAGCTTACAATCGAACCCAAAGGGATGAAAGTCATCTGTGTGTACCAAAAACGAGTACTGCCTTAATGTATAAAAGTGTCTTTCACATGGCACCAGTTATATTTAATAAATTGCCAAAAGAGCTTAAAAAGCTTAATTTTAATTTATTTAAACAAAAACTGAGTGATATGTTGTGTAAAAAATGTTATTATAGTGTATCAGATTTTTTATCTGATAAATTTTGACATTGTGTAATCGCAATTTTTGTGACATTATGTAACTTCATGTAATTATGTGACTTCTTTGACAATATTACAAATCATAATTAATTATTTAAATAATTTCTTTGACATTTACTTAATAAATAGTTTTTGACATAACTTTACTAACTTCTTTGACAAATTACTATAATTACTTATTAAAATCCTAATTAATTATTTAAATCTGAATTATCTTGACATTAACTTATTATTATTTTTTATTTTTGACATCCTGTGTTAATTGTACTTATAGTAATGAAATAATTCAATAATTTATAATAGTAATTTAATAATGTAATCATTTATAATAATAATTTAATAATGTAATCATTAATGTAAAGTATTTCTTGTTCACTATGAGTAAGTTTTTGCTAGTTGAGTATAAAAAAATTTAATTACTTAATTCTTTTTTGTATGCCTATAGTAGGCAGATCATAGCGCACTGTAACCCCAAATATGACCAACCACTGTAACCTATGTATCACAAATAAAATATTTCATTTCATTTCATTTCATTTCATTTGACTACCAAGTAAAACTCCAAGTCAAAATTAAGTAGAGGAAAAAAAAATAAGAAATCTGCTATGTATTTTTACACAAATGCCACACATTCGTCAAAGTTAAATATTGTTTATTTTAATATCTTTATATTAAATATACAGATAATTACCTCTATTAGACGAATCCATGAAAAAAACTACTCGAAGTCGCTCAAAACACAAAAAAAAGATGTACACTCTTTAACGTTAAAGGTCACACTGAGCGGGTCGGCCGACTACCTGCAGGGTTTGGGCGCTTTCGCCCTTTGTTATAACCGGTTTCGCGCGGCCTAGGGATGACTTACTGTTATTGTCAGTTAAGTAATATATTCAAGGATGTAATGAGATTAGAAAATTCTTATTTTAAGTATTATATTTAAATACCTATTGTCCAGCTAGATTGGTCAAATCGTATGTTACAGTGGATCAAGTCAGAACCGCGGGAATTCAAAACCTTCGTTGCTAACCGACTAGCTGAGATCGAAGAAAAGTCCAGACCAGATGACTGGAGATGGGTACCAACCAAAGAGAACCCAGCAGACGATGCCACAAGGGGAACCCCGCTTAAATTCGACTACA
This sequence comes from Spodoptera exigua, assembly GCA_902829305.4. NCBI lineage: Eukaryota > Metazoa > Arthropoda > Insecta > Lepidoptera > Noctuidae > Spodoptera > Spodoptera exigua. The sequence continues at coordinate 4,453,023 of LR824630.2, read as the reverse complement.
ACTCGAGATGGTTTCAAGGGCCAAAGTTCCTTCGTGAACCAGAAGAAGAATGGCCATTCCGGAATTTCAAGCCGGGAGGAACCATGCCAGAAGAAAAGAACAAGCAGAAGGTGATGGCAACAAAGGTTGAAGAAGGAAACTTAATTGATCTTGAGAGGTTTTCAAGATGGAAACGGCTGTTGCGTACCACGGCTAGAGTGGTTGCTTTCGCATGTCTCCTATTGAAGAAGACACATAGAGCGACCAACGTCGCCGTCCGCCGGAAACAAGACTCCTGGAGACCTCAAAAGAAATTTCAGAAACCGACGCAAGTTGCCGTTACCCCACGGCAAGAAAAGGAGCGGTTGTACGTACCCTTGGAAAAAGAACATCTGAAGAAGGCCGAATTGTTGTTAGTCAGACAAAGTCAGAACGACAGCTTTGCGTCAGAAATAAGAAGTCTGAAAGCAGGAAAACCAAAATTGGACAATTCTAGTCGGCTTAAGAGGATCGACGTCTACATAGACGACGACAGAATAATTAAATTAAGAAGTAGAACCATGAAGTTTCGCGGTAAAGAAAGAAGAAAGATGAACCCTATTATTTTGGATGGTAATCAGAAAATCGCCCGTCTCATCATTCAACATTATCACCAGAAGTTTCTTCATGCAAACACGGCCACAGTTATGAACGAAATCCGACAGAAGTATTGGATCTTGGGTCTACGAGCAACGTTGAAAGCAATCTCATACAATTGTCAATGGTGCAAGATGAGAAAGAAACTGCCAGAAATACCGCCAATGGGAGACCTACCGGAGGAACGATTACAACACCATCAATTTCCATTCTCGTGCGCAGCAGTAGATTACTTCGGGCCAATGCAAGTAACCATCGGAAGAAGAACTGAAAAGCGCTGGGGAGCACTATTTACTTGCCTCACCACCAGAGATATACATCTAGAGCTAGTGCCTTCTCTCAGTACCAGCTCAATGATCATGGAACTTCGACGAATGGCGGCTAGAAGGGGGACACCGAAGGTTATCTTCAGCGACAACGGGACTAATTTTGTAGGAGCAAATAAGGAGCTAGAAGAAGCCGCAAAAGAAAATTGAATCAAGTGGAAGTTCATCCCTCCGGGAACCCCAAACATGGGAGGAGCATGGGAAAGGCTAGTAAGAACAGTCAAAACTGCGCTGGCGGCAGTCTTGAATGAAAGAAAACCACCAGAAGAGGTGCTTCACACGTTAATGACCGAGGTCGAACACATAGTAAACTGTAAATAGGGTGGTGTAGGTATATATCTCCGCAGTGAACTCTCTTATAAGGTACTATTTACATCTTCAGCCAACTGTCCTGCGGAGTATCTCTTTCTAGAAGTTTGTAGCCAAGGGGGGAAGACTGTATTGGGGGTGGTCTATTGTCCTCCTAATATTGATTATTTCACTGAATTCGAATCAGTATTGGAATCTTTGGGTTCTGAGTACATGCATCACATAATCATGGGTGACTTTAACACCAATCTCCTTTCCAATGAGTCCCCTCGATCCCGTAAACTCCTTCACATAGTTGAGTCGGCTAATCTACATATGTGTTACCACTCAATCCCACTCACCACAATACTGCAGGCGACGACTCCTGGCTTGACCTTATCCTTACTTCCAATCTCTCCCTTGTATCCTGCCATGGTCAGCGTGATGCTCCGGGTTTTTCTCACCACGACATGGTTTTCCTATCCTATATCCTAAAGCCACCTAAGGCGAGGCCTACGGTCTTGTATAGGCGTTGTTTTGCGCGGATGGACGGAGCAAGATTGCAGGAAGACGCGTCATCAATCGACTGGGAGCCCCTAATGGAAGCCACCTCAGTCGACGAAAAGGTTGAGACTTTTAACGCCACAATAATAAGCCTGTATGACCGACATGCTCCCATTAGGCGGATAAGAATGAAGCGACTGCCTGCGCCCTGGATGACTCGTGGTATTAAAATGGCTATGCGACGTAGGGACCGCGCTTTCTGCAAACACAAGAGGGATCGCACCGATGAAAGCTGGGCGGCTTTTAAGCTAGCAAGAAATCGCTGTAACCAGATGGTGCGTAACGCTAAACGCCGCCACGTTCCCGAAAACATCTCCTCTGCTTCTTCTGCCGATATTTGGAAATTCCTTGGGACTTTAGGTATCGGCAAAACGCACGATATAGAACTACCCAGCTCAATTCGCTTAGACGATCTAAATCATCATTTCTCTACAGTACCTACCATAGATCGTCTAGTGAAACAAGATACTCTAAGGTTCATCTCTGGTCTTACGCGTCCCAACATTGCTACTTCTTTCCACTTCATTCCAGTTGATTCGGCAGAGATTGGTAGGATTATCCTTTCAATTAAATCAAAAGCGGTAGGATGTGATAACATTTCTCGTAACATGATTATAACTGTTCTAGATCACCTCCTACCGGCTATAACCCACATTATCAATTTTTCCCTGTTTTCCGGATCTTTCCCATCCCTTTGGCGTAAAGCCTTTGTCCGCCCTCTTCCCAAAGTCTCTACTCCCACTCTTCCCAGTCAGTTCCGTTCTATATCCATACTTCCTTTCCTGTCCAAGGTGCTTGAGGCCTATGTACACAAACAACTATCTGAATTCATTTACAGGAATTCACTTGTTAGTCCATTTCAATCGGGCTTTAGACCAGGCCACAGCACTGTTTCCGCCCTCCTTAAAGTGACTGGCGATATTAGAGTTGGCCTTGAGGACGCTAAAGCCACAGTCCTGGTTTTGGTTGATTTCTCAAATGCCTTCAATATGGTCAGTCACGATATCCTTTTAGCCATCCTATCCCATCTTGCGATCTCTGGTGGGTCTCTGGCATGGTTTTTTTCTTATCTTCAGGAGCGTCAGCAGTCGGTCAAGCATGGTGATATATCATCAGGCTGGTGCGAATTAAAAGCTGGCGTTCCTCAAGGCGGCATACTATCACCACTCTTGTTTTCTATTTTTATCAATCTCATCACTTCTGACCTTCGGTGTGCGTACCATCTGTATGCAGATGACTTGCAGCTGTACTGTCAGGCTGGGGTAGACTGCTTGGCCGATGCTATCTCAAATATTAATGATGACTTAGCCACCATTAGTGCCTGGTCAGCTCGGTTTGGCATCGCGGTAAACCCGAATAAGTGCCAGGCTATCATCATCGGAAGCTCTCGATCGCTAGGTAGGGTTGACGATGCATCTCTGCCAGCCATCCTTTTCGACGGTGCGATCGTTCCTTACAGCAACGATGTTAAAGATCTAGGCTTACATATTGACAGGAATTTAAACTGGCATACACAAGTCGCTAACGTGTGCAAAAAAGTGACCGGGTCGCTGCGGGCCCTTTACCGCGTGAAAAACTTGCTTCCGACCGTCACCAAGACGATGCTTGTACAGACCTTGTTGTTCCCTATAATAGATTATGCTGATGTTTGTTACTATGACCTGAATGCAGATCTCCTCAATAAACTCGACCGACTTCTGAATAACTGCATTCGTTTCGTTTTCAACCTGCGCAAATATGATCATGTTTCTGCACATCGGTTGCAATTAAAGTGGTTGCCGATACGCCAGCGTAGGGAGCAAAGGGCGTTAACCACTTTATTTTCCTTTCTTAACTCGCCTTGCCCACCTAGTTATATGTCCTCTTACTTCCAATACACATGCGCAAACCACAATAAATATCTTCGCTCTGCTAACAATCGTCTCCTCAACTGTCCAACTCATCACTCAAAATTTCTCCATTCCTCATTCTTCGTTCAGGCTATTCTTCTGTGGAATGCGCTACCCCCCGATATCAGGATCTTGACTAGTCGGCTGTCTTTCAAGCAGAGAGTTCGGGAGCTTCTTTTGAAGAGGTTGGGGGAATCATCGTGACTATGACTGCATATACGTATATATATATATATATGTTTACTGCCTTATAAATATGTATTATAAAATATGTATATATTGTGTATGTATGTAAAGTGTATCATATATAATTTTATATATATGTTTGGTATATTTAACTCAATTTGCTTGCTTCTTGCACCTGCCACCAGATTATCTCTGCATCACCCAAAGGTAGACTGGTAGAGAATGCTCATTGCATTAAGTCCGCCTATGTACAGTGTTTTGTGCATGAAGTCTCAAATAAATAAATAAATAAATAAACTCAAGACCCCTCACCCCAGTCAGTATGGATCCAGACGATGAAGAAAGTTTGACACCGAATCACTTCCTGTTGGGAAGATCATGTGGAGCAATGACACCCGGAGAATTCAGCGAGACAGACTTAATCGGGAAAGCCAATTGGAGAACTTCCCAGAGGCTGGCGGATAATTTTTGCAAGAGATGGATCGGGGAGTATTTACCCCTTCTGATGCAGAGGAAAATCGACGGCCGAGCCACCAGCGATCCTAAAGAAGGCGACGTCGTCATGATAGTCGACGCAACACTGCCACGAATTTCATGGCCCCGTGGAGAAGTCATCAAAACGTATCCAGGACCAGATGGAAGAACGAGAGTGCTAGATGTGCGGACATCGGGAGGAGTACTCCGACGACCAACGAGAAAATCATCGTTTTGGTTCCTGGGGCGTCATCGCGTCCACAAGAAGACGTGCTACGCACCGCGGGGGAAAATGTTAGCGATGACCCCAAATTATAGTAAGATGTCTTTTCCAATAATTAATTTAAGCGTTGAAATGAATGCAAAATTATCGAATGATCAGTAATAATTAAAGTAAGTAAAGTAATTTACTTAATAATAGAAAAATATTAATGTGATATTGTATAAATTTAAAGAAAAGAATTTGTAACTATGTGTAATATAACCGCAGCCAGAGGGCGCCACTTGTATGATGGTCGCAAAAGCTTAAGTACCACGAAGCTTTACCGTAGCGAGAACATGTAATAGTTTTTACGATTTTAAAGCAGGAAAATGTTTATTTTATGTTAGTTTTAAGTGTAAAATGTTAGAATAAGTTATTATTAATGTAAAAATAATATTTACCACCTTGTAGAGGATGCCCAAATACGGAAAACTGAAAAATATGATTTCCCCATACAAAGTAGACAATTTCTAAGTGTAAAAACCTAAAACGCTCTGATTGGCTGCCGCCAAAATGGATAGTGCCGTGTGCAAACTCCGAGCGTTCTGATTGGCTGAAGGTCTCTATAAAAGAAGGCAATTTTCCTTCGTCAAAGTCAAAGTCATTTATTCCAAATAAACCATAAATAGGTACTTTTAAAACGTCAAAATAGAGAAGTAGTCTGTCAGTCTGTTCGTCAGTGAAGCTAGGTGCTCATTCCAAATTGTAGATTCGAATGGAGAAGAACGAGCAAGAATATCCATTCGTTACTCTTTTTTTTAAAAAAAATTGTTTTACAATTTTCATAATATAACATTTATAGTATACATCATTGTACCCTTATGTGAGAACAACGCAGAGACAAGTTGTTTAATAAAGAACAAATGAGGGGACCTATCATAAAATTTTACTCCTTTGTGGTCTCGAACATGGCGCTCACATATGCGTACTCACAATCTTTAAGAGTGCTTCTATATAAACTTTTTGGATATATAAATTAAGGATGCATTATTTTTGAGAATTTTACCTAACTGCTGACTATATTTGAGTATTGTCCAGTGGAGCCGAATCAACACCCTGCCAGGCATTCTTATCCTCAATATAATCTGAAAGTTTGTAGTATGCCTGTCTACACAATTCGCGTTTAATATAAGTTTTAAATTTTCGTTCGTAACATACAGTACTTGGAATTTTATTGTAACAATTTACACAGAACCCCATAATGGATTTCTGTACTTTGGACAGACGGAATCGTGGCACAGCCAGCCTATCTTTGCCTCTTGTATTAAATTTATGTCTATCGCTTCTTTTTTCAAATAATTGCAAATTTTTCCTTACGTACATAATATTTTCATATATAAACTGACAAGGCACCGTCAGGATATTTATCGTTTTAAATAGTTCTCTCAGAGATTAGCGACGGGGCAAGTAATATATCGCTCGGATAGCCCGCTTTTGTAGAATTATTGATTCTACTTCCGCAGCTCGACCCCACAGTAAAATTCCGTACGACATAATGCTGTGAAAATAGCTAAAATAGACAAGCCTTGCTGTGTTCACGTCTGTGAGCTGTCTTATCTGTCTAACTGCAAAAACAGCAGAGCTTAGTCTCCTCGAAAGCGTCTTTATGTGGGAACCCCATTGAAGTGATACCTAGAAACACTGTCTCGTTGACAAATTCTAACATTTGCCCATTTAAGTGTGGGAGAGCCATGCTTCGGCACGAATGGGTCGGCTCGACCGGAGTGATACCACGGCCTCACAGAAAACCGGCGTGAAATAACCACTGCGTTGTGTTTCGCCGTGTGAGTGAGGTTACCGGAGGCCCAATCCTTCCCCTTCCCCAATCCCTCCTCAATCCCTAAATCTCCAAATCCCTAATCCCTAAAAGGTCGGCAACGCACTCGTAACTCCTCCGTTGCGAGTGTCCATGGGCGGCGCTGATTGCTTACCATCAGGTAATCCGTCTGCTCGTTTGCCGACCTATTACATAAAAAAAAAAATTTTAAATTACTCGTTAAGTGCTAAATTATTGACTGTAAACCAATTATGAACTTGATGAATGGAGCTGTTTACTTCGTCAAAAATATTAGAACGTCGACCTATTTTAAAAATTAATGATGTATCATCAGCAATCAGCACCATACTTGGCTCAGTTTAAAATAGAAATGGCAAGTCATTAATATACACTAAAAAGAGAAACGGACCCAATATTGAACCCTGTGGAACGCCCATACTTATCTCAGAGCCCTGTGAGTTATAACCATCTACAAGAACTCTCAGCTGCCTATCCTCTAAATATGATTTTAGTTTGTACCTTGTAGTTAATACCTTGGTTGGGCATTCTGAATCCAGCAGTACTACGAAAAGGAATAAGGAAAATAAAAGAAGAACTTTACAATCAAGGAAGTGTTTATTCTGAACGCCGACACCTCTTGCCAAACTACTCCCGCCAACGCAAAATAAATTCATTCTACAGCCACAGCTGCAACAGAAGTGGGATTGGAGAAAAATGCCGCTAGTGCCGCAGGACGTAAGAGGAGTGAGTACCCGTGCAATGTCAAAAGCGCAGTGTGTGAGGGCAGAGGGTGCTGCAGCTCAAACCAGCGATGCAGAAGCCAAGCCTGTGCAGCAAGCTGTGTGGTAGAGCAAGCGCGCCGCCACGAGAGCAAGCGCGCCGCCAAGAAGAGCAAGCGCGCCGCCAAGAAGACCAAGCGCGCCGCCAAGAAGAGCAAGCGCGTCGCCAAGAAGAGCAAGCACGCTGTCAGGCAGAACAGCTACGGGAGCTGAAAGAAGATCTAGCTCGTCGCCAAGAGGAGCAAGCGCGTCGCTTGGAACACATGCATAGGGATTTCACGAAGGGACTGCAAAAGGCTGTCGAACGGATACAAGAAGTGGAGGAAGGGTTAGGCAAGTTGGAACATCACGTCATGGCGATAGAGGAGAGAGTGGAAGAAGAGATCTCCAAAATCAAGCAGGAAGTAACAAGCCCAAGCCCTTTGAAGAGCCGAAGCCTTCTTGCAGCCGTTTTTGACGCCCCAAATGTGGCCTCAATCGCAACGTAAAGGCTCAAGATTCCCCATTACGACGGAACAACATCCTGGACCGCGTTCAAGCTACAGTTTGAGACATTTATGGAGGCTTATGGTTGGACTCAGAAGGAAGCACAGTCAGCCATCACCATGGCCCTCCGTGATCAAGCGCTCTCAGTGCTGGAAGCTATCGGCGCAAGTGGGGATCTCAGTTTTAGTGCCCTTTCCATCGTATAGAATGCCTAAATATAAGACGGAAATCATCTGGGCACTTTTTGCCTAGGACCAACGGTTCGCCTGAAAAAGGCTGTGTAATGCATACAGCACTTAGAAAAATTTTCATCATAAATATGTTTTTCTGAAAATGCCTAGTTTTTCATTTCCATCTTATAGAATGTCTAAAACTAAGACGAAAACAGTCTGGGCACTTTTTGTCTAGGAACAACGGTTTCACGGCAAATACGTTTTGAAAAGTAAATATTGCTTAAAAAATCGAAAACTGTAATTTATTATTTATTAATTAATGGTAACGTGTACAAGACAAAAAAATAAATGAACTTTCCCTAAAAACTTATTAAAATTTAATTTAATTAAATTTCCATACAAAAATTCTCGACACGTCTGGTGCGAGTGCCCGCGCGACCCTGTGTGTCCTTGATATCGATGTTTTCGCCGAATTTTGACCGAGTTGATGTAGGCAACGCTTTTATGAGCAAATTTTGTACTCAAATCTCGGTTTGCGTATGCGATATTCCATTTTCACGTGCTATTTTTGTAATTTGTAATTGTTTTATTGTAATTTGTATTAAGTAGTTTCATAGTTATTAGTTAGTTTTTAGGTTGTTTAGTATTTTATTTTTATTATTATTGTTGACCTTTAACGGTCAGCAGTCAAAGGCTCTTTTAAGAGCCAACTTCTTTTGTTTTAATTATTTTAATAGTAGTTAGTAAGGTAGTTGTAGATTTTCTTTGTAATTTTAGATATAAGTTTTCTTTATTATTATTTTTTTAAATAAATATTGTTGATTTGTAGTTTTAATTAGTTTTTAGTAGTATTAGCAGTAGCAATGGATCCGTTGCAGCTTATTTTAGCTCGCTACTTTAACATATGGAATTTCGCTTGCGCAATTCGCGACGAGGAGACCGCTGTCGCTGCAGCCAAGGCATGGCTGCTTATACCGGCCCGGACACCTCGGTGTCCGGGGCAATATGTCGAGGGAGCCCAAACTGAGCTATAAATTAAAACACCGACTAAGGTGCGCTAGGGAGGGCAGACCGTCTATTAGATCGCCCCTAAAAAATACTTTTTTCGAAAGGTCACACGTAAGCGTACTTGATACGCTGCGTCTGATGCTGCATTTCCTTAGAAAGGATAAGGTCTCGCAGGCGGCAATAGATGTTGGGGTGATAAAAAAAACCGCAATCCAAACCTATCACTACTTTAGAGAGGTGTGTGAGGTGGCAGAAGCCCACGATAGGGAAATGCTCGGTGGGAACACGGACATCGTGGAGATAGACGAGACCCACTTATTCACTAGAAAATACCACCGGGGCCGGCTGTTAAGGCGGCAAACTTGGACATTTGGGAGCTTAAGCCGCCTTACCAAAAAAATTCACGTAGAGCTCATCCCGAATAAGTCGCGTACGACCCTGGACCCTATTGTCGAGGCAAATGTCCGCACAGGCACCTATTTAATGTCGGACATGCACCGAGCATATGACAACATCCATTTACGCTTGGGCATGAGGGGTCACTCGTCGGTGAACCATAGTGAGAATTTTGTAGGGGGGACCATCGATATTCCGGTTGACGATTCGTTGGAAGTACCGGCCCCAGGTGGTAATGTCAGAGTTAAAATTCATACGAATACCATAGAGCGACAGTGGCGCGAGTTGAAGCAACACTGTCGATCATGTAGGAGCCAGCGTCGCCTTAAGTGGTACATGGGGGACTACATGTACCGCCATAACATATTGAAGCAACTCCCATCAGAGGCGGCCCGATTTCGCCGGCTCTTGCGGGATATGCATAGGGTGTATCCCGGATTGGGTAAAAGGGGCATTAAAATAAGGAACTGTCGGTGTCGTGACCCAAATTGTCGCCGGCGAAATTAGTTTGGCCCTCCTCTTTTTCTCTCCTCTCCTCCAACATCGCCCGTGTTTCCATTATACATTTCCCTAAAGAGTCGTTGACCCCTCATGCGACCCCTCAGTACATCGCCGACCTATTCTTATACTTAGCGTTACACGTTACCATTAATTAAAAAATAATAAATTACACTTTTCGATTTTTTTAAGCAATATTTACTTTTCAAAACGTATTTGCCGTGAAACCGTTGTTCCTAGACAAAAAGTGCCCAGACTGTTTTCGTCTTAGTTTTAGACATTCTATAAGATGGAAATGAAAAACTAGGCATTTTCAGAAAAACATATTTCTGATGAAAATTTTTTTAAGTGCTGTATGCATTACACAGCCTTTTTCAGGCGAACCGTTGGTCCTAGACAAAAAGTGCCCAGATGATTTCCGTCTTATATTTAGGCATTCTATACGGTGGAAATGAAAAACTGTCCATTTATGAGAATTTTCATTTGCACACCCTAAAGTAAACGGCCCTACTCAAATCGCGAAAAAATTACAAGTCCCCGGCTCCTCTACCTTCAACCAGGAATATCCGCCGATTGACGACCCGTGGCGGGATAGTTAACAGAGCAAAAAGCAATTGTATTTACGTGTTCTATAAATTGGCATTGAAAAAAAAACGATTTTTGGAACTTTTCAGTTTACATGTATTTTTTTTAAGTCCCTGGCTAACCTTCGACTCGCTGTTGCTGGAGAACGGCTGACGCTAGCAAAAAAGTGATCGGAATGAAAAGCGACAATAGGTAACAAAATAGTAGCGATAGCAATAAACCGGGTTGTATCTTAAGTGATGGCTAGACAGTTGAAAGTTTCGCAGATGATATATTTCTGTTGCTGCTATAACAACAAATAGTAAAAATTTAATAACAATTATAAAATTGGGCTTCCATCCAAATCACATGTTCTTTTTTTCTCAGATCTTGACTGTAAAACAAAAATTACTATTTGTAAACTTTTACCAATTTTAAGAACTTTATTAATTTCAGGTATGCATCGAGTGCTCCATGGGTTCCCAAACTCACAAAGAGATAGAGAACGCTTCAACACATGGCTTTATGCCATTGGTGGTGATATCTTGGGCTTGGAAAATGAGCGCATATTTAAGTATCGCCGTGTGTGTCGCTCCTACTTTGAAAATAAATATTTATGTTGTAACAAAGTGTCAAAGTTAAATTACTGCGACACAGTCTATGGCCCGTGCTTGCTGGCAAGAACAAATACATTGATCCAGCGTATACAAAATGCTTGCATAAGGTACTGTGTTGACATACCAAGAAGAAGCCATGTCACCCCTTTTGCAAATCAAAACAATATATTAAAAATGGAGGCTAGAAGAAAACTACACATGGCAGGTCTGTTGTTTGGAGTGATAACTACTCAAAAGCCACGGTACCTGTATGATAAGTTAAACTGGAGGCAACATTCATGCAAAAACCACATACGCTCTTCAACAAATCCACTCTCTATTCCTCAACATAGAACCGCAGCATTCAGGGGGAGTTTCAGGTATGCTGCGACTCACTGTTGGAATAACCTGCCACCACCAATGCGAGGCCTGAAAACAAAAAGGAATTTTTTACTACAAATGAAAAAATATTTGCAAAATATTCAGAACTCAACCTAACCTTACAATATTAATCACTCTTCTTTATCAATTTATATATTTATTTACACAAATACATAAAATTAGTATATATAATTCTAACCTTCAAGGTCGCGGCCTTCCTTCAAGGGTTACAGGCATCCGACAGATATTGTCCACAATTGCATCCTTTCTCCCCTGTTAGTACAGCACACGTGTTTCTGCAAAAACCCTTGGCTGCATGCTGGAAACAAGACGCACAGTCACTACACTCACCTCCTACACGGTACATCCATACACGACACACGCTCTTAGTTTAATCTCTACTCACGCCAATCATTACACCGATTCATATTAATTTGAATAGTCTGTACTCACGCTGCTTTTCGCTTCAGTGTCCAGAAAAATGGTGGGACGCCATTACGTCACCCAAGGATATGCTGAAAATCAGCGCTGTGGCACCAATTCCTTGAGGTTGGGGTCTCAGCAAATGCTGAGCATGTCCTTTTTTTGCGCACGTACCACATTATTTATACATTGATGGAATTCCTAAACTTAATGTAGTTGATAAATGTTTTTGTTATTGTTTGTCACCAAGGGTAATAGTATCAAAAAGATTATAAGCACTGCGTTTATTGTTACAATTACAAATGAATGATGTTAATGTTATATGCAAAGAATATGTAATCACTACGTTTGTTTAGTACTTCTAATAAGTTTAATGATGTTATGTTACTTTACTCTTTGGTTACATCCTTGTACTTATGGTCCACAGAGCCACAGATAATAAAAAGTTACAAGCGACCTCGCGCATAATGTCATACTCTGTCCACCATAGATAGATAAAAGTTTACCTACTATTTACTCTTTATTTTTTGTGCTTTTTGTTTATAATTTTATTTTAGTTAACAGTTACATTATTTTATCATTTAGTTTATATAATTGGTATAGTTTTTCTTTTTCCTTTTTTTTTGGTATTTTTGATTTTTATGTGTGTGCGCTTGCGCAGAAATAAATGTTTTTTTCTTTTTTTTTCTTTTCTAACAACAAAGTCACAACATTGCAGTGCCAACATTAAATATGCCAGGTTTGTATAAATTATCATCTTGGTAAAGGAATACACAGTAGAATCCATATTTATTATGACTTGGTTTATATTGACCATCTGCTTATTATAATGTACCTAATACATAGTGAAGTTTGGTTTCATGTAAAGTTCTTTAAAAAAAGATGGACATAACCTAACAGTGGGTAACAGTGGGTAAATTGATAGTTGAATTATTTCTATTTTGTCACTATTCAAATAAAACAGGAAATTGTTTATTTTGAACTGAATGCTTTGTATGGATGTGTTTTTTATTGCCCTTTGATGTTATTATAAATGCATTCCACTGTGCTGATGTAATTCTGTTTGGATTTAGATTAATACTTTGATCATTTGCAGCTCTATTTATAAAAGTGTTTTTTCTTTCAGCACAATTGTCACTGAAGAGATTAACATCTGTTAATAGACAACCATTACAACAAATTCTAGAGCAGCCATCAACATCATCAGGTACCTGTTTATACTTATAAATTTACAAAAACTTGTAAAAAAAAGCATTCATTATATATTGTATTATTGAACATTCGATGCACACATCAATGAAGGTTGGAAAGGATGTAATAGAAAAAGAAAATATGGGTATTTTTTTTTATTTCTGGTGCTGATTTATTCTTTCCCTGCATTCTGTGATTCAGATGTCTGAGATTTTTTTGATCTTTGAAGAAACCTGAATAAGTGCAAGGAAATACATACATAGACCTAACCACTTTCAATATCAAAAACATCATAATAATAATATTATTTTATAATCAATGAACTTTCTCTGTTTACAACAATTATTATAAACTATGAAATTACTGTTGATTGCTACTTGTTGATCTTCAGTATAGGTGCTTCATGATTAAAATATTGCATATTAAAAATAAATTTTAAAGTCTAAATTTTATAGTATTGTGACAGAAAACTCTTTGACATCATGACGTCAATGGATGGTTGTCAAACGTTGCCTAGAGATTGTAAATTTCGTCGTGAATTGTCAACACGAGTTGGTGTAATCGGTAAGGCGTGTGGATTACACCACAGAGACCCCGAGTTCGAGTCCCGCCGTAAACATGAAGTTTTTTAGTTGATGGAAGTTTTGTCGAACTTTCTGGAATATTTGAGTGAAAGTAATGAAAAATTAAGGAGCGAGAAGGAGAATAAATAAAAATGAATAACGAAATTATTGGAAGGTTCTGGAGGCATGACGATCAAAAAAGAATAACGAAATTGAATGTTCTAGAACCTGACCGGGGGTATATAAGCGGAACTGCGGCTCACCGCTGGCAGTTGAGTTCTAAGTCTAAAGCGATTCGGAAGAAAAGGAAGAAGTGAAAAAGAAGAAAAGTGAGTGAAATAGTGAAGTGCAGTGAAATAGTGAAGTGCAGTCAGTTAAGTGAAGTTAGCGTGAACGGCAAAGTTGTGTCAGTCGGCCGGACTCTGCTGGAGAGGAACGCCGATAACTTAACTCCGTGGACGCTGTAACTTAAGCGCAATAGAAAGTCTGAAAACCGGTATTAGTGTTTCATTTCATCCAATCCCGTAACCCAAGCCCGCATAGTCAGGAACGTGACGTCAGGCACGTAACATTTGGTGTCAGAAGTGGGATTGGAGAAAAATGCCGCTAGTGCCGCAGGACGTAAGAGGAGTGAGTACCCGTGCTATGTCAGAAGCGCAGCGTGTGAGGGAAGAGGGTGCTGCAGCTCAGACCAGCGATGCAGAAGCCAAGCCTGTGCAGATGGATCTTCTGCTACAGCTGCGGCAAATGATGGCAGAACAGCTGCGTGAGCTGAAAGAAGATCAAGCGCGCCGCCAAGAAGAGCAAGCACGCTGTCAGGCAGAACAGCTGCGGGAGCTGAAAGAAGATCAAGCGCGCCGCCAAGAAGAGCAAGCGCGCCGCCAAGAAGAGCAAGCGCGCCGCCAAGAAGAGCAAGCACGCTGTCAGTCAGAACAGCTGCGGGAGCTGAAAGAAGATCAAGCTCGTCGCCAAGAGGAGCAAGCGCGTCGCTTGGAGGACATGCATAAAGATTTCACGAAGGGACTGCAAAAGGCTGTCGAACGGGTACAAGAAGTGGAGGAAGGTTTAGGCAAGTTGGAACATCGCGTCATGGCGATAGAGGAGAGAGTGGAAGAAGAGATCTCCAAAATCAAGCAGGAAGTGACAAGCCCAAGCCCTTTGAAGAGCCGAAGCCGTCTTGCAGCCGTTTTTGACGCCCCAAATGCGGCCTCAAGCGCAACGAAAGGGCTGAAGATTCCCCATTACGACGGAACAACATCCTGGACCGCGTTCAAGCTACAGTTTGAGACACTTATGGAGGCTTATGGTTGGACTCAGAAGGAAGCACAGTCAGCCCTCACCCTGGCCCTCCGTGATCAAGCGCTCTCAGTGCTGGAAGCTATCGGCGCAAGTGGGGATCTCAGCTTTAGTACCCTCCTCGACGCACTTGAGGCACGTTTTGGAGACAGCCACCTCGAGCACGTGTACAGAGCGCAATTAAAAGAGCGTACTCAGCGTGCTAATGAGAGTCTACAGCAATGGTCCGTGGAAATCGAGAAACTTGTGCGTCGAGCTTTTCGGTCGACTCCATCAATGATTGAAGGCACGCTTCTCCAAGCATTCATTGACGGTGTTCGGGACCCCGAAGTACGAGCTGCTGTTCATCTGGGCCATCACAAGAACATGAAAGAAGCTCTGGCCCATGCATTGGAAGTGGAAGCCGTGCGTGGTAACTCCCGTACCTTACGTCTGCGGGAAATGACGACAACGGAGCAGGTACCTCCACGCCGTCGGAACTTCATGTGCTATGGATGCGGAGAGCGTGGGCACATGCGGAGCGACTGCCCGAAGAAGGTGAACCGCCAGGACGCGGCGGTCTCAACTTCTGACCAGCAGGGAAACTAAATCCAGCCAGGGCTGCGGGGTGGGCGCTGGCCGGTAGTGGAATAACCCCAACAATCTACATCAAGCAAACTAACGATGGAAATACTCTGGTGATAGACGGTCAAGTAAATGGGAAAAACAGTCAGCTAACATTAGATACTGGAGCTTCAAGGACGGTGATAAATGTTCGGCTGCTCGGGCAAAACATCAGGAAACACGTTAAACCAATTGTTGGCCTACGAATGAAATCAGCTACCGGCCAGTGCATACCGATAAGTGGAAAACTGCATGTAACAATCAAAATTGGGGAACGTGTTTATCGACATGAGGTTATTGTGGCCAAAATTCTGGATGACTGCATCCTGGGACTTGACTTCCTGCAAGGGCACCAGTGTAACATCGACTTAAAATCTGGAGTATTACTATGTGGAACTGAGGAAATTCCGATGAAGGGTGGAACCCTGGGAAAAGTTTGCTGTTTAAGAAGAACTGTTCTTGAACCAAAATCACAGACTCTCGTACCAATCGCATTACCTAGGAGGAGGGAAGGAAGTTTACCTCTAAGGTGCGCTGTGATTGATAAATCGGAACACGTAAACTCATGGCTACCGGCGAGAACTGTCGTGGGGTCATCTGATGTCAACCGCATTCCGGTATTCAACTTCAGTGATTCAAAAATTACGATTGAAGAAGGAGAGCCTGTGGGCGTATTGGAAGAAGTGGCCTGGATAAGAAAATGCTCGGAGAATCTTGTGAAGAAGGACAGTACGGGAATAGACTTTGTAACGAAAATCTTAGACGAAAACAAAAGTCTGACAAAAGTGGAGACTATGAAAGCTAGAAATTTACTTCTTCGATTCTCTGATGTGTTTTCAAGAAGCGATGGTGATATTGGCCGAACTGGTTTGGTGAAGCATAAAATAAACACAGGTGATACAATGCCAATTCGTCAAAGGCCCAGACGCATACCATTCGCTCGTGAGAAAGAGGTTGAAGAAATGATTGACGATATGAGGAAAAATGACGTGATAGAGCCCTCTTCTAGCCCTTGGTGTTCACCTGTCGTGCTTGTCAAGAAGAAAGATGGTTCAACGAGGTTTTGCGTAGACTATCGACGATTGAATGATGTAACCAAGAAGGATAGCTACCCGTTACCAAGAATCGATGACACACTTGACACACTGAGTGGCATGAAATGGTTTTCAACGCTCGATCTGAAAAGCGGCTATTGGCAGGTGGATTTGGATCCCAAGGACAAGGAAAAGACCGCATTCTCAACTGGGAAGGGACTCTGGCAATTTAAGGTGATGCCATTTGGATTATGCAATGCACCGGCAACCTTTGAGCGTTTGATGGAACAGGTGCTGGCGGGACTGCTGGGCGAAACCTGCCTAGTTTACCTCGATGACATCATCATTGTTGGACGGGATTTTGACGATCATCTAAGGAAATTGGAAAAGGTACTCGATAAGCTGCGTGGAGCAAATTTAAAGTTGAGTCCAAAGAAATGCTCTTTCTTCAAGCGCGAAGTGAATTATCTAGGACATGTTATTTCTGAGAGAGGAATTGAGACTGATCCAGCCAAGACTGCCGCTGTTAAGGAATGGCCGACACCTAAAGACAAAACGCAAGTTCGGGCATTTCTTGGATTGTGCTCGTATTATCGGCGGTTTGTGAAAGGATTCTCGGACATTGCCAAGCCTTTGCATCGATTGACAGAGGAGAAACGTGCCTTTATCTGGGACGAGGATTGTGAGCAAGCCTTTCGAGAACTAAAAGAACGGCTTTGTAACACACCAATTCTCGGATACCCCAGCGCGAAAGGAATATTCGTAGTTGATACGGATGCCAGCAATATTGGAATAGGAGGTGTCCTTTCACAACGCGATGGTGAGCAGGAGAAGGTTATTGCTTACTTCAGCAAGTCACTATCCAAGCCGGAGAAGAATTATTGCGTGACCAGGAGGGAATTGCTGGCCGTAGTCAAAACTCTGCACCATTTCAAGAAGTATTTACTGGGACGGAAATTTTTGATCAGAACTGATCACGCTGCTTTGAAATGGCTGCTTCAGTTTAAGGATCCCGAAGGCCAAGTAGCCAGATGGTTGGAACAACTTCAGGAATTTGACTTTGAAATCGAACATCGCGGCGGAAGAATTCATGGCAACGCAGATGCATTATCGAGACGCCCATGCGTGGAAGATTGCAAGCATTGTGCCAAGAAGGAAACTGCTTTTCTTAAGGTGATAAGGACTGATACTGTTGACGAGGCATGGGGAGATGATGCGATGAAATTAGAACAGGAAAGAGATGCAGATATCAAACCAATACTGGAGTGGCTACGAAGTGGTAACAAGCCAAGTTGGAGTGACGTCGCCCAATATAGCGCGGTAACGAAAGGTTTATGGGCACAGTGGAAAAGCCTTACGCTGCATAACGGACTTCTGTGCAGGAAATGGGAATCAACAAACGGCAAGGACGAGCATTTGCAATTGGTGGTGCCTCGTTCAAAAATAAGGGATGTATTAAAAGCGTTCCATGATGGATCTTCTGGAGGACATTTGGGAATTAGGAGGACTTTGGTGAAGATCAAGGAGAGGTTTTATTGGTTGCATTGCAAATATGACGTCGAAGATTGGTGCCGGAAATGCACTAGTTGTGCAGCTGTCAAGGGTCCACAAACAAGAAGCAGAGGGGCGATGAAAATCTACAATGTTGGTATGCCTTGGGAGAGAATAGCCTTAGACATCGCTGGACCATTTCCAATCACTGATTCGGGCAATCGCTACGTTTTAGTGGTTATGGATTATTTTACAAAATGGCCGGAGGTCTTTGCCATACCGAATCAAGAGGCAGTAACTGTAGCCACGAAGTTGGTAAACGAGGTATTCACCCGATTCGGAGTGCCCTTGGAGATGCACAGTGATCAAGGACGGAACTTTGAATCCCAAGTTTTCCAGGAAACTTGTAAACTTTTGGGAATCCATAAGACTCGAACGACCCCTTATCATCCACAGTCAGATGGAATGGTCGAACGCTTCAACCAAACATTGGAGCGACACTTAGCAAAGGTGGTTGACAGCCATCAGAGAGATTGGGACACTTACATACCTCTCTTCTTGCTTGCCTATCGGACTGCTGTACATGAAAGTACCGCAAAGACGCCTGCATTTGCAAATTTTGGAAGGGAATTGAGATTACCGGCAGATCTTGTATCGGGCTGTCCACCTGGTGACTCTCGCACCGAGTTTAGCGATTACATAAGCGAGTTAAGGGCAAAAATGTTGGACATTTATGAGCAGATCAGGGAGGCCGGTCTTCAAGCTAGTGATCGCGCAAAGACGCGCTATGATCGACGAGCCAATTCTGTTGGGTTTGAAGAGGGGTCATTGGTCTGGCTTCATAATCCAGTCAGAAGGAAGGGAAAATCTCCAAAGCTGCAACCGAGTTGGGAAGGTCCTTACGAGATAGTCACGAAGATCAATGACATTACTTACAGAATTCGGAAGTCTTCAAGGAGCCCTTTGAAAGTTGTCCATATAGACAGGTTGGCGAGGTATTACGGCAGCAACGATGCTCGGGACGAGCGAATCTAAGAGGGGGGCAGTGTGACAGAAAACTCTTTGACATCATGACGTCAATGGATGGTTGTCAAACGTTGCCTAGAGATTGTAAATTTCGTCGTGAATTGTCAACACGAGTTGGTGTAATCGGTAAGGCGTGTGGATTACACCACAGAGACCCCGAGTTCGAGTCCCGCCGTAAACATGAAGTTTTTTAGTTGATGGAAGTTTTGTCGAACTTTCTGGAATATTTGAGTGAAAGAAATGAAAAATTAAGGAGCGAGAAGGAGAATAAATAAAAATGAATAACGAAATTATTGGAAGGTTCTGGAGGCATGACGATCAAAAAAGAATAACGAAATTGAATGTTCTAGAACCTGACCGGGGGTATATAAGCGGAACTGCGGCTCACCGCTGGCAGTTGAGTTCTAAGTCTAAAGCGATTCGGAAGAAAAGGAAGAAGTGAAAAAGAAGAAAAGTGAGTGAAATAGTGAAGTGCAGTGAAATAGTGAAGTGCAGTCAGTTAAGTGAGTTAAGTCAGCGTGAACGGCAAAGTTGTGTCAGTCGGCCGGACTCTGCTGGAGAGGAACGCCGATAACTTAACTCCGTGGACGCTGTAACTTAAGCGCAATAGAAAGTCTGAAAACCGGTATTAGTGTTTCATTTCATCCAATCCCGTAACCCAAGCCCGCATAGTCAGGAACGTGACGTCAGGCACGTAACAGTATTTTATATTAAAATTTTATTACCTTGGTTGTTAAAATGAAGTTAACTCATATTTCAGATCCAGACACTCCAGTGCTGCCAGTCATGCCTCTTGGACGACCTCCAATTCCCAAGGATGATAATAAACATAATCTTGGTAAGTTTATCTATCAAAATTTATAATTGGCTATTTTGCAACCCTTATATCCCTTACTAGTAATTTTGCATACCAATATGGTAGTTTTTAAGTTCACTCCTCGGTATTGTTATTAAGTGTAGATGTATAGCTTTCTTTCTACTAAATAAATTAGTAAGTTTTTTAAAGTTCATCACTTCACTTTTCTGAATTTACTCTAAATAAGACGTATGTATGTTATCAACAATATGTGAAATAATCTACATTTTGTTATGTTTCTATTTTTACAGGAATGAAGAGAGTAGTGAAGAAAACTGTTAAAAAAGTATTTCTCTCAAATATCGAAAAAGAATTGCATCATAAACTCATTGCTGCAAGAATAAAAATAAGTAAAATAAAAAATAAGGCAAAAGAACAGGCAGCCAACTTAAAAACTGCGAAAAAATTGGCATCCATTATGAATTATTAATGAATATGCAATGCCGGGAGGACACAAAAAAAGGAAAAAGGAAGACGTTTTACTTTGCAAGAAAAAAATGCTGCTTTATCAATTTTCAAGCAAAGTCCCAAAGGATATAGATTTTTCAGAAAGATTTTTATTTTACCTGCTCAGCAAACATTAATCAAATCAATTCAAATGAGTAATCTCAAGCCAGGTATAAACAATAACATTTTCTGTCAACTGAAAACCAAAGCTGACCAAATGAAAACTGAAGAAAAGTTGTGTGTGCTGTTGTTTGACGAAGTGTGACTGAAAGCCAATATAACATACCAAGAGAGAAAAGACAAAATAACAGGACTGGTTGACAATGGCCTAGAAGTTTTATGCGAGGTCTAATTTATAATTATAAGCAGGCGGTCTCATATACGTTCAAGCGCAACTAAGGGACCCGAGCTGGCGAAACAAATGAAAGGCGTTATAACAGGCTTGCAAGAAGCAGGGTTGATAGTGGTTGCTACAGTTTGTGACCAGGGAACCAACAATAGACAGGCTCTCAGATTGTTGGTTAATGAAACCAGAGGTCAATATTTGAGAAAAGGAGAGGAACCCAAAAAGAATGTTATTGTTATAAATAACCAAGCAATAATACCTCTCTATGACCCCACACACCTTCTCAAAGGGATCCGGAATAATTTATTAAATAAAAATTTAGAGTACACCACAGAAGGTGTCACTAAAACCGCAAAAAGGTCACATTTAAAATTACTATATGACGAAAACCCAGGATACAAGGGCATTCGATTAATCCCAAAATTAACAGAAAATCACGTCAACCCTGAAAAACTAAACAAAATGAAAGTGAAATTTGCCTCACAAATATTGTGTAGTGGCATCTATTATGGGATATTTAGCAGGTAAGGTTTGGATTATTTTAAATTAAGACTAAGTATCATCATCTGCCTGTCTTTTCCCAACCAATTTGGGTTTGGCTTCCAGTAAAACCGAAAGCAGTTGAATACCAGTATTTTAAATGGAGAGACTGTCTGTCTGACCTACAGTACATACCAGTTACTGGGTAGTACAAATATCTCTCTACATATAATTGGTAAGACTGGTTATCAGACAATCAAAACAAAAACTCAAAATTGTTTCATAGGCATGGGGTCTTGGTATGTAAAGATTGTCAACCAAGCGCGGAAAGCCTAACCTGTACCTTTAGCACGAGTTTTCACTATTATATATTTACTTTACAGCGTCTTTCCAGTATTTACAGCTTTTCTTCTATCAAAAAATGGAACAGCGCATGTGGTGTGTGAAAAAACAAGAAACAATTTTTTCCTTGAAAATTGTCAATTCGAAATTTTCAAAGTTCCAGTTTACGTCTCAAATACTGAAAACTCATGCTTGGAGGACCTACCAACCGACCGTTGCGGCTGTTATTTATTACTTAGCGACAAGAACTCATTACGACTGCATTTTATCTGTAGGTACTAATATTATAAATGTGAAAGTCTGTCTGTGTGGCTTTCCTGCAAAAACTACTGAACCGCTTTAAATGAAATTTGGTACACAGATACGATTAGTACTACCCCTACCTAGTACTTTGCACCCAACGAATAAAATGTCAAATACAGCAAAACCTAGGTCCTGATTAATAAATTTTCTGGGATTATTTTATTGAGTACTATTATTTTTTTAGTATAATAACATCCTTCACAACATATAATAAGAACATCCTTCCTAAAGAGAGTAAGGAAACTGCGGACCTGCTGCTGTTCATGGACAAAATATTCGATTCAGTCAATGGAAGCCAAATGAAAAATAAAAACGCGAAACCCCTACTTGGTCCAGCAACGCCGCACTCTGTACACAATAAAACGTGGGTGGAGGGCATAAAAGTATTTAATACAATGAAATTTATAGATTCGACTGGAAGGAAAGAAACGGTTCCCTCCGTAACCAGTTGGGTGTGGACACTGAATGGCATACAAACTTTATTAAAAAAGTTAAAAGATGATTATAACGTGTCGTCAGTATGGTTACGGCACCTTAATCAGGACCCCTTGGAGAATTTCTTTGGCGCAGTGAGAAGCCAAGGGAGTCGGATTACTAACCCGACCTGTGGATCGGTTCGAATCAGCTTTCGCCACACTTTTAATAAATAATATAAGCAGTGTCCACACCCGCGGCAACTGCGAAACAGATTTTTGTAATGCACTGCACTCTTTAATCATTAACAAAAATGCGAAAACAACGTCGATCTGCTCCTCATTTGATTTTGCGAAAATATTTGATTTTAATTTTACCCCACTAGAGGTAAAAGAAAGGGATCCCCGAATTATTGATCCAATACAATATATGAGCGGATATTTTTTTAAAAAAGCGAAATCCTTAATTTTTATGTCTTGCACTGATTGCAAAAATGATTTAACATCATATGCAGGTCGACGTTGGCTTTGCACTCCCAGCAAAGAATTAATAGAAATAATATCAAATATGCAAGACATAATTAATGAAATCACGAAAGAAAATATAGAAAAATGTAATTTAAAAGAAATAATTAAAACAGCAATAATTATATTAGTTGATTTTCGATTTATAAAGTGTAAAATTCATAAAGAGAAAGTAATAGATTATTTGATTAAAATTTTCATTCGCTGTATGATATTTAATTATTGTAAAAATATTAATAAAATATTAGCTGGGAGAAAACAGGTTGATGATGATGAGGACGGTTTACAAACAAAAGCAAAAAAATTAAATAAGTGCTATAAAAGACACAAATAAACTCGTTTTTTTTAATAAAATAAAAATGTTTTATTTATAAATCCATAAATAACCTTAAATTAAATAAAATTATATTACCCACAGAATAGTAGCTATATTAAATATACGTACGGTAGCTATGGGTATATATAGGATGAATAAAGCTTCTAACTACGCGTAACAGATGGCGTTAGGGGGCGGGTTGCAAGTGTAAGAGCGGCACTATCACGTCGCTACATTACTTAGATACGATAGAGATAAGACATACATGTTAATTGTTGCACGTTTGTTAGGATAGCTAAATCTGAAAATCTCACGCATCTTCTTAGTATATAAGCACCAGCAATTAAAGTAATAAACAGACCTTAACCATCTACAGTCTCATTATTTACCTTGCCACGAAGTCTGGCAAATTGGTGACCCGACGAAGAACAATCAACATGACTCATTCACCCTGCAAATCAAGCAGCAGCCAACAAGAAGCCTTGGAGATATCAGCCGGAACCGGAATTTTGGGAGGGACCAACCCAGATTATGGTTTAAGCAACTAGAAGCCATAGTAGCACCACAGAAGCAAGGAGACGATTACAAGTACTATACGGTCATTGCAAAACTGCCAAAAGAAGAAATAATACAGGTTAGTGACCTCATTACTTGCCCACCGCCAATAGAAAAGTACTAGGCTATCAAAGAACGCCTAATCAGTTGCTATGAGGAATCAGACCAACGTCAGCTCCAAAAATTATTGTCTGAAATGGATCTCGGCGACCAGAAACCATCACATCTTCTGCGCAAGATGCGGACCCTGAGTAACGGAAATATCAGCGACGAAACCATCAAACTTCTATGGTTGAGGCTTCTGCCACCATCAGTGACTTCGGTTCTAGCAGTCACAGAAGACATAGATGTGAACAAGATGAGCCAGATCGCGGACAAGATATTAATAAATTCAACACGTACAGAGGTGTCAGCTGTAAACGGAAACAAATCTGGCGACGATACAATGTCATGCATACTAGCACAGTTAGCAGAAATGCAATTGGAACTAAATGCAATTCAGCAAGGTCAAAAAAACTATCGACGCAGCACTCAAAGTTATTCCAATCGTCGGCATTTCCTACCACAGTCGAGTTCAAGAGAAAGAAGGCACTTTTGTTTTTACCATGGAAGATTTAAAAAATATGCACAAAAGTGTGTTCAACCTTGTGATTGGAAACAGGATCTCAACTCAAGGAAACAGGGAAACTAATTGAAGCACGGACAACGGCGGAACTCTGTGCTATTCACCCGTCCAACCGCCTCACTATTACCGACCGAAAAAGTGGTATGAGATTTTTGATTGACACGGGAGCAAATATTTCAGTTATTAGCAAGCCACAGAGACATTCACTAATACAAGATGAACAATGTATACTTTATGCCGCCAATGGTACAAAAATTAAGACATATGGTGAAAAAACACTCTCTTTAAACTTCGGGCTACGAAGAAACTTTGTATGGAACTTTGTCATCGCCGATGTAACACAACCGATTATTGGAGCAGATTTTTTTAGAGCATTATAAGCTATTAGTCGATATAGCTGGTCGAAAACTCATAGATAGGGTAACTGAGCTGACAACGCCCGCAACCCTGATCAAATCGACGCAGCAAACAATCCGCACTATTAACATTGAGACGAATCCACGCATTACTCAACTATTAAATGAATACGAGGATATTACGAAACCAGCCTCCCTCCACACTACTCCAAAACACAAGATTAAGCATCATATTATCACTAAAGGACCAAGGAAAATATAAGGAACGCAGTATTAACAGTTCACCCCTCTCGCACCGCCCCTTTGGCACTTATGACGGACGCCAGTTCGACCTGTGTTGGCGCAGTTCTGCAGCAGAAGTCAGGACGTAATTGGGAACCATTAGGATTCTTTTCAAAGAAATTAAGTGATACTCAACAAAAATACTCGACATTCGACAGAGAGTTGCTCGGAATATATATGGCAGTCAAACATTTTCAAAGGTTAGTCGAAGGAAGAGAATTTACTATCTTTACAGATCATCGACCTTTGACTTACGCATTTTCCCAAAAACCGTCATCTAATGATACGCCACGGCGAATACGACAACTGGATTTTATTTCACAATATTGTACCAACATTCAACATATAGAAGGACGTGACAATATTGTAGCAGACGCATTGTCACGGATAGAACAAATTGATGTGCCATCACCGATTAATTATGCTGATTTAGCAAGATGTCAGCATGATGACCAAGAATTATTACGACTTCGTAATAACAAGAATTTAAAATTTTCAAATATCAAGGTTCCGGGTTCTACTGAAGTCATCGCCTGTGACATATCTACAGGAAAAAATCGCCCCTATTTACCAGAAAAATTTCGGAGACAAATTTTTAATGTCATGCATGGACTGAGTCATCCTGGGAAGAGAGCTACTAGGAAAATGATAACTCAAAGATATTTATGGACAAGTCAGTGGCGGCGTAAAGGGGGGGCGGTGGGGGCGGTCCGCCCCGGGTGCCAAGCATCAAGGGGTGACAACACGGTGACAAAAAAATACCAACTCTGTCACGCAGATAGTAGGACGGGACAGACGCATCGCGGGCGGAAGGGGCAACTTATTTCGGTCCCTCCCTCCCCCAACCGTGTCCGTTGCCGGCAACGTATGCCGGTCGCGAAACAATGACAATGACAATTACTACCCGTGCGGTTAAAGAGGCGATAGGTGTGCGAGCGAGAGGTAAGTAGGTGCGATGCCATTTCTAATCCCATTCTTTATCCGCACGGGTAGACAGACAGTTGGTCAGTCAGTGTTATTGTTTATAACGTCGCGTCGCGTTGCGTCACATTAATTCAAACGAAAGTCAATAAATACTAAATATTGTGTAATAAAGGAGTGAGTGTATTGGCGGATAGTACACAGAGTTTAAAAGGTGAATTTTATTTGAACTATACACCTATTTTTTCCCACATTAGTTATATATGTATCTAGTTAAATTATATGTTTCGGCCGATCTGAATTTAACATTCTGTTGACAGTATAAATTGTACGTATAATTAATTTATCACGACGATGTAAAATGAGCAGTATAATGTTATAATTTTAATTCATGCATACAAATGGCCGAAACCCGCCATAATAGGCCGCCGCCTATATAGTTCCTCGGTATTTCTCTCTCTTTAGCTGCGTATCAGCCACAGCACGATTATTTTATCATGGCCGCTCTGAAATCAGGCTTTCCGCACTTAGCGCATTTACTTTCACTTGTAACAAAACTAATTGATTCCTTAATTTTTTAATTTTCAATCCTATAACCGATCAATATTCTACGATTAGTTTTTAGTTTTGTTTTGAGTGTACAGTAAATGCGCTAAGTTCGGAAAGCCTACTTCAGAGCGGCTATCGTAAAATAATCGTACAGTACGTACGGACTTCAATTTGTAGGTATAACGTTATGTCCAATCAATTGTGTATAAAAAAAAGAAAAAATAAGTATTTTTTAAACATGATTTAAAAATGGTTTTGCTTAATATTTTTATAGTTGAACTAAGAATTCAAATTCATCCAACATAATTTGCACTATTATTATTATTTAAAGAAAATAAAAATACACTGCCCATATACTGCTTGTCTTACTTCTACTATGGTATAATATGATAATGAGCGAGAAAAAACTGACAAAATTAACAAGTATTCCTTTATCGATCTTTACAGAATATAAATTTATTATGAAGAGAAATAGACCTAGTGGATTTCAGCAAAGAAAAATAAAAAAATCAAAAGAACTTGCACGTGAATCGTTATCTGGATCAATTTTGAAATTTGTAGCACCTTCGGCTTCTCTGGTACCAAATACATCACAGCAAAGTGTTGAAAGTGACCTTCTTGATGTAACAGATGATGAAGAAACACGGCGCCAAGATGCATTAGATGAAGGGACGCTGGGAAGAGCGCCTGACAATTTTGATACACAAGATGAAAGACAAGGCGAAGATCAGCACCAAGAAGAATATGACCAAGAAAAAGGGCGAAATAGCGACAATGAAGAAAAATCCCAGCAAATTGAAAACGATGAAGAAAAGGTGCATGGCACTACTCATTTCGATGTTGCTACTTGGCCAACACCAATGCCTGATGATCTGAGAGTTGAAATCGTTAAAGCGGGAAGTGAACCCTATCAAAACAGAGATGGTCCATTTGTAGACACTGTCCAAAGATCTGGAGACAAAATAAAAGGAAAGAGCCGACATTTTCATTCAGAATGGTTTTATAAAGCGTTACCAAATGGAGAAAAAGTACTCAGAAAATGGATGGTATACTCTCCAATAAAAAAAAGCTTATACTGTTTTTGCTGCAAACTATTCACGCACCATGAAACAAAACAGAGTTTCGTTAACGGTTTTAATTCATGGTGGAAACTAAATCCTAAAGTGTCTGAACACGAGAATTCTGAGGGCCATCTCTCCTGTTTTGAAAAATGGAAAATCTTGGAGAATGGATTGAGGCTGCAAAAAACTATCGATTATGAGCATCAAATGGTCTTAGACCAAGAAAAAAAGAAGTGGCGTGACATTTTGAGTCGCCTTTTGGATATCATTCTTTTCCTGGCACGCCAAAATCTTCCTCTAAGAGGACATAGAGAAGGGATTTCATCAGACAATAGAGGGAACTTTTTAGAATTAGTTAATCTATTGTCAAAATATGATCCAGTGCTAAAAGAGCACAAAATTAGAATTGAACATGCTATCGCCTGTACAAAAAGTAAACGGGTAGATTCTTATTTGTCTAAAGACATTCAAAATGAGTTCATCAGTCTTTTGGGGAGAGAAGTAAAGAATAACATTTTGGACGACATAAAGAAAGCTAAATATTTTGGAATTATTTTCGATAGTACACCAGACATATCACATGTTGATCAGATGAGTTATGTAATCAGATATGTTCATATTGAAGGCGATCAAGTTGAAGTGAAGGAATCATTTCTAGGTTTCTTCCCTATAGCTGGAAAGACTGCAATCGAACTTACGGAAAATATCCTTACGCAGTTAAAGAGTGATAACTTGGACATTCATCTATGTCGGGCTCAAGGATATGATAACGCTGCAACCATGGCAGGAGTTCATGGTGGTGTGCAATCTATCATTAAGCAACACAATCCTAAAGCTTTGTTTATGCCTTGTGCTAATCATTCGCTAAATCTATGTGGGGTGCACTCTTTCACGAGTGTTAGTTCAAGTGTAACATTTTTTGGAACAGTAGAAAGAGTTTACACGTTCTTTTCGTCATCCACACATAGATGGGAAATTCTAATGAAAAGTGTAGGCGTATCGGTCAAAAGACTAGTAGAGACAAGATGGAGTGCTCATCACGATGCTGTTAAGTCATTGAAGAATAATTTTGAGAAACTTGTATCAACACTCGAAGAGATGTGTGATCCCAGAAGCAGCAGAGAAAACGTCGATACAAGAGAAGCAGCATCCACACTCTTACCAGCTTTATGTGACTTCAGTTTTTTATGCTACCTCTCTTTTTGGTGTGAAATCCTAGAAGAAGTTAATCAGACACAAAAGTATATCCAAACATCTGGACTATCGCTGGAAAAGTGTGTTATAAAAATTAAAGCCCTAAAAATTTTTCTTCAAACTCAACGTATACAAATAGTGGACAGAGCTATTTCCTACGCAACTGAGAAATGTGAGGACTTGGATATCTCCGTTGAAAGAAGAGGAAGGAGGAGATTCCGAAAACGAATGCCAGGAGAAATGTCCCAAGATGTTGGACTAACATTGCCAGAAGAGTTGCATAGAGCTATGTTAGAATGTCTTGATAGATTTTACGAAGAACTAGAGCATCGCTACAAAGCAATGGATGATATTCTCATAACATTTGGTGTTGTTCAGTCTGAAACTCTACTTACGTCAACAGAAGAAGAACTTCGTGATAAAGTTCCAAATCTTACAAAAATCTATGATGAATTTTCTGCAGAGGACATTATTTTGGAGATTTTACGACTGAGGCGCCACTTGGAAGCTGCCAGCATTTCTCTTCAAGAAGCGATCCAATGGACTACCTTGGAGCTTCTGAAATTTATTGTAAAATGGGACTATTCTGAGTCTGTTCCAAGTCTAGCTCTATGTCTAAGATTTTTTTTAACTATTTGTGTTTCGGTGGCTACTTGTGAAAGAAGTTTCTCAAAATTAAAGTTAATAAAATCTTATTTAAGATCTACAATGAGCCAAACACGACTTTCCAGTCTATCCATTTTGGCCATTGAAAAGGAGAGGAAAGTAAATTTTGATAATGTCATTGAGTATTTTAGCAAAATAAAGTCACGTAAACACGTTTAATATTTGTCGTTTTATTTTGAGGGTGCTCGATAGAAAGTCGCCCCGGGTGCCAACCTATGCTACGCCGCCACTGGGACAAGTATGAATAAAGATATAAATGAATGGTGTAAATCGTGCCTAGCTTGTCAAAAATCAAAAGTGCAACGCCACACTATATCACCTGTCGGGAACTTTATGCCATCTCAACGTTTTGAACATCTACACATCGATATTGTTGGACCGTTACCTGTTTCTCAAGGAAAGCGATATTTAATTACAATGATAGATCGTTGTACTTCTTGGCCGGAAGTATTTCCCGTTAAAGATATCACAGCCGAAACAGTAGCGCGCATACTGTATGAGGGATGGATAGCAAGATTCGGATGCCCATTACGCATTACTACGGATCAAGGTCGACAATTTGAATCAAGAATATTTGAATCACTTTCACAATTTTTAGGAGTACACAAAATTAGAACAACGCCTTATCACCCACAATCAAATGGAATGATAGAGAGATTTCATAGAACTTTAAAAGCGGCGCTAATATCAAGAGAATCTAATGCTAATTGGATGAACGAAATTGCTTCAGTTCTACTTGGATTACGAAGTTGTGTACGCGAGGACACAGGATATAGTGCAGCAGAGATGATATATGGCGCACCTATAAGGCTTCCCGGAGAATTTTTTGAATCGTCACAGCCTTCGACATACGAAGAATTTGTCACAAATATACAAAAGGACATTTCTCGTATGACATCAACATCAAAACGCAAGAAAATTAAACAAACAGTTTTCATTCACCCCGAGCTCAACAAATGCTCACATGTATTCGTGCGCTGTGACAGAATAAGGAAAAGTTTAACACCACCATACGAAGGACCATTTCTAGTGACAAAGAGGATAGATAAGACGTTTATCATTAAAATTGGGGACAATGAAAAAGCAATATCTATAGACCGATTAAAACCTGCATTTGTCTTCAATAGTGGAACGAACGTGCCAAATTCAGAAAATAATCACAACGGGCGGAACACGTACATCACGAAGTCAGGACGGGCGGTTAAGCCGACAGTACGATTCGTCACTTGCTGACACAAGTAATCAGTCCATTTAAATACTCACCGTATTTTGAAAATACCATCATATACCGTCAGTATCTACGAGAGAACAATGGGCAACCAAAGCTCCAAAGATCAAATCGTATATAACTCCGACAGTTGCCTTAATCAAAATGAAGCCGACCATCTCAAAAGTCTTGTCCTGGAAGAGCTACGGTGGACGAGAAACATTGCAATTGGACAAATCCTCATCACAATTGGCATCCTTCTTCTCTACGGAATACTGAAGACCTTAGACAGAAGAGTGAAAACAATAGCAAGAAACAATCAGCACAAATGCAGTGGATAGTTCATCGACTGCCGCCGCCGTCACAACAAAGGCAGTAGTTTTTATTTCCTTCGAATTAGCAACAATGACATTACATTACGCATAGGATGTAATTTATCAGCAAGGTTAAGTTATTATATAATTAGGTACATACTAATTTTTTTCAATTTATATGTTAATTATTTTTAAAAGGGGGGAGTATATGTAGCGGCACTATCACGTCGCTACATTACTTAGATACGATAGAGATAAGACATACATGTTAATTGTTGCACGTTTGTTAGGATAGCTAAATCTGAAAATCTCACGCATCTTCTTAGTATATAAGCACCAGCAATTAAAGTAATAAACAGACCTTAACCATCTACAGTCTCATTATTTACCTTGCCACGAAGTCTGGCAAAGTTACCCATTAAAAGGCCGAAGATTGGTCTCTATATCAGTACCTATATCATAGTGTACTCTGTGCTTTACACCAATAAGGTGTTACACAGAGTTGTTTGATACTTCTTTGCGGACGGTGTATCGCCTTCTTCATAGTGAAGGTCCGCATTATCGTCAAAATGCTATTAAGCCATTACTTATCGAAGCTAATAAAATAGCACGATTGGAGTTCGCTTTGAAATACAGAAATTTCGACTGGAGCAACTTCATCTTCAGCGATTAAAAGACTTTCAAATCGAGCAAAGACGGGCGACTTATGCGACGGGTGGCGTAGGAATAATACGCGTATGAAAGTGATCACATTGTGCCTAAGTGTGCATAAGTGGGGGTGGATGAATGCTGCGTATATAAAAATAATATAATAAAAAAAACCCAGTCGTGCAAACAGTCTAAACTACTTAGATGTGCTGAATGACGTCATTTTACCCATCGTACAGAATGTTTTTCCTGTAGAAGACGTGCCAGTTACAACGTTCGCGCAGGACAATTGTCCTATACGCTGTTCCTTAGTTGTGGTTTAGTCAGCAGTCGGACATTCTGATTATTCCTTGGCCAGCAAGATCGCCGGATTTAAACCCAATTGAAAATTGATGGGGCGTTAAGCCCGCTCTACACTTAAGTAGCCCGCGGATCGCGCGCGATGGCCGCGAAAGGGCGTAAACGCTAAGTGTGGCCTTACGCATATTCTTCGCGCTTTGTTCCCCAATTTTCTCCTTCTTTGACTCCACACTCGCAGTCCGAGACGGTCAGTATTGTTCGAGACGTTGTCCGAGTTAGACATGCACTGTGCTTTATATCAAAATTAACGTAACGTGGACGAACGAGATGGAGTTGCAATTTTTAGAGTATTACCGGAACCTATTTTGTGGGATCCTAAGCAAAAGGATCATAAAAACAAGTTAAAAATCAAGATCCATGGATGCTGCGCATCAGCTCAATTATGGAGATATCAGTTCCTGATTTAAAAAAGAAGGGGGATTCTTTACTTTCAAGCCACAGAAGCTATAAAACTAAAGTAAGGAGATCGCTATCTGGTGCCGGCGTGGAAGACGTGTACAAACAAACCCGTTTGGTTCGCCTATGAAGTGATGGATGCCTTTCTGAGTGACACCACAAAATGTAATAAAACTTTAAATACGGTAACTAATACTTTATTAATGTCAAACACAGTTGGCCATGCTTGTGGGGAACGACCATACCAAATGGTCGGAACATCTGCCAAGCATACGTTTCGCGATGAACACAGCTGTCTGTTCATCTTCTGGGTACACACCAGCTTACCTAACTTTTGAGATCGAGATCTCTTGGTCGAGATCTACCGGATCTGCGCACTATCGACGACACAAGTCATGATCTACGACAAATAGTGCAAAACGAGAATTTCGTTCCCGAGATAACACCAAAGTTGTTAGAGATGGCCTCCACATTAAAGAGAGCACATGAAATACAGGAGATGAAGGAAGAGAAGCGGAAAGAATACGCTGATAAGAGACGTCAGCCATGTCCAAATTGGACTTGGCCTGGCGACCAAGTCATGGTTGATAAACATGCCTTAAGCAAATCGACACAAGGCTTCAGTGCTAAACTAGCACCTCGACGAGATGGCCCATACGTTATCAAATACATTCACGGACCATCTTCTTTTCAGATTGCTGATCTCACCACCCCACAACAGGCTGCAGGGTTGTACCATTCCTCAGCCCTGCGACCATACCGAGGGGAGCCATCAGCCGCCCTGCCCGAACCGGTGTTGCCCCTGCGACGCCGAGGCCGTCCGCGGAAGAAGCAACCTTGGCGACCGCAGCCGGCTGCCGTCCCCGTGGGAGGCAGCCTACCTAACTCTTGTCTTCCCCACCGGGACGTCTTCGGAGACAGAGGGGGAGTCTGTAACACGACAACGCCGCGTGACCCTGAACGCACCGGTCCCGCCTCCCACCGAGCCCCACTCCAGCGCACGTGGCCACCGCCGCCGCCGCGCCGCTCGCCGGCCTGAGACTATATAAAGCCCCGCGCGCCTTAATTTAGTTCCAACCGCTTAACCCGCACTCCGCTCCTGACGCCCGCCGCGAACGCACGACTTCCCCCTGCATCGCTACGAGTTCCGCACTAGCGTAGCTCTAGACATCAGACCACGCCTCCGCTACGTAGCGCTGCTACGAACTCTGCTACGTCGTAGCAGCTGTTTCGTGACAGGGCTACGAGGACTTTGCTGGTGCGTGCCTTTTTCAAGGCGTGTTACTCAGCTACGTTTCTGTCGACACGTACAAAGTCAAACGTTGATTTTTTTTAAACCCGCAGTTTCACGGTACCTGATGGAAACCTTACGGTGTCAACGATCCAGGTGGCGTGCGCCCCGAGTACGTCGCCTTGTCCCTTCAGGACATTGCCAATTATCGGAAGGGAGCTGGGACCATAACCTTGGGGGCTCCCCTAGTTGTACCCAGTACTTAACCCGCTCTCTTCACAGCTTCGCCGGCCGCCTAACAGCGAACCGGCGCATAGGAACCCGCTACACATTAAGATTGGTAGCGGGGTTACAAGCTTAGGGTACACCAGTAGGTACTCACTTCCCTGCCTATACCCGGTAGGGAGAGGGCACACACCTCCGAGTTCACCCCTCGGATGGTTAGGATTATAGGGCCCCTCAGGCCAAAAGGTAGTTGCACCAGACCACCAAGTTTGTTTAAGTATCTTCTTCTTGGTGATAGGTGCTAGGAAGATACCCAGGGAGGGAGCATTTTGGGACTGCCCGCTTTACAGATAGGAGTAGGAGCATAGGCCCATTTCATCATGGCCCTTCAGGCATTACTTCTTCGCCTGATTAAAAGGCTGGACAATAGTCCATCTCTGCAAGCTGAGATTGCACCTCAGCTCGAAAAGTTTATTAATAACCTGATTCCGGAATCCCCGGAATCACCTTCGCCTCCTCCTTCAAGGAGGATTCAATGGAGGCGGTCCGCTTCGGCTCGGGATAGATCCCCATCGGACTCCCCACGGAGATTTCGGTCACCACTAAGGTTCGACCAAGAGGGGCTTCGTTCCCCTTCTCCTTGCTCCTCCCCGGAGCACTCGAGGAGGCTAACCAGCCCCTCTCCACCACCAATGACAACAACCCAGAGGGCCCCGTCTCCTCTGGAGAACACTTCTTCCTCGGACGAGTTCCAACTCGTCCAAGGAAAGAGGAAAAAGAAGCCTCTCCTGGAGAAGTACCCTTCAAAACTCACTGGTGGATTGACTTCTTGAGAGATCCTGGAAACCAAGTTTATACTGGTATGTGACACTTGAGTATTGACAATGAAACATAAATTTATATTATTTCTATACTTACTGTTTATTTAGATATATGGGTAAACTATATCCATTGTTTACTTGTTTTTATTACTACTATAATAGCCTTTGCTCTTTTCTAAATTGTGTTATAGTTATAGTACTTTACTTGTTTCTTAGTATATAGTTTCGTAATTAAATTATAAGTTACCCACAAATAAACAATATTTTTGAATTACTTTCTTTTCTACAGTAGCAGGTATTTATATTTTGTTATTTTGATTGAGAATTGTCAACTTGTCAACTTATATGTCAAAGTCACTGATCGCATCTAAATTCAGTTCGTTCAGAAATCATCCATTGATACGTCCTATTGCTAGGACATGGTTTTTTCTTGCTTCTTTGTTATTTGATTTTTTATTGTTAAATTATATATATTTTTTTAATGCTTTCTGTACTTTTTTATAATTATTTATTATCATTGTTGTTTACATTATATTGGTGTTAACTGGCGGGTGGAGTTGAATTAGTTAACTTTAGAGTTTGATTTTTTTTTTTTTTTTTACTTTATATTCATTATTTTTATTTTTAATTTAGTTTTAATTTATTTTTAATATATATATTAATTATTTATGTATTCTGACGATGACTGTTATCATTCTGCCAATGATTCCTTAAATGCGAGCAATAGTGATGTTAGTTTCTGTTCTCTGACTGATACACTTGGGGATACTTTAAGAGCTCAATTTAATCGGTCTGATAAGGTGTTCAACGTGTGTCACATTAACGCACAGAGTGTTCCTAGTCACTATAGTGAACTCATTGCGACCTTCTCCAACAGCAATGTGCATGCCATCCTGATTTCTGAGAGCTGGCTCAAACCAAATCTCTTGTCCACCTCGTACCCTCTTCCTGGTTTCGTTCTTATTCGGAATGATCGGCTTGGGAGAAGAGGGGGTGGCGTGGCAATATACCTTCGATCAGACATTCCTTATAAGATCCTGGCTAAATCGTCTACTCCACTGCATAGCGCTGAATTTCTTTTTTTGGAGGTTTCAGTTAAAGGAGCCAAGGCTGTCGTTGGTGTTGTTTATTGCCCCCCCTCTCTCGACTACTTCACTGATTTGGAATCGGTTTTAGAATCGCTGGGTTCTGAGTATGCACATTACATCATCATGGGAGACTTCAATACAAATCTCCTTGCTCCTAACTCTCCTCGTACCCGTAAGCTCTTGCAAGTGTTGGAATCATGTAGCTTACGTGTTCTACCTCTTCAGGCTACACATCAATC
Organism: Spodoptera exigua; assembly: GCA_902829305.4. NCBI lineage: Eukaryota > Metazoa > Arthropoda > Insecta > Lepidoptera > Noctuidae > Spodoptera > Spodoptera exigua. The sequence goes on along the minus strand of LR824630.2, from coordinate 4,417,368 downwards.
TACAATCGGTAATGATTCCTGGCTAGATTTAATTCTGACGTCTAACCCTTCCCTTATTTCCTCTCACGGTCAATATGCTGCTCCCGGTTTTTCTTATCACGACCTCATTTTCCTTTCCTACATCCTTAAACCTCCAAAGCCTAAGCCTAGGATTTTGCACAGGCGTTGCTTTGCAAGGATGGATGCTGATCGGCTGCTTAAGGATGCGCAGAGCATCGATTGGACACCACTGATGAGCTCCGATGCTGTGGACGAGAAACTTCAGATTTTGAATAACATGGTGAACATTTTATATGATCGTCATGCACCAATTAAGAGTGTCAGATTGAAACGGCCACCTGCACCGTGGATGACAGAACTTATAAAAATAGCAATGCGTAGAAGAGACCGTGCGTTCCGGAAATTTAAAAAAGAGCGCACTGATGAAAACTGGTCTCAGTTTAAAACTGCAAGGAATCGGTGTAATATGATGATCCGTAACGCTAAACGCCGCCATATACTCAATAATATATCGTCATCGTCTTCTGCTGATATCTGGAAGTTCCTTGGATCTTTGGGTATTGGCAAATCGCGACATTTCGACCTGCCTAACACAATTAGTTTAGATGCTTTAAATAGTCATTTCTCCACTTTTTCTCATTTGGACTATTTAGTAAAGCAGGATACTATAAACTTTTTATCTGGTCTAACGCGTCCCGACATCAAATGTTTTGATTTTACGCCAGTTGATGAGGAAGAGATCAAAAAAAATTATCCTATCCATCAAATCTAAAGCGGTGGGGTGTGATAACATCAGCCGTCAGATGATTGTCTCTATCCTTGTCCCAATCCTTCCTGCTGTCACCCATATTGTAAATTTTTCTTTCTTCTCTGGAGTTTTCCCCTCACTTTGGAAGAAAGCCTACGTGCGTCCTCTTCCCAAAATTTCCAGCCCTTCTCTTCCCAGTCATTTTCGCCCGATTTCTATCCTGCCATTTCTGTCCAAAGTGCTGGAGGCTTGTGCTCATAAGCAGTTTGCGCGATTTATTTATAGCAACAACCTCATGAGTCCGCTGCAATCCGGATTTAGGCCAGGACATAGCACTTCCTCTGCCCTCCTTAAAGTGACTGGCGATATTAGAACTGCTATGGAAGACGCTAGTGTCACTGTGTTGGTGCTAATAGATTTCTCTAATGCGTTCAATACCGTCTGTCACGATATCCTTTTGTCTATCCTGTCCCATATTATGGTCTCTTCTAAGTCATTAGACTGGTTTTCATCCTATCTTCGGGATCGCCAGCAGTCAGTTCAGGTGGATGAAGGTTCATCGGCATGGTGTACTTTGGATGCTGGCGTTCCTCAAGGCGGCATACTTTCACCTCTATTATTCTCTATATTTATAAATTTCCTTACTTCTGAACTTCAGTGTTCGTATCATCTCTATGCCGATGACTTGCAGTTGTATCGTCACACTAAGGTAAGCGAACTGGAAGTTACTCTCAGAAAAATGAACGAGGATTTGGAGTTGGTAAGGAACTGGTCTCACAGGTTTGGAGTGACAGTTAATCCTGGCAAATGTCAAGCCATAATTATTGGTAGCTCAAGAATTGTGGGTAAAATTGCCGCTCTTGACTTGCCAACTGTTGTCTTTGATGGTACAAATATACCGTACAGCTGCACTGTAAAGAATCTTGGCCTACACCTTGACTCCTCACTCAATTGGCAAGCACAAGTTGCAGCTGTCAGTCACAAAGTCACAAATACGTTACGGTTCCTCTATCGCTTCAAAAACTTGCTACCGTTCAGTGTAAAGGCGACGCTTGTGCAAACTCTTATCTTCCCTATAATTGACTATGGTGATGTTTGCTACTTAGACCTGAATGCAGATCTGCTCAATAAAATTGACCGGCTTCTCAATAATTGCATTCGATTCGTCTTTAATCTCCGCAAGTACGATCATGTGTCAGCGTATCGAGCGCAACTAAAATGGCTACCGATAAGACAGCGACGTGAGATGAGGGCATTAACTACTCTTTTTTTCTATTCTCCATACACCCTCTTCACCTTCCTATCTAACTTCACACTTTCAGTATGTTTGCTCGCAACACAACAAAAATCTCCGTTCTTCTAATAATCGCCTTCTGCACTGCCCTGCCCACCGTTCAGATACTATGCACTCTTCCTTTTTCGTTAAACCCATTCTTCTCTGGAATGAGCTACCTTTGGAGGTCAGGATGGTAGATAGTAAGAACGCTTTCAAATTGAAACTACGAGATCACATCCGGAAGAAATTGGCGGATTCTCCACAATAGTTTATTATCGACACTTTTTTTCCGTGGAATATGATAATATGTACCTATGTATTGTATATTATTATGTATACGTATAGTCTGTGATATATATATATATATATATATATAAAACATAGTTATTGTCTTTATATAATGTATAGGTATACATATATTTATATTTATTGATATATGTATATGTATGAGCAATAATTTTGTAGCATGTGTTTTTTTTTTCCTTATTTTCATCAAGAAGATGCACCTACCACTCCTATTTCTCCACCACCCTAAGGTAGACTGGCAGAGAACGCCTAAGGCGTTAAGTCCGCCATTGTACGTTGTGCAAGAAGTGTGAAATAAATAAATAAATAAGTCCGGACACTCCGGCTCGGCACCAGCGTCTAGCCAAAAAGGCCTCTTCTCCGGCGGCATCTGCCCCAAGCAGCCGCTCGGGTAGCCCCATGGCTACCTGCCCTCCGGTCGCACCCAGCCGACCGCTAACTTCAGCCTTTCCGGTTCTGCCCTCAATTTCGGCCTCTACGGCCCCTCGCTCCGCAACTACTCGAAAGGTTGCCCCCCCCCACCACCAATTTTCATTCACAATAAAGGGATGTGGACCGAAGTTTCCAAGGCGTGCGCAGAAAAGCGTATCGCCTACATCAATGCCCGCGCCGTCGAGCAGGGTATGAGAGAGAGATGGTAAAAGTGACGGTCGCCTCACCGGTCGACTTCAGAGCATTGAGCTCCCTCCTCTCGGGAAGGAACATTCCCTTTCATACATAATCCCTTAAGGAGGAACGACCAGTGCGGGTCGTCGTCAAAAACATTCCGCTCGAAATCTCCGAAACGGAGATTGAGCTATGCGGCAACGCCGGCCACCCGGCCAATTACAGGGGTTGCCCTAAGGCCCCCAAAACCTTGGCACCAAAGCTGATAAAGCGAGCCATAGCCCGCCAGACCAGGGAACGCCCCACGGTCACACTGGCCCCTCAGCGCCCCAGCCCATGGAACGCGCTCAACACTCAACGTATTTTCCCGGCACTGAAGCCAACTCAGCAGCCATCTATCCCGGGGCTGATGGACCGCCCCATTCCTCCGCCTCCAGGCTTCTCAGCATCAACGGTGGCACCGCCGCCCCCCGGCCAAAGAGCCTGCAACTTCGGCCCCCGCTCAGGAAGCAAATCTCGACCCATTTGAGATCATTACGAGCACATTCTGTGCTTTCTTCACACCACGTGCCAAACAACTGGCAGCGGCAATCGTAGCCTGCAATGGCGACCACGCCAAAATTCGACAGGTGTACCACCAGTACCCTGATGTCCACGAGGCAATCAAATCCTTAGGAACCCGTAATGGATAGTTTCTCTGCTAGACGTATAAAGCCGATGGCCCTTAGGTTAGGGTTTTTTAACGCCAACGGCCTAAATAGCCAGCGCGATGAAGTCGCGACCTTCCTTCGCGACCACCGCGTTGACATTATCCTAATTCAAGAGACCTTCCTCAAACCCCATATTCGAGACCCGAAAATTGCCAACTACAGGTTAGTCCGCACCGACAGGTCTCACCGTCACAAAGGAGGTACTCTAATCTATTATAAAAACTCACTTTGCATCCCTATGGATCCGCCGCCATTAAAACATCTTGAGGTTTCGGTCTGCCGTCTGGGCATGACAGGCCATTGTCCCATCACAATAGTCTCTGCGTATCTCCCTCCACCACCCACCTCATCCTCTGAGGCCTTGGAGATCAACAACGCACTAAGAGACGATTTATCTGCTCTCTTTGGCTTGAGCGACTCCGTCATCCTGGCGGGAGACCTCAACGCCAAGCATCCCGCATGGAACAGTCACACTGCAAGCCCCCGCGGCAAAGTAGTGTTTGACCTATGCTCGACACTGTCTTTCGATGTCATCGCTTCTATGCATCCCAATCACTACCCGTTAAACCCGGATCACCGGCCGGACGTGCTAGATGTCGCCCTTCTCAGAAATGTAAACCTGCTTTTACACTCTGTGGAGGCGATCGACGAGCTCGACTCCGACCACAGACCGGTCATCCTGGGTTTAACGCATAGAACGGGTCCTTCAGACCCCGAACACATACCTCCCACCCGAGTGATCACCGACTGGGGGAAAGTACGCGATTCGCTGAAATCCTCCAGCTCGACGGGATACGGGTAGTTAACAGCCGTAGCGTGCTGAACTACGAGAGGCCCTACCAAAAAAAAAACAAATTTAGTTCAGTTCGGCTTGCACGGACACGCTTCCACCTCGGAACGGGTTACGGGCAGCTGAGCGCACTCCGGCTTGCACAGTCGGCTTCCATTTCGAAACCGATATCGGGCGGTCGCGTTAACTCAGCGTAGTGTCGGTGTTGTTATTGTACTTTCGAGTTGTATTGTGTAACGAAGAGGACGTTTTAAATATAATTATATCTCTCACGGTCTTACGAGTGGTTTCATTTAATCTAAAGCCTTACAGTTAGTTGTACTTACAATACATTTAAGCGACTAAAATAGTTACAAAATTCGTTCCTTATCTCCATGGCAGTAGCAGGTGAACGGCGTGGTATATGTCGTGCATTACGAATTGCAAATGTTCTTTAAATTTCACTCCGCCATGAGCCGGGTTGTACAAGTACATTGTTGTTGTGAAATTGGTCGATAAACCGCGTGGTGTATAGATAAGTGAAGAACTTCTGCTTTGCTTCAAATAATTGTGTAATAAGATACATACATGTCAATGTAACGACACTAGCTTTCTCTGGCTGTAGTTGAATAGTTTTTTGAACATACGTTACATTATACCAAACGTATTTTCTACAACAACCCGTGCTCTAGACAATTTCTGGTTAAAGATACGTTCTTTAGTGCCCACGTTGTGATTACCAGGAAACGGTATCATGATATGTTCTGAAAGACCAAAAGCCCCATCTGCCAAGTAGACGTAGGGTACGTCTACATTTGAATTAGGTAAAGGATGCGGTAGTTGTAAATTTAATCGGTTCGTGCAAATTCTTATCCACAAAATACTATTTGTAAATACTCCACCGTCGCTAATTCTGCCTTGACATCCAATATCAGCAAAAATAAATTTGTATTGGCTGTCTACTGCCGCTAGCAAAACTATACTGAATGTTCGTTTATAGTTATAATATTCAGACCCTGAGTTAATTGGATTTTCCACAATAATATGTTTCCCGTCTATTGACCCCACTGCTTGGGGAAATTTGGTTGCAAATCATTTTTCAATTTCACACCACTCATTTGAACACGACGGAATCTGAAAAAAAAAAATATTTTCAGAAAGCGAAACCAGCAAGTGTCAATCTGAAGAAGGAAATCCAGAGGTGTTTTAAGTGAGGAACAAGAAAGTCAAAATCAGCATGCTGCTGACAATCTTAATGTCAAAGAAGCTCTGGAAACTTTCGCATCAACATTAAAAAGAACCATACCGTAAGACAACCTAATTAAGAAGTTGACGATTGTGATTTATATGGTCAACTCTTGGCAAAAAAATGAGAAAAATGTCTGAAGAAAAGACTTAAACTGATGCTTGACATTGACAGCATGGTTTTACGCCATCAGTACGGATAGATACGATAGATACCAATCAGAAACACAGTTTTCTCCAATGCGATCATCACGCCCCCCATCATATTTTCCAAACAGCCCCAACCAATTTCAGCGACTTGGTCTTGGGTTGGACAGCCTCAAGTTATTCCGATTCAGCAGTACACTATACTCCGAAGACCATAAAAATCATTAATCCAAAGAATACACTTCACACTGAATCCTCAAATCAATCCATGCCAGCATCTTATTATTATTTTCCAAATAGAGCCCTTGATGTGGGCCCAAATATTTTGATGAATAAATTTACCTACCCGTGGTTCATTTGCCAGATCCCGACGAATATTAAGCCGTTAATGAACCAAAAAATTTTGAAAAAGCGTTCAACATCAGTTTTATTCTATCAAATTTCCTGCAGTTTTATTTAATAGAACAACATAAAAGCAAAAGCTTACCTTTTAAAATATTTCCAAGAAATATATTTAAGTTCAGACCGTACACACAAATCTAACGTTTTATTAGGTAGTTTTACAATAGATAATAAAGATTAATACTAATAAAGATTTTTTTAATAATATTATTGTTCTGGGTTGAGTAAGGAACATAAATAGGTTGAGTAAGGAAAAAATAATGAGTAGGATGAGACGTCATAGGATGAATACGGAACAACCCTAAATATTACATTAAAAGAGACTTTTTGCTTTATTTTTGTTGTGTTGTTTAATGTTATTTAATTTAATGTTATTTAAATTATTTCTAAAATCAAGTAGGTAATTAAAGGAAGCTATAATAAGTTGATTCTCCCTAATTATAAATTTGTATGATAAGGTCTTGATTTATTTTGTTTGTTTATTGAAATAAATAGCTAATATAATTAATTTATAATAATTTTATTTCTTACCTTAAAAAATAAATCGGATTAGTCGTTTAGGCGTGAAAAAAAGACAGACAGACTGACGGGCAGAGTTACTTTCGCATTCATAATATTAGTATAGATTTATCGTAGTTTTAATTTGGGCGTTAATGGGTTAACAGATAATGACAGTGACTTTCTTAACACACGAAAACTTATTTTACATGCCTACTTTTACCGGTAACTTACCGCTAACTTACCCGGGTGAATTGCCCAAGCAAAAAAATACACGGCAAACCTGTGAACGGTAGTGTTATGTGCTGATTATAAATTTTATATATTTTTTCTTAACAACGTAAGTATTTCTCTACCTTGGCAAAAAAAATCATTGGAATCTACCCTCTAATATACCCAAAAAAAAAAATTACAAAGTGTTATTTTATCATCACGGTGACCTGTCCTGAACCCAATTCCGCTCATAACATACCTTCTCCTGCAAATACATTCGTAATATGGATTTAAATTGATTTTGTTATCATTAAATTATAATATATTCGATCAAATAAAACAATTTTTGTTTGTTTATCTTCTTTCTCATGGATTTGACAGGCAGTCACCTTTGTCTGGAAAAAAGTTATCATTTCAGAGGACAGTAAGTTTTAGTAGAATAGCCACATCAACATTGCGTTGTTACGCCCCTTTCACCTTTTCTCACTCCGGATCAGTCCGGCTTAAGCTCTCGGCGCGAACGCACCGGTCCCAACGTCTTGCGGTTTCCCGCCAAAAAAGTAAGTTTATCATTTCAGTAATATGGGGACAAAAATAGTTTCATTTCGGTGGCTGTTTATAACTCGTGCTAGATTTGTTTAATTTGTTTCAAAATTGTGTATTAAATTCGCAGTAAGTACTGTTTTGTTGGAGTAGTGTTCATATTTTTTAAATAATTTTTTTTCGGAGTTAAATGTAGAACTAACCTCTATTTTATCATCTCAGTGTTATCATTTCAGTGGATTCGGTGGACTGTTATACCAATTACAGTCCACCGGAATTAAAAGTATCTCCGAAATGATAAAAACATAAAGTTTTAGAGATCCTGGTGTCAAATTCAAAGTCTTTTGTAATGTACCTACTTTTACCTAGAGTGTCGATTAGATTATTTAGGTGTATTTGTTGTGTAATATTTGTGCTTCAGATATATACATATATCTATGTAGTTAGTACATGTTTACTATACTTTAGATACACATTTGTTCGGCTCAACGAAAATGTGATGAGTGTGTGGGTCACCACAGTGTAGATTATTATACCTACTAATTGTCAACAAAATAATTATTTCGAAGGTTTACCTTCAATATAAGTCACTTACCTTTATTTTTATATCATTTATTACGAGTAAATAACAATAATAAATAATATTTGATATAATTACAAAATTTCTTTCTTCCTTCCTAATTTTACAAGATATAACAAATAAGTTAAAGAGCATTTAAACGTTATATGAAAAAAAAGAGATATACCTATGTGATGAGAAATTGCCTGTGAGAGTGTTTGTCTGAGTCAATGCAAGAGAGCTAGTGTGTGAGCGCGTGGTGTATCTGAAGGTATAGTATTTTATAGGATCATAGTATAGTGTGTATGAATGTATGTTTGTGGATATGAGAAAGAAGAAAATTGAAAAGCGTGTATTTTGATTTTAGGATGCCGCGGCCTAAGCAACAGACTAGAGAAGAAAGGTTGAAAAAAAGGAGGTTGTATGAAAGAAGAAGAAAAGAGAGAATTAAGAGCAATGAAGTCTCACGCGAAGAGTTTTTGAGAAAAGACAGAGAAAGGTATGCCAGAAAAAAAGCAGCGGGATTAATTGTTTCAAGGCATCTAATGACCCCTAAAAAATTAAGAATCCTAAGAAGAAAAAACAAAATAAGTGCTGCTGCTTATTACCAAAGAAAACAAAATAGAGCTGCTCCAGCTCCTATAGCGGCTCGTGCTAACCCTCTGGATGAGACAATTGGGGATCAAAGTGATGGTCCTGGACTAAGCACTTCCTGTCACAGTTCCTTCTTGCCTACTTTACGGCGCAGCTTACGATTGAACAGCAATAGTATTAGTACGAATATCCAAATCCAACGTTCTAATACTACAGAAGCTAGAAGCTTTCATCGGGTATACACAAGCAGTCCACGACAAACCCTGCTATCAACGCATCAAAATTTTGTAAATTTTGACTATAGCAATCCTGGTCCAAGCACTTCTCGTCAAGGGAATCCGTCTTCGGCTCGGCGCTGCTTGCCGATGAGTAGCGATAGTACAATTGGTTCCAATATTCAACATCATATTGATGACAATGTAGTAACTGGCACTCATTGTGTACAACCAAGTGGCGTACAACGAATAACATGTCCATCAAATCTAAGTAGTATCGAGTCAACATTATGCCCTAACAGCCCTGTCTGTTTAGACTCGTCAATTACATCTGTAGAATTCAAGCGAGGACTTAAAGACAAATTTCGAAAATATCAAAAAACTAAAACTAAGCTAATAACAGAATCACAAAACAAATTTTTACAGGTCACTAAGGAAAAAGAAATGTTCAAAAAAGGTGTAACAGACTACAAAGCAATCATATGATTTTGAAGAAAAGTACCCAAAAAGGAGAAAAACCAGCAGTAGAAGTCATAACACCTGATGAAATAAAATCGAATACTCAGGAGGGTGGTGAAATTTTTAAAAGATGATGAAAATTCAACACTGTGTCCTGGAAAAAATGACACCAGACATGGATTAAAAAAACAAAAAAGACTATTGACAGACACACTTAAAAATTTACACTTGAAATATTTGGGATCAGGAGAACCACCGATAAGCTATTCAACATTTTCAAGAATGAAGCCTTTCTGGGTCACTCAACCAAATGTGAATGCACGAAATACATGCCTATGTGAAAAGCACGAAAATATGAAACTTTTGATTGAATCTATGAAAAGAAACCGCCTTATCAAAGAAAATACAATATCCGACGTTTTAAGTAGCCTATGTTGTAAAGATAACATCGATTGTCTGCAAAGAATATGCTCAAGTTGTAAAAATAGACACATTGATTATCAAGAGTTTAATAATGAAGTGAACATAGCGTATTGGGGTTGGGAGAAGAATAAAAGCATATATGTCAAAAATAATGTAGAAAAATCTGCTATTAAAGTTGAAAAAGTAAGGCGTTGGGTGAAACCACTAGATTTAATAAAAAAATTCGAAGATAGCCTGAAACCATTCCTTAAACATTGCGTCAATAATAAAAATCAAAATCAAGCTTTCAAAACGTTAAAAGAAAATATGACTACGGAAGACTGTATTATACAAATTGATTTCAGTGAAAATTATAATGCCAAATATGGATCCGAAATTCAATCCCTTCATTTTGGTGGTAGCAGACAACAGTTCACTTTGCATACTGTCGTAATATATTTCAAACTCGACAACGAAACTTGCAAAACTCAGTCATTTTGTACTGTAAGTACCTCTTTAAGGCATGATGCTGCTGCAGTATGGGCACACCTCATTCCTGTTTTGCAAGAAATTGAGATAACTGCTCCTCTGGTTCGTAAACTTTACGTTATTTCTGACTCACCATCTGCGCAATACAGGAATAAAAATATATTATATATAATAACTCAGTTATCCTCCTATTGTCCGATGCTGACCCACATATTTTGTGAGTGTGGTCATGGAAAAAGCGCAGCAGATGGAGTGGGTGGAGTATTAAAGAGAACGCTAGATAAACAAGTCTCATATCAACATGATATTACCAATATTGAATCGCTGGTACAAAACCTACAGTGTTATGTTAAAGGTGTGAAAATTGAAACAGTTGAAGATTATCAGGTGACAGAAAAAGATTGGCTCTTGCCCAAAGGCTTAAAGACTTTTCCGGGAACTATGAAAGTTCACCAAGTTGTTTGGTCTAAAGAGTCAGGAAACCGTTTGGCACTTCGACATCTGTCCTGTATTGAAAGAGGATGCCTAAATAAAACTATTAGGTGCCCTCACGACAAGCATTTAGGTTTTCATGACTTCACTGGGATTCAATTAACGAATTTTGCAAATAATACAAATATAGCACATCTGCGTCCAATTCAACTGTCAGAAAAATTAGTACTACGTCCCAAGCCATTCACTGAAAAGAATCTTTCCAAAAAATTACAAAGGAATAGTTTCATACATGAACCACACACACACTCAATCACAAACATTGAAATATCAATTATTAAGCCCTCAACATCCCATTCCTTTGATGGAATGAATAATCAAAAAGGAGAGAATGAGCAGGAATCATCGATAATACCCAAATCATTGCTCGAAAAATATGAAAACTTCAATGAATTTAGCACTCCATCGTGTTCATTTTTTGAAAACAATGATACTGAAATTATTGAAAAGTATGTATGCCTAGTTTTTCATTTCCATCTTATAGAATGTCTAAAAATAAGACGAAGACAATCTGGGCACTTTTTGTCTAGGAACAACGGTTTCACGGCAAATACATTTTGAAAAGTAAATATTGCTTAAAAAAATCGAAAATGAAATTTATTATTTTTTAATTAATGGTAACGTGTACAAGACAAAAAAATAAATGAACTTTCCCTAAAAACTTTTTAAAATTTAATTTAATTAAATTTCCATACAAAAATTCTCGACACGTCTGGTGCGAGTGCCCGCGCGACCCTGTGTGTCCTTGATATCGATGTTTTCGCCGAATTTTGACCGAGTTGATGTAGGCAACGCTTTTATGAGCAAATTTTGTACTCAAATCTCGGTTTGCGTATACGATACTCCATTTTCACGTGCTATTTTTGTAATTTGTAATTGTTTTATTGTAATTTGTATTAAGTAGTTTCATAGTTATTAGTTAGTTTTTAGGTTGTTTAGTATTTTATATTTATTATTATTGTTGACCTTTAACGGTCAGCAGTCAAAGGCTCTTTTAAGAGCCAACTTCTTTGTTTTAATTATTTTAATAGTAGTTAGTAAGGTAGTAGTAGATTTTCTTTGTAATTTTAGATATAAGTTTTCTTTATTATTTTTTTTTTAAATAAATATTGTTGATTTGTAGTTTTAATTAGTTTTTAGTAGTATTAGCAGTAGCAATGGATCCGTTGCAGCTTATTTTAGCTCGCTACTTTAACATATGGAATTTCGCTTGCGCAATTCGCGACGAGGAGACCGCTGTCGCTGCAGCCAGGGCATGGCTGCTTATACCGGCCCGGACACCTCGGTGTCCGAGGCAATATGTCGAGGGAGCCCAAACTGAGCTATAAATTAAAATACCGACTAAGGTGCTGGAGGTGCGCTAGGGAGGGCAGACCGTCTATTAGATCGCCCCTAAAAAATACTTTTTTCGAAAGGTCACACGTAAGCGTACTTGATACGCTGCGTCTGATGCTGCATTTCTTAAGAAAGGATAAGGTCTCGCAGGCGGCAATAGATGTTGGGGTGACAAAAAAAACCGCAATCCAAACCTATCACTATTTTAGAGAGGTGTGTGAGGTGGCAGAAGCCCACGATAGGGAAATGCTCGGTGGGAACACGGACATCGTGGAGATAGACGAGACCCACTTATACACTAGAAAATACCACCGGGGCCGGCTGTTAAGGCGGCAAACTTGGACATTTGGGTGCTTAAGCCTGTAACGTTTGCGTTAGTGGTAGGTAGTTGTAGAAAAAAAATAAAAATAATTACTGGTTCAATTATTATAATATATTAAGGAAAAGGTATCGGCAGAGCTGGGTGTGAATTTAAAATATCGAGCGCGCGTTAGGCTCTTGCCCGCCCATAGAAACACCACTATCCTGGGTAGTCAGGCAGCTCGGCAGCGGCAGGCGGGTAGGTGTACAGCGCGCTAGCAGACGCCGGAAGCGAAGGTAGATGCGGCACGTAGGTAGTCACAGGCACGCAGGTAGGCACAGGCACGCTGGTAGGCACAGGCACGCAGGTAGGCGCACGTTTGGTAGGTGCACTACGGATAGTTGCACTATCCGGGTACTCTGAACTCCAGTACTCGAACCCTAGAATGTCCGTTACGTTCTGTTTTAGTCACGGTCCGGTTCTATTCCAGCCACGACTGCAACCTCCCGATTTCCACTTACTAACTACCTAACTAAATGGAAAGCAGTGATCTAGCACAAAATAGCCATCGAGATGAGGCAGTCTAGGCAGCGTGACAAATTATAATTCAGCTAATAAATGTAATCTGAATGAAGTGAAAAAGTTGATAGCAATGAAATGAGTTGAAAAATACTAGTTTTAGTGAACTTAACACAATTAATAAATAGGTAGGCACAATAAGAATTGCTAAGAAAAGAGGACACAGGAAAATATTAATTGTAGGGTACGATCTTCATGACACGGTCAAGGTGAACCGGTCATATAAAGTCAAATACCAAATAATATGTTTCTAAAAGCGTTAAGGTGATTAACTAATACAACACAAAGACAGCACAACAGCGAGATCGTAGCAGGTAATAAAATAAAAGTATGAGCCCACTATAAAAGCAAGTCATTCTACGTCACATTACGCATAACTATATCTAGGTACACATAATAAGCAATATTTTGCAACACTCACCCGATCTGGGGTTAACACTGACTTTAAATGGTATTTTTTTTAAAAGCGCAATATAATTTTGAATATATTAATTCGTAATTTAATAAGGACTTGTGTCGAATATAGGCAGGTGCTATATCGGCTCGTGGCTTCTGGGTAGTGAGCGTATGACGATTGTCCGCGGTCCGTAGCAGTGTCGCGTCGTGGTAGGGATAGTTCAACAAACCGGTTTCCGTCAAACGACCACGGCGGCGCGCGGCTCATATATCGTAAACCTAATAATATTTTAAAGAAATAACGTACAACGTTACAGTACCCCCCTTTTTAGCCTAGGATTTTTCCTAGGGAAAATCCTCTGCTTCTGCTCTTGTAGGCACCTGATTTACGTTGCACATTCATCCCGCATCCATTCTGCCATTCTTCCCTCGACTTTCATTCATTCATACTAGCAGTAAACACTTTAGTTTATATGTTTCCGCATCCTATCATACCGAGTATTCTGTATGTAGTACAAAACACTCACGCAAACCAGATGAAGGTATTAACAAGTAAATAACTGTAAATATTAGTACAGAGCAGTTATTACTACGTATAACCAGAAAGATTGAATAAATAGATAAATTTTGCAAAGGCTTATTTATAGAGTTGCAACCGCTCTTAAGGTTACCATGGTGTAGGCCATGATAATTATTTAACAACTATGGTGGTAGACCGATAGTTATCCTGTAGATAAGATAGGGTGAATGGGGTAGAGCCATTATCCTATAAATACATACATATATAACTTATGCCATTGGGGTAGACCAATGATAGTAATAGAATAAATAAAGAAATAAACTGGTTATATGATAGTAATTTTGGCAGTACCTTTTAAGGATGGTTGGGTAATTTTAAATTTAGTTGAGTATTTAATTTTTAATTAGTTGTAGACGTGAGTATTTATTTTAAGAAACATATTTTAGTATAAGATATTGTTATAGAATTTAAGTTAAACTAAGAATTTACTCTTTGTAGTTAATTAGTTTTAAGTCTTTAATATGCCAATCACCTATAGACTTTCCAGACATGTCAGCTAATTCATACACTAAAGGCGATTTTTTCCCAATTACTTGACATTTTATGAACTTAGGCGCTAATTTTTTGTTAAAATATTTATCTTTGTCACTTTGGTAGAAGGTTCTCTTCCAGACAATATCACCTATATTGAATTCAGCAGCCCTTCTGCGTAGGTTATAAGATTGCGAATTCCTAGAATGAGCTTGTAGAAGCGCAGCTTGGACTTTATTGAATACTGTAGATAAGTAACCTAAGTTTTCTACGTATGAATCACGAGGCTCAAAGATAATATTATCATCAAATTCAGCATTAATGTAATGAGTGCCACAACTAACTAGTTCACGACCGTAGACAATGAAAGAAGGTGTGAAACCAGTTACTTCATTTACTGAGTTGTTGATTGCAAATTGAATTTTTGGTATAACTAGGTCCCATACTCGCTGATCATTAGTTATAAATGTTGATACTGCTGTCATTATAGTTTTATTGTATCTTTCTACAGTGTTAATATGCGGTGAGTACTTAGGTGTATAATGTAGGTTAGGTATTTTATACTTGCTGATTAAATTCCTTAGTGTAGCACTAACAAATTGCTTTCCATTGTCTAGTATAATAGTGGATGGGATACCGTGCACTAAAAACACGTTTTCTTCTAAAATTTTAGTGATTACGTCAGCTGTAGCTCGTCTAATTGGAAAAAGTAAACAGTATTTCGAAAAGCAGCAGGTCACTACAAAGATATAGCTATTTTGTTTTCTAGTTGGCGGTAGGGGTCCAACAAGGTCAATACTTAGCATCTGGAAAGGTCGACAACAAGTTTTAGGTCTACCCATATGTCCAAGTGTTGTATGATTTTGATGTTTGTGTGCAATACAAGTGTCGCAAGAGCTAACCACTTGAACAACATCGGCATACATACCGGGCCAGTAATATTTCAGCGCCAAACGTTTAAAGGTCTTAAAAATTCCCAGATGACCAGCAATAGGTTCCGAATGATTTTTAGTTATAATTTCTATTCTATTTTCAAACGGAATTACTTCCTTCCACTCAAATTCTTTATTTAATGGGTTAAGGCTTTTTTTAAATCTGTATAATTTACCGTTGCGGATTTGGTATTCTAGGAAAGATGTTGGCGATTCTTTACATCCGTTATATATGTTAAGGTACCAGGGATCCGATGTTTTAAATTCTGAAGTTGTAGAGGAAGAAGAATTTGGAACATTATCAATAGAAGATAAGGGAATTAAACGCGATAGAAAGTCGGGAACAACGTTATCAGAACCTCGCCGGTGTCTTATTTCAAAGTTATACGCAGATAGGCGTACACCCCAGCGAGCCAAACGACCTGTAGGGTTATTTAATTTAAGGAACCATTTAAGTGCAGCGTGGTCAGTGTAAACTATGAACCTTTGGCCGTTCTCAACGTAGCATCGCCAATGTTCAACCGCTACTAAAACTGCAAGAGCTTCACGCTCTGTAGCGCTATAATTGCGTTCTTGGTTGGACAATGACTTGCTCATATAAGCTATGACCCTCTCTTCATTATTTATAGTTTGAATCAACACAGCGCCAATTCCAAAGTTACTCGCATCCGTGTGAATTTCAAATGGTTTTGAATAATCCGGGCATGAGAGTACTGGTGCAGATACCAAGCACTCCTTTAGTTTTTTAAAGGCCATGTCCGCATCACCTGACCACACGAACGGAGGTGCTTTTTTGCTTTGGGAGGTTAGTTTGTTCAATGGTGAAGCCAAAGAACTGAAATTAGGTATAAACCTACGGTACCAGGACGCTACGCCTAGAAATCGACGAACTTCTTTCCTATTAGTGGGTGTAGGGTAGTTTTTAATAGCATCCACCTTCTCAGGGTCAGCGTGTAGGCCGTTAGCGTCAACAATGTAGCCTAAATATTTAAGTTTCTCTCTAAAAAATTGACTTTTCTTTAAGTTGATAGTTAAGTTTGCGGATTTTAATTTATTTAAAACAAGAAGTAGAAGAGAAATGTGTTGTTCGAAAGAAGATGAAACTATGACAATATCGTCGACAAATACAAAAACCTTGTGCTCAAATTCTGGTCCGTAAAACAAAATGTCCACTAGACGCTGTTGAGTAGCCGGAGCATTTGTTAGACCAAAAGGCATACACTTAAATTGATAGGTACCTCTGGTAGGGATGTAAAAAGCTGTTTTGCATCTATCCTTTTCATTTATGGGAATTTGCCAGAAACTCTTGGAAAGGTCCAGACTAGTTAGGTACTTGGCATCACGTAAGTTGTCCAGTATTTCGGAAATATACGGTAAATTATAGGCATCTTTTTTCGTGATAGCATTTAATTTCCTGCTGTCAAGACAAAATCTTAGTTCGCCATTTTTTTTGGGCGTTAATAATACAGGAGAAGACCATGGGCTTTCTGCAGGCTCAACCACATCGTCTCTAAGCATTTCATCTAATTGCTCGGCTAGTATGCGTTGCTTCTCTGGTGACATTCTGTAGTACCTTTGACGAATAGGGGCAGCATCCCCAGTGTCAATAGAATGCGTTATTAGTGAAGTACGACCTAGACCTCGTTTTTCGTAAGAAATTTCTTTAAATTGTGATATTATATTATCTGCAGTTATTCTCTGAACTTCAGACAAGTGATCATATGATCGTAGATGTCCAGAGTCTGAGTTCAGTTCCGCTAACTGAGCATCAGATTGATTTAAAAATAAGATAGAATTAAGGTTATGGGGAAATAAACCGAATTTACGCCAAAAATCCATACCCAGAATTAAATGATTTTTTATTTCTGGTACGATGTAAACATTTAAATTATATGTTTGATTATTAAAAGTAAAGGGTAATAATATAGAGCCTATAGACTCAAGTTTTTGTCCACCCGCAGCAACGAAAGTTAAGGGTTGACGAATATTCCATTCACGAATTGAATCAATAAACTTTTTATGATAATTATTCCCCATTATAGTGACACTGGAACCTGTATCTAGAAGGCCGATTAGGTTTTTATCATTAATAGAAACCGAGACATAAGGTCGTGAGAAATCATTATCAGTGTTGCGGATTGAAGAGACAGAATAAAAGTTAAAAAATTTTGTGACGGTTTGTAGCCAATTGTTCCACTCGGTTTTATTAAAATATGTGTTACTGTCACCGCAATCCTCATCACCTAGTTTTTTGTAGTCTTAGAGTTACAATTAGGACAGTCTGGAAATTTGACCTCTTTCTTCCCGCATTTAAAACAAATTGGAAAGTGAGGTTGTCTACATGTTCCTAAAGAGTGCGAGGTAGATCTGCACCTTGGACAATATACATGTCTGGTATCGTGGTTGCTCGTTTGAGCTACAGCATTAACATGTAGATTTGAATTAGCAGGCCTAGATGGTTCATACGAAGTCTTATGTTTATCAAAATTATAGTTGTTATTAGGATAGTTTTTAGAATAGTGAGATTTGAAGTTATTATTTTGTGATTGTTTATTTTGTTTAAAATTATTATTATTGTAGTTATAAGTGTAATTATTTTTATAGGTATTGTTGTTACTTGCTTGTTTTGTGTATGCGAACTCCGGTGCTAGCGTATCAGCGTTAACTTTGGGGGGCTCCCGAAACTGTTTAAGTCTAGACTGAATATTTTCATAGTTCCTGCACACTTTTTGCAATTTATCAATATCTGACATGTCAGGAGAAGATGCGAGAGTGCTAGCGTAACAGGGTCTAATATTATGCAGCAATATTTCTAATTGGTCCTCTTCGGATAAGGGTTTACCCAGACGTGAGAACATACCCCGCATTATAGAAATATATATAGTGATGTTCTCAAGCTCACCTTGCGTACGCGCACGGATTTCCGATAATAGCCTATAGTCGTAATCATCTTGACTAAAATCCTGCTTAAGTAAAATGACAACATCACCCCAGGTTTTAACCTTATCTTTAATACAGCGATACCAATGTAGGGCATCATCGGTAAAAATTTCGTAGGCGAAAGAAAGTATTTTTTCCTGAGAAATACTCCTACTCAGAATAAATTCATCTACCCTCTGGATAAACGAACGTACGCAAGTTTTTCCCGAGTATTTGAGTTTTCCTATTTCCGAGACAAGCTTGCGCTCGCAACTGACCGACACGTTGACAGGTTCTCGAATAGGGTCTGGTGAACCATCCGTGACTTGAGGTACTTGTGAAGACTGTATCTTAAATGACGTCAATTCCTTATATTGAGAATTGAAATGTGAACGGCAATTTTTATAAGCATCAGCAACGTCAGCCGATGAGTAGTTTATTCTATTCAAGCGATGATAGATGTGATGAAGTAAAGTCTCTGTGCGTATAAAAAGGTTTTTATCCAATTTAGCTTTAAGAGAGATTATATTATTGTGAGACTTCATTAAAGATTCCCTCACTGCTTTCAGATCCTCCAAAGGCTCTAGGTGAGATTCTAGAATGTCTTCTGAAGGCAAGGCGGAAGATAATTTTACTATTTGCCTCCTGAGTTCACTAACTGAATCAGCAGCTACCCCTCCACGCACAGCGACCTCATACTCTAATTCAGATTTTTGTAGTGATAAGAATTTAATAGTGTACGACATGATTGAAGAATAAAACCGCAGTTAGGAGTGTGTTGCAAAATAAGGACAAAAACAATAAAGCAAAAACAATAAAATGCAAAATCAGCACGTTTGTGGTCAGTCTTACCATATGTGAAAAAAAAATAATTTAAAGAATGTAAATTTTGTAGGTAAATGTAAAAATAAAAATTGGGGGTGGAAAAATATTGACGGTAGATCAAGTAAAAATTGTGGGTAGATTGAATTAATTATTAGAGAAAAAAATTATATGAGGGTAGATTCACATTTGGTAGGCTGTGATTAAATCTAACACTACTGACAGAAAACCAACACCAAGAAAACTACAAAATGCTTAGCAAACAAGAACTAAACACGGCTCGATATTCTACCTTTATTGGGCGCCACTGTAACGTTTGCGTTAGTGGTAGGTAGTTGTAGAAAAAAAATAAAAATAATTACTGGTTCAATTATTATAATATATTAAGGAAAAGGTATCGGCAGAGCTGGGTGTGAATTTAAAATATCGAGCGCGCGTTAGGCTCTTGCCCGCCCATAGAAACACCACTATCCTGGGTAGTCAGGCAGCTCGGCAGCGGCAGGCGGGTAGGTGTACAGCGCGCTAGCAGACGCCGGAAGCGAAGGTAGATGCGGCACGTAGGTAGTCACAGGCACGCAGGTAGGCACAGGCACGCTGGTAGGCACAGGCACGCAGGTAGGCGCACGTTTGGTAGGTGCACTACGGATAGTTGCACTATCCGGGTACTCTGAACTCCAGTACTCGAACCCTAGAATGTCCGTTACGTTCTGTTTTAGTCACGGTCCGGTTCTATTCCAGCCACGACTGCAACCTCCCGATTTCCACTTACTAACTACCTAACTAAATGGAAAGCAGTGATCTAGCACAAAATAGCCATCGAGATGAGGCAGTCTAGGCAGCGTGACAAATTATAATTCAGCTAATAAATGTAATCTGAATGAAGTGAAAAAGTTGATAGCAATGAAATGAGTTGAAAAATACTAGTTTTAGTGAACTTAACACAATTAATAAATAGGTAGGCACAATAAGAATTGCTAAGAAAAGAGGACACAGGAAAATATTAATTGTAGGGTACGATCTTCATGACACGGTCAAGGTGAACCGGTCATATAAAGTCAAATACCAAATAATATGTTTCTAAAAGCGTTAAGGTGATTAACTAATACAACACAAAGACAGCACAACAGCGAGATCGTAGCAGGTAATAAAATAAAAGTATGAGCCCACTATAAAAGCAAGTCATTCTACGTCACATTACGCATAACTATATCTAGGTACACATAATAAGCAATATTTTGCAACACTCACCCGATCTGGGGTTAACACTGACTTTAAATGGTATTTTTTTTAAAAGCGCAATATAATTTTGAATATATTAATTCGTAATTTAATAAGGACTTGTGTCGAATATAGGCAGGTGCTATATCGGCTCGTGGCTTCTGGGTAGTGAGCGTATGACGATTGTCCGCGGTCCGTAGCAGTGTCGCGTCGTGGTAGGGATAGTTCAACAAACCGGTTTCCGTCAAACGACCACGGCGGCGCGCGGCTCATATATCGTAAACCTAATAATATTTTAAAGAAATAACGTACAACGTTACAAGCCGCCTTACCAAAAAAATTCACGTAGAGCTCATCCCGAATAAGTCGCGTACGACCCTGGACCCTATTGTCGAGGCAAAAGTCCGCACAGGCACGTATTTAATGTCGGACATGCACCGAGCATATGACAACATCCATTTACGCTTGGGCATGAGGGGTCACTCGTCGGTGAACCATAGTGAGAATTTTGTAGGGGGGACCATCGATATTCCGGTTGACGATTCGTTGGGAGTACCGGCCCCAGGTGGTAATGTCAGAGTTAAAATTCATACGAATACCATAGAGCGACAGTGGCGCGAGTTGAAGCAACACTGTCGATCATGTAGGAGCCAGCGTCGCCTTAAGTGGTACCTGGGGGAGTACATGTACCGCCATAACATTGAAGCAACTCCCATCAGAGGCGGCCCGATTTCGCCGGCTCTTGCGGGATATGCATAGGGTGTATTGGGTAAAAGGGGCATTAAAATAAGGAACTGTCGGTGTCGTGACCCAAATTGTCGCCGGCGAAATTAGTTTGGCCCTCCTCTTTTTCTCTCCTCTCCTCCAACATCGCCCGTGTTTCCATTATACATTTCCCTAAAGAGTCGTTGACCCCTCAGTACATCGCCGACCTATTCTTATACGAACCCTGATTCCGCTCCTGACGCTCGCTGCGAACACACGTCTCCACCCTGCATCGCTACGTGTTCCGCACTAGCGTAGCTCTGCTACGCTCCGCGCCACGCCGTAGCGCCATCGCCGGACATCAGACCACGCCTCCGCTACGTAGCGCTGCTACGAACTCTGCTACGTCGTAGCAGTTTTTTCGTGACAGAGCTACGAGGACTTTGCTGGTGCGTCCTTTTTTTAAGGCGCGTTCTCAGCCACGCTTCTGTGAACACGTACAGAGTCAAAACGTTTGATTTTTAAACCCGCAGTTTCGCGGTACCTGGTGGAAACCTTACGGTGTCAACGATCCAGGTGGCGTGCGCCCCGAGTACGTCGCCTTGTCCCTTCAGGACATTGCCAATTATCGGAAGGGTGCTGGGACCATAACCTTGGGGGCTCCCCTAGTTGTACCCAGTACTTAACCCGTTCTCTCCACAGCTTCGCCGGCCGCCTAGCAGCGAACCGGCGCATAGGAACCCGCTACACATTAAGATTGGTAGAGGGATTACAAGCTTAGGGTACACCAGTAGGTACTCGCCTCCCTGCCTACACCCGGTAGGGAGGGTACACACCTCCGAGTTCACCCCTCGGAGGGTTAGGATTATAGGGCCCCTCAGGCCAAAAGGCAGTTGCACCAGACCACCAAGTTTGTTCGGGTATCTTCTTCTTGGTGATAGGTGCTAGGAAGATACCCAGGGAGGGAGCATTTTGGGACTGCCCGCTTTACAGATAGGAGTAGGAGCATAGGCCCAATTCATCATGGCCCTTCAGGCATTACTTCTTCGCCTGATTAAAAGGCTGGACAATAGTCCATCTCTGCAAGCTGAGATTGCACCTCAGCTCGAAAAGTTTATTAATAACCTGATTCCGGAATCCCCGGAATCACCTTCGCCTCCTCCTTCAAGGAGGATTCAACGGAGGCGGTCCGCTTCGGGTCGGGATAGATCCCCATCGGACTCCCCACGGAGATTTCGGTCACCACTAAGGTTCGACCAAGAGGGGCTTCGTTCCCCTTCTCCTTGCTCCTCCCCGGAGCACTCGAGGAGGCTAACCACCCCCTCTCCACCACCAATGACAACAACCCAGAGGGCCCCGTCCCCTCTGGAGAACACTTCTTCCTCGGAAGAGTTCCAACTCGTCCAAGGAAAGAGAAAAAAGAAGTCCGGACACTCCGGCTTGGCACCAGCATCCAAGGCCAAAAAGGCCTCTTCTCCGGCGGCTTCTGCCCCAAGCAGCCGCTCGGGTAGCCCCATGGCTACCTGCCCTCCGGTCGCACCCAGCCGACCACTAACTTCAGCCTCTCCGGCTCTGCCATCAACTTCGGCCTCTACGGCCCCTCGCTCCGCAACCACTCGAAATGTTGCCCCCCAACCACCAATTTTCATCCACAATAAAGGGATGTGGACCGAAGTCTCAAAGGCGTGCGCAGAGAAGCGTATCGCCTACATCAACGCCCGCGCCGTCGAGCAGGGCATAAAAGTAACGGTCGCCTCACCGGCCGACTTCAGAGCATTAAGCTCCCTCCTCTCGGGAAGTTCTAAATTCCCTTCCACACGTACTCCCTAAAGGAGGAACGACCAGTGCGGGTCGTTGTCAAAAACATTCATTTGAAACGGAGATTGAGCAGGACCTGAAAATCCAAAATATCCCGGTAATAAAGGTCCACCGTATGCACCGTAGGAATGGCGAACGCTACAACATGATCATTGTAGCCGCCGAACCTACCGAGGGCCACCACCCTATATTTAAAATTTCCCGCATTTGCGGTCTCTCCGGTCTTAAGGTGGAAAGACCCCACAAGAGTGGCACTGTCACACAGTGCCACAAATGTCAACTATGCGGCCACGCGCAGCGCAACTGCTTCGGCAAACCCCGTTGCGTCAAGTGCCTAGGCGACCACGGCACGTCCGAGTGCCCCCGTCCCAAGGACCGCACCCAATGCACGGAGCCCCCCAGCTGCGTGCTATGCGGCAACGCCGGCCACCCGGCCAACTACAGGGGATGCCCTAAGGCCCCCAAAACTTCGGCACCAAAGCTGATAAAGCGAGCCATAGCCCGCCAGACCAGGGAACGCCCCACGGTCACACTGGCCCCTCAGCGCCCCAGCCCATGGAACGCGCTCAACACTCAGCGGATTTTCCCGGCACTGAAGCCGACTCAGCAGCCATCTATCCCAGGGCTGATGGACCGCCCCATTCCTCCACCTCCAGGCTTCTCAGCACCAACGGTGGCACCGCCGCCCCCAGCGCGGCCTCCAACTTCGGCCCCCGCTCAGGGAGCAGATCTCGACCATTCGAGATCATTTCGAGCACCTTCTGTGCTTTCTTCACACCGCGTGCCAAACAACTGGCAGCGGCAATCGTAGCCTGACCCATAACATGTTCCCACAATCGTGGGAAGAGGCTATCGTGATTGGTATCCCACAAGCCCGGTAAGCCCAGGTCTTCCCCGAGCAGTTACCGCCCCATCAGTCTGCTCAGCGCCTTCGGCAAGATGTACGAGCGACTTATTTATAAGCGACTCAAAGATTACGCCTAGGCGAAGAGCCTAATTCCATCACACCAATTCGGCTTTCGAGCCCGCCATTCTAGCGTTCACCAGGCCCACCGCATCGTCAAGTTTGTCAGCTCTCGCTTTCAACACGGCATGATGACGGGGGCTCTGTTTTTCGATATAGCGAAAGCATTCGACAAAGTCTGGCACAATGGCTTGATTTTCAAGCTATACCAACTCGGAGTGCCAGACCGCCTCGTGCTCATCATTCGAGACTTTCTGTCGAACCGCACCTTCCGCTACCGCATTGAAGGCGCACTGTCAACCTCGCGCCCAGTCAGGGCAGGCGTCCCGCAAGGGGCCGTACTATCGCCCCTCCTTTTCACGCTGTACACCAGCGACATACCAACTCGACCACGCGTAGAGCTCTCCCTGTTCGCCGACGACACGGCGATCTACTGCGCGGGCCGCAGTCCAAACTCCATAGCCCGAACCCTCCCAAAACTCCGCAGCCGCACTAGGCGACTGGTTCCGGAGATGGAGGATAGAAGTCAATCCGGACAAAAGCCAGGCGGTACTGTTCGTGAAGCCGCGTATCCACTAACCTGATACGCCTACACCCATAACCATGTTCGGCAAGCCTATCCCCTGGGAAAAGCAAGCCAAGTACCTCGGAGTCATTCTCGACCATCACCTGAATTTCAGAGAGCACATCAAGACGGTCCGTTCGCGAGCCGCCTTCGCCCTCAGTAGACTATTTTCAATGCACGCAGCAAACTCTCACTCAAATGTAAACTCCGTATTTATACTACATGTATACGACCGATAATGACGTACGCATGCCCGATCTTCGCGCATACACCACCCCGAGCGATCCATAGGATGCAAACGCTACAGAACCGTTTTCTCCGAAGGGCCGCGGGCGCACCCTGGTACCTAAGGAATGACCGACTACACGTCGACCTCAAAATACCGACTTTGAAGCAATTCATGAAACGCTTGTCAAAGCGTTACTTCGAATCCGCCGAAAAGCACCCGAACCCCCTCATAGTATCGGCCGCCCGATACAAAACATCCCAGATTTCCAAAGTTCGCCGTCCTCGGCATATTCTCGAAGAACCGGACGACCCTATCACCATCCTACAAGAGAGCCGTAGGGATACCAGCACTGTTCGTAAATACAAATACAGACCGCGTTCCGTATCAAATATAGACGATCAACAATACAAATATAGACGATCAACAATATGGGTTCACCAAAGGTCGCACAACTGACGCCGGTGTAACTTTAATTAAGCGTGTTTTTGCCTCGTGGGAGGAGTCGCACGACGCTATTGGAATTTTTTGTGACCTATCCAAGGCTTTTGATTGCGTCGAACACGAGACACTGTTGCTTAAGTTGGAACACTATGGTATTCGAGGGGCTTCACTCAATTTATTAAAATCATACCTCCAGGATAGGCAGCTTAAAGTACAGGTAAACAAAGTGAATTCTCAGGGTGCTAGCATATCTATGGGCGTACCACAGGGCTCGATATTAGGTCCTTTCCTATTTTTGGTCTACATAAATGACTTACCTCATTTATTTCAGCGAGAACCGGGAATGGTATTATTTGCTGATGACACATCGTTGATTTTTAAAATAAATAGACGGACAAATAATTATGACGAAGTAAATAATTCTATTACGAAGGTTCATAACTGGTTTACAGTTAATAATTTAGTTCTAAACGACAAAAAGACAAAGTGTATACGATTCAGTTTACCAAATGTAAAAAGTAACGAATGTGACATATTATTAAACGGCAAGAAATTGGAATTTGTAAAACAGACTACTTTTCTGGGTATAACCATAGATGAAAAACTACAATGGGGGCCCCATACCACATCTCTGGCAGGACGGTTGAGTTCTGCAGCATTTGCTGTCTGGAAGATCCGACAGCTAACAGATGTGGACACTGCAAGACTGGTGTACTTCAGCTACTTTCATAGCACTATGTCGTATGGCATCTTGTTGTGGGGACAGGCTGCTGACATTGAGTCTATATTTGTCTTGCAAAAGCGTGCAATCAGAGCAATTTTAAATTATGAAAATATAATGTCTGTTAGGAAACACTTAATATTATTTGATAAGATATCAGACAGACATAATTACTAAACTAGACATAGAGATAGATTGTGTCAGCCATTATTTAGATTGGCAAAGGTACACAAGTCGTTTATGGGATTCAGCGTTAAGTGTTATAACAAAATCTCAGGCGAAATACAACAATTAAATGAAAGAAATTTTAAATTATGTGTAAAGAAAACTTTGTGTAAAAAAGCATATTACAAACTGAGTGATTATATTGAGGATAAGGATGCTTGGAGACTGGCTGGTCCTGCTCCACAGGATAATATACCTACACGAATATAAATAATGTTCCAGTGGATCTTTGCTTGAACGGAAGTTCTTAGATTTTGTAAATTTGTAACCATGCTATTTTTATTGTTAAACTTGATAAATTTGTAAATGTGAGTGCCCTGTAACCTATTAAAATTAGTTAGACTAGCAGAATGTCGGTCCTTATGTCAGCTTGGAGTTGTCATGCTCACTCAAAGGTCACATTGGCGGTGGCACGGTCACTGGATCGCTCGATTCCCTATATTATGGTGGAGTTGGGCGATGCTGGTGTACGTGTCATGCTCGTGAACAAGCGCCGTCAATTGGGACTGGTCAGCTCCGGACTGTCTATTGTCTTTCTATGTTTCTCTGTATACACGCGTTACACTGTTCTCACATATTCAAACTAACTAAATAATGTATCAAAGAATGTTTATGTGACACTGATTTTAAAAGAGTAACCATGGAGTTTCTTGCTCGTTCTTCTCCATCGGAATCTACACTTTGGAACGAGCGAAAACGAGCTTCAGTATCTTTAAAGTTGTGTTGACGTTCAAAAGTGCCTGTATGGGTCTAATTGAAATAAATCATTTTGACTTTGACTTTATTCCGGCCTCGCCGCCGAGCCCCGCCGCGACGTCCCAGTAACGTTAAAAACCGATCCTTGCTAAAAGAGCCAGCCCGCGATGCTGAGCCAATAGTAATAATAAATACTCGCGTAAATAATCCGATCCAGCCTGATTTGACTTGCTGCCCCTCCCCAATGACCCCGCCGAGCCGAGGTTCGAACCCCACAGGGGGTGCCCTCAACGATCAGCGAAAAAAAAAAATATATTCTTATACTTAGCCGTATTTACGTGTTCTATACATTGGTATTGAAAAAATAATAAGTTTTGCTTGATAGAATTGTAAATAATATCGTGCGTATAAGGTACTGTAATCTAATCTCTTATTGGTCAATTTAGAGTTTAAAATCCCAAATAGCGCCGACCAATAGGAGAGCCGGGAACTTCTGAGAACATTCTCGAAATTTCTGTAATGTAACTTATTGTCAGTTTTTATATTAATTTTATTTTTATAAGATAGGAAATAGTTTACTGAGCATAAAAATATGATATAATTTGTGATACGTAAAGAGTAAAATAATAAGTAAAAACGTAGTTTAAAGTAACCTGCTCTCGAAGGCTCTCGAAGCTTCGTGGTACTTAAGCTTCGAGAGAATTCTAACTCGATTCTCAAAATATATATCTTCGAAACCACAAAAAGGGTGCCTCATTTCCTCACCAATCCAGCAACTACAGTGTGTGGTCAGCACGGTACTCTCTTCGTCTCCTGATTAGGGTCCGTGCCCCCACACAAATACAGTCCAATTTATGGATATACAGTACAATAAAGACAACCATTTAATATTTTTTTTTTTACTCACCTTTACCCAATCTTTTAAAACATCACTGATAGCATCACAAACCTCCGGGACTATCCTAGATATAGATTGCTTTGAAACTCTAAATAGGTACTGCAAACTCGTATATGAGTCCCCGGTGGCTAGAAATCTTAAGGTTATAATAGCCAGCCTCTCAGTCACTGTAATAGCTTCGCGAAACGGGGTGTCCATTTTTTTCACTTTTGGCTCAATTAAGTTTTTCAAGTTATTAAAATCTTCTGCTGACATTCTTGTGAAGTTTTTGATTGTATCTTCAACCGCTTCAAACTGCATATCTACCATAAGTTTCACTCCATACTGCATCCTTTTTCGGTACAACTCTTTCATCTACCAACGCACTTTACGTTTATGTTTTTTCTTCTTTATAATACTGTGAATTACTATAAACGCTGCTGCTGCTCGTACACGACTGGCCTGCATGTTGAACGATCGAACACTGGAACAGTTGCCACGCGCGCTTAGTTGATATCATTTAAATATTTGGACTCGGCGCGGGTGTTCATGCCGCGCGCGACAGGAGCGCATAATGGATACACGGCTTAAAAATGCCTTGCTATTTAGATTACTGGAGCACACAATTAAGATATGCATCTGTTGCAGATATAATGTCGTTAAAAAGTACCAATTAATTCGCAGCTATATACATTTTGTTGATAGCAATGAAGAAAGTTTGGATAGGTTTCAAAAGCTTGCTTTCGGCTGTAGAAGAAAATCAATTCAGTATTGATGAGATGACTCTTCCTTACAAAGGTAAAAAGACTGGCCATCGTCGTCAATACAATGCGAAGAAACCTAAGAACTGGGGTTCAAAGCATTTGTCATATCTGGTGTGTCGGGTTACATCTTCGATTTTTTGCTATATGGTGGCGACGATACATTTCGCAACATACAATTTACGGTAGAGAAGAAACTTTGCGTTTTGGAGGTAAAGTAGTTGTGGCACTGTATTAATCTATCAAAAACAGACCGTGTTTTGTATAATTTGATAACTATTATACGTCCCTAGAGCTGGTGGTTTATTTGAGAAATGAGCTGGGAATATTTAGCCTCGGTACCATCAAATCCAACCATTTACGTGGATGCCAAAATGTAATTGACGACGATAAAAATATGAAAAAAAAGGCCGCGGTTCATTTTCACAAACGGTCTGCAACGAAAATAAAATTGCCGTTGTCAAGTGGTTCGACAACAAACCGGTTACTTTAGTAATCTCATTTGCAGATTCCTATCCAGTTACCAAAATAAAGAGATATTCAAAGGATCACAAAGCCAAAATAGACATCGATTGTTGGCAGACATTATAATACACACATGGGGGCGTAGGTTTATCTGACATGCTGATAGCTCTATATAGAACCCGAAGATGGTACATGGGCATTTTTGCCCAAATTCTAAATATTAGTAAAAATAACGGTTGGTTATTGTATCGACGACATTGTACACAAAAAATATAAAGAACGTGTTGAGTTTGAAAGACTTTCGATGTCACATTTACTTCTCACTAATTTCCCAAGAAGTGGAAGAAAGGTCTGATGAAGCGGGACCTAGCCTGAAAATAAAAAAACCGGTTAAATCCCGGCCAATTGATGAGATAAGGAATGACGGTATTTGTCGTCTGCCTAACCTTGAAAGTAGAGGACGTTGCAGGGTATGCAAAGATGGACAGTCCACTGTGATGTGCATTAAATGTAATGTGCAGTTATGTCTAACGAAAATTTGAAACTGTTTTTACGACTTATCCCTAAGTTGATTATACATAATGTAGGTATAAAGGGTGGTTTAAGATGAAAGACTTTCATGCGAAGCCAGAAAACAAAATCCGTCGGCTACTCCAATAGACTTGGGGGCACCCCGACTCGGATGGGTCAGGTTAGAAGCAGGCTCCCTCGTGGTTTTTTTTTAAGCCACCCAGATGTGCGAGCCCCGCCTTGCAGGGCTCCGTCGACTTTGCCTGAGGCGGCATCCCCCCTCCTGCGGCTTGATTCTAAAGTTATACCCAAACGATCCGAAAAATCTTTCTTAACCTAAATTTTTTTGGGGGATGTGTCCAGGAAAACCTAATCCTGTAGGCATAAAAGCATTTGTCTTAGCAAATCCAAATGGAACTGTGTGTGATTTCCAAGTTTATCAAGGGCAAACGACCTTTTCAGACTATGCTGATACACCTTTTGGGTTGGGTGAAAAGGCAGTATTAACATTGGCTGACCAACTAGTACCAGGACATATACTTTATTTTGATAGATTCTTTACCTCAGAAAAGTTATTTGATGAACTTGAAAAGAGGTATCAAGGGGACGGGAACTATTATGAAAAATAGAATACCATATGATGTGAGAGAATCAATAATAAGTGACAATGAACTAAAGTCTCAAGGAAGAGGAAGCTTTCAAGTTTTGGTCAGAAATGATAAACGTCTTGCACTTACGAAATGGTATGATAACAAACCAGTACTGTTATTGTCTTCTGTGGAGGCTGATGTTGAGGCTGATGAATGCAAAAGATGGTGCAAAAAAGACAAACGTTATGTAATTGTGCCAAGACCAAGAGTTGTTAGGGAGTATAATATAAAAATGGGAGGTGTCGATTTAGCCGATCGCATGTTGGCTGTTTGCCCTAACAGATATCGTACCAGAAATTGGACACAACGATTTTTTTCACACATGATTGATTTAGCTGTTACAAACTCCTGGTTGCAGTACAAAAAAGATCAGGTAAAATTAGGAGTTCCTTCAACAAAAATACTGCAACTGCGTGCCTTTAAAATGGAACTAGGAGAAATGCTCATTGAGTCACATGCTTTCACAAATTCTGAACACGAAGAACCATCTGAAACAGAAATAGTTTCAGCTAGAGGAAAGGGCCGACCTTGAACGGTTGTAGTTCCGGGCGTTAAATTTCGTACGCATGCAGCTAAACACCTCCCCATGATAAGTGATGGTAATTCTAGTAGATGCCGTCACTGTCATTACAATAGGACTCTATTCAAATGTATGCATTGCAAAGTAAGTTTATGCCTCACGAGATACCGTAATTGCTTTTTTGATTTCCATCAGGATGGTTAGTACATTTATCATTTTCATGTTTTTTGTAAACAATATTTACGTTAGATTTTATGTGTGCGTAATTTTTATTATTTTTTGTTATTAGAGAACAATGTTTATGTTTTGAGTCTTATTTGGTGTTTTGGTATGTTTGGTTATAAGTTGATTCTTTTTTTTTCTTTTTTTCTTTTTCTTTCTTTCTTTATTTTTTTGTTTACTGGGATTATTTTTTCGTTTATTATGTTTTTTTTTTATTTTAAAGGCAGTAGTTTCAGTAACTATCACAATAATACGAAGGTGGTTAAATTTAAGAGACTTGTCTTAAAGACTGAATTCAATTAAGGATCTCAATGTATATGATTATTAACGTTACGAAAAATAAACAAATTGATTCATAAATATTCTTTTCTTTTTATCTTTTTCATATAAGTACCACCCAATGTGCATTTAAACGAACAAAATAAATAACCTCTAATAAGCCTAATAAGCCAACCGGAACTTCTCAAGCACGAGCTAATGGATTTACAAAAGAAAGAATGGAAGAATTTTACGACAATCTTGAAAAAGTCCAAGATGATAAGTCATTCCCTGCTGCACGCATATTTAACGTTGATGAGAGTGGTCTTTCCATAGTCCAAAATAAAATACCAAAAATTATAGCTCGAAAAGGCAAGAAACAAATTGGGGCAATGACGTCAGCCGAAAGAGGGTCCTTAATAACTATTGTAGTTTGTATGAGCCCTGCAGGAATATTTGTTCCGCCCATGATAATATTCCCGCGTAAAAATATGTCTGATGCTTTAATGCGAGGAGCTCCAGTTGGTTCTATAGGAAAACCATCGGGGTGGATACAAACCTACTTATTTACGCAATGGTTTCAACACTTCTTAGATTACGTGAAACCTACAGGGGCATCCCCAGTGCTCTTGATTCTCGATGGACATTACAGTCATACCATAGTCATTACAGTCATACATTATGTGACGATCCTGTCACTACCACCTCATTGTACGCATAAAGTTCAACCGCTAGACCGCACTTTCATGGGACCCTTAAAATGCTACTATAGTGAAGTAGTTCGAGTGTTTCTCAGAGAAACTAATAGACCCATAACACCATATGATGTTGTTGAGCTATTTGGAAAAGCCTACATCAAGTGCCAAACGGGAGAAATTGCCTCTAATGGTTTCAGAGTATTTATCCATTTAATCAAAAATATATTTACTCAAGCTGATTACATGGCCGCTGCTGCAGATTTTCAAGAGGAACAAAACTGTCAAACTATTTCAACGACGATCGCCTCCCCCACGGTTGTTTCTTTGCCATTGGAGAATTTTGATGACACACAACCTGGACCGTCAGGTAGTAGAACAGAAATTCATTCCCTTGTTATTCACGACACAGAGCCAGGACCGACAGGTAGTGGAACAGAAATTATCTCCCTTGTTATTCCTGACACAGAGCAAGGACCGTCAGGTAGTAGAACAGAAAATCACTCCCTTATTACTCCCTCTCATATTTCTCCCGTGCCCAACAAAATAAAAAAGAATACTAGCAATAGAGGCCGTAAGCCAGCAAGATCGGCAATAATCTCAAGTTCTCCTTATAAAAAAGACCTTGAGAATGCACAGTTAAAAAAGTCTGATAAAGAAAACAGATCACATAAAGAAAATATTAAGGGAAAAGGCAAGAAAAAATAACAAAAAAGACAAAGAAAAAAAATGTGACAGAAAGTGACTTATCAGATCCCGATCCTGGGGTTATATCTGGAAAT
This sequence comes from Spodoptera exigua, assembly GCA_902829305.4. NCBI lineage: Eukaryota > Metazoa > Arthropoda > Insecta > Lepidoptera > Noctuidae > Spodoptera > Spodoptera exigua. The sequence continues at coordinate 4,385,038 of LR824630.2, read as the reverse complement.
AACACTGACTCTTCCGACGGTGCAGCGACAAGAGATGAGACTGCAGTCCCTAAGAAGACGCCGAATGTTTTTTCTGTAACGGAAAATATAGCGAGGATAAAGGGGGTGAAGAATGGGTACAGTGCTTAATGTGCGAATTATGGGTTCACGGTGCTTGTGGTGGTTATGAATCCGGTGTGTATATTTGTGATTACTGCAAGAATAGTAACTAAGAATAGTAAACTGTAAGTTCAAACTTAACACGATCTCTGATTATTAGGCTTGCCACCCGTACTTTATAATAAAGTATTGTACTTTATTTTGGGTAAACGTACTTTATACTTTATGAGCGCAATAAAGTACGTGAAAATACTTTTTTTTACCTATTTTGACTTTTGAAGGTTTTATTTAATTGTTTACTAAAAGAAACAAAAAGGTCAAGCGATTATTTGCGTTAAACGGAACGGATCGCGTCGATAAAGTTAAATGCTGAGCAGCACTATCGCTTTTGAACGTAACCCTTTGACGTAACCTAAAATGTCAATGTCAACTTGTCATTTTTTGCTTTGTTATTTGAGGTTAAAACAAAAGTTCAAATATCATTTTCCGTTCTTGGTATGTACATTGTGATAATTCTTCAGTTATGGATGCAGATAACTGTATCTCACGAAATACATCTAAAAAACGATTACTGGAATCGGACTCTGACTTAGAGTTGGACTGCTGTAGTGACTCTGACTGCAGTATACCGAAAAAATGCTTAAAAAAAATGAATACAAAGCAAACAAAACGAAGGCAAAAGTACAAAAGTCTGTGGGAAAAAGAACATGGTGCTTGGTTAACCAATGACCCTCAAAATGAATATAATGCGAAATGCAAATTATGCGGAGTGATTTTCGCTATTGCTTCAGCTGGAATAGGACAGGTTAGTGGAAAAAACTTAATCTAAGGTAGATGTGTGTATGTGTGAGTATAGGTGGGACAAACGAGCATGTGTTAGATAATTATATACGAGATGAGTAAAAATAATAAACGGACAAAGAATCAAACAATTTATTAAAGATTAGGAATAGCTATTTACTGGTGTGTGTAATAATATTCGTAATTATTTTATAAGACAGATGAGTCTAGCAATTTATTAATTTTATAAGCATAACAAGATAACAAAGACTAAAGGAACGTTATAGGTAACAAATTAAGGCACATTACACAAACATATATCATAGACCATACATTGTGGATACATGGTTACACAGGTACATAAAACATATTTAGTACATAAACAAATATATTAGGAAATCACAAAGTATAACATAGAGGTACTTAACTGGTCCGTTCGGCGTGGCTACTCTGAAGCGAATGAGCCGAGTATGACCGGGCAGTGGTTTTAATGTTCAATCGTAAGGAAATGACGTCACATCGTATGATTCATTTACAAAGTTAATATTCGTTTTTATTATAAACTATGATTATAATTATAAAAATATGTTGAAAATAATTATTCAATTGTATATTTGACCCTATAATGGCATAATCAATAATCCAGTAAAATAACCATTTTGTAATTAACAGTTAAATATGTAATATACACAAAGCAACAATGAAAAGACTTTCTTTCGTTATATTTCGATAAGGAACTATTAAATGATGTACATCACATGTAACAAGGTTATAATTATCGTCTGAATGGCTTTATTTATGTTCAATTATGTAAATTTACGTGATTTGATGTAATGAACAAACTGAAATAATTGGAATAATCTATCACATGCATGGAAAGAATTAGTATCACTAACACTATCATCATAATTAATCTTTGGTTTCTTGGTGGTGTGGTGGTGAGGTGATGGGTTTATTATTGGTTTACAGGGTAAGCAACACCTGCAAACAAAACAGCATAAATCGAAATCTGAGATGAAAAAATCCAGTGGACTGCTTGAAAAATTTATTGGGCCTGCTTCTGCTTCCACTTCGTCTCAAGGTTCATTTTACAGTGACAAAGACAATGTTACAGCTGCTGAGCTAGCCTTAACATATCACACTGTTAAGCATAATTTGTCCTACAATAGTATGGACTGCACAGTTAAGTTAAATAAAATTATATATGTTAATTCAAGCACAGCCACAAGTATTCGTCTAGCTAGGACCAAAATGGAAGCAATAGTTACAGAGGTGTTGGGTCCATATGCTTTACAAAATGTAATAGATGATTTGAATTCAAATAATTTATATTTCTGCTTGCAAACGGATGCTTCCAACAAGAAAAATATAAAACTTTTCCCTTTGGTTGTGCAATATTTTACAGCCAAAAATGGCATTCAAAGTAAATTAATTGATTTCTATGAAAACAGCAATAAATCAGCTGATGGCATGTTTCATGCAATTGAGAAGTCAATAGAGCAATGCAAGTTATCTTTTAGTAATATATCTGGGCTAAGTGCAGACAATACAAATGCAAATTTTGGAATTAACCACTCATTATTTACAAACATTAGAGATTTGGTGCCGGACTTGATCAAGGGAAATTGTCATGCTCATATAGTGCACAATTGCATGAAACATGCCATGAACTTTTTGTCCTATGACATTGAGAATATTATCCTTAAAATCTATGCTCATTTTTCCCACTCGGCTGTTCGGAGAGAAGAATTTAAAAAAATCATAGAATCGGTCGATGGGGATTTTCATGAACTCAAACGCCATGTCGGAACTAGATGACTCTCTCTTCTACCGTGTATAGATAGTATATTGTTAAATTGGAGAGCAATTAGAAATTATTTTGTGAGCCTAGGAGAAGACTGCCCAATGATTATACAAAATTTATTATTGCTGAATACCACTGATAATCATGACTTGATTGATGTTTACTTCAATTTTTGTAGCCATATTTTAAATGTGTTTACTAAAACTGTAAAATTCTTAGAAGGGAATAACATAACAATTTTGGATGTATACAATATTATGCACAATCTTAGGAAAGAATTAAAGAAAAGAAAAGAAGATCTCTTTTTTGGAAGAAACTGGAAAAAAGATTAAACAAATCGAGATGTCCTCGCCTGAAGTTAGTCAAAAAATTCATAGAAACTTTATATTGTTCTTAGACAAAGCCTTAATGTACCTGGATAAATGGTTCGATTTCAATCACACAAATTATCTCTTTTCACTGAGCAACATAAATTTAAAAAGTGATGTTGAGTATCAACACTTTTCTCACTTAGTAGAAACTTTGAAACTGCAAAAACTTAATATTAACCCTTAAATTGACGTAGTATGCCCCAACATACATCAACTTTGAAAAAATATATTGTTAAAGGAAATAATAAAATGACGTGGATTAATTTTTCACCAACTTGCAACACTAACTATTTTTGGTAGGAAATATAAAACAGATACCTGGCAACACTTATTTTGACATAAGTGGAAGAAAATGGCGACCCGTCGGCCGGCTGCTGTTCTCTCCAAGGTATTTATATTATTTTATTAATTAATACAAGGTTTAGGAAAAATTAAATGACTGAATTCTATGCTTGATATTATGATAATATAATTTCAATAACAAGTTTGAAGTTTTTACGTCTTGAAATGGTTTTATTTTGGGTACTAACATGAAGTATGCTGTGACATACATTGCCAAGTTTGCAGTAAAAGACCCCTAAAACAATTTGTATGTCATGGCATACATTGCCAGTTCTGGGGATATGCTTTGCTTACTTTATGTTTTAGCATTTCTTTTTCTTTGTCTGCAGCAAAAGCTTGAAACTCGTGGTGGTAGAATTTTAGCGCTTGTCCCTGCTCATAATGCACCTTCTGACGATAGTGAACCTTCCGATATTGAAGATGAGATACGTGTGCACACTCCGCTTTCTATGTCCAGTTCTTCTGCACCCTCAATTGAAAGCTCCTTAGAAAGACTAAACCTTTTAAATGATGAACAAGAACCCACTAACGACAATGTTTGCCTTACACCCATTTTCCAAACTGTTTATTCCAGCCCATCTCTAGAACCGAATTGTAATAAAGTACCAATATTGAGTGACATCCCATCATTTCCCACAACACCTGCGTCACCTGTGACTCCTGCTACTCCCACAAATTCTGCAACAGCTTCAGTTCTTGCACGCTCTGCATCTCTTTGTTTTGAAACACCACGCATGCCAGAGAATGCCTCCTCCACATCACTTTTTTTCCAGAAGAACAAGATCACAACGTCCTACTATTAGTGTTGCTCAACGACCTAGACGAATTCAAAAGTTCACTCAGAGCTATCGTTGGAAAAAAGCTGTGTTTCGTCATTTGGCTACTATAGAAGAGGAATAGATCCTATCGGTGACGCCACTATCCAAACCCCCCTGGAATATTTCTGTAAGTTTTTTTCTCCTGATATTTTGACACACATTCTGGAACAATCAAATGCTTATGCAGTGTCTAAAACTGGACGTACACTAGGTTTGACTGAAGACGAATTGCGAGACTTTATAGCTATACATATCATAATGGGTGTTGTGAGCATGCCATCTTACACTGACTATTGGAGTTTGCGATACAGGCACAAACTAGTGGCTGATCTGATGCCACTAAAACGCTATCAACAGATACGTCGCTATTTACATTTCGTTGACAATTACAATATCGAAGATTCTGATAGATATTATAAAATTAGGCCGTTGGTGCAAAAAATAAGAGAAAATTGTTTAGCTCAAGAAAATGAGAGGAGGTTTAGTATTGATGAGATGATGATCCCATATAAAGGGACAAAAGCGGGCAAGCGTCGTCAATACATGAAAGACAAACCAAATAAGTGGGGATTTAAAAACTATGTACGCGCTGGAGTGTCTGGCATGATATATGATTTTATCTTGTATGGAGGAGAGGATACATTTAGATTCCATACTTTTAGCGAACAAGAAGCCTCTATCGGATTTGGAGCGCAAGTGGTGATCGCTTTGTGCAAAACTATAAAATCTAAACCAGCTTTTGTATTCTGTGATAACTTTTTTAGCTGCCCAGAGTTATTTTACATACTTAGAGAAGAGTATGGGATCTTTGGACTGGGAACCATCAGAAACAACAGGTTGCGAGGTGCAGAAGCAAGTCTGCCTTCAGAAAAAGAAATGAAGAAGAAACCCCGGGGTAGTCATGCTCAAGCCACTTGCAACAAAAACCGCCTGGCCGTAGTACGTTGGCATGATAACAAAGCAGTGACATTGATAAGTTCCTATGTAGGCGTTGAACCAGTAGCTACAATAAAAAGGTACTGCAAGGACTCTAAAACTAAAGTTGACGTTCAATGTCCGCAAATAGTGAAGGAGTACAACAAGCACATGGGAGGGGTTGACTTGGCCGATATGCTTATATCTTTATATAGAACCCCGTTCAAGACAAGGAGATGGTATATTGGCATATTTGCCCAACTCCTGGATATATGCATAAATAACGCATGGCTTCTCCACAGTAAGGATTCAAAGTCAAAATCTATGCCTCTGAAGGACTTTAGATTCGAGTTGTACGAGGGTCTAACAAAATACCAACGTTCCGAAAATGGTATCAAAGGCACAAAAAAACGAGTACCACAAGCTAGTCCTGTGGAAACGTCACGGTATGATAACGTTGGTCATTTTATGACCATGACCACCCAAGGACGATGTCGACTGTGCTCCAAACTAACTGTTGTACAATGCTTGAAGTGCCAAGTCCGACTCTGTTTTGTTACTGGTAAAAATTCTCGTAATTGTCAACTGCAATACCACGTACCAACGTAATTTTTGGTCATTTAAATTCCTTTTTGCACTAATAAACATTTATTTGTATAATAATGGTGTTTTTGTTTTAAATACTTAATAAGTCCGGTAATTGGTACTGTATGTCCCTACATACCACTCATTTACAGTATGTAGTTTTGAGAAGTTGGCAGTGTATGTTGTGGCATACATGAGTTTTCAGGAAAAGCGAGCTTTTCAGATTTTTTCTGAAATTTTTCTGCAACAGTTTTAGATGTGTTTATTATTTTTTTAATAAAAAAAACAGTTTTTATCACATTTTTTCTATGCCAAATTAAGGGTTAACATGGATGACCTGTATGAAGAAGTTTCTTTATTAAAAGAGTTATATGCACAAGTTAATCATTCTAAAGATTTTTTGGAATTATCTACATCACAGAAGTGGCAAAAAATTTTTCAAAGTAGTAATGATTTCGTAAATATATATAAAATCGTGTCATTTCTGCTATCCATTCCTGCCACTTCAGAATTTACAGAGAGAGTTTTTTCTCTGATGAATGCTAAGTGGCGGGACGAACGAAACAGAGCGTCCCTAAATTTAATAAAAAACGAATTATTTATATATTTCAATCTAAACATAGATTGTAAAGATGCGGTTAAGACGTTCTTTGATAATAAATATTTGCTAGATGTTGCCAGAAGTAACAAAAAATATGTATGGAAAAAAATAGCAGTTTAAATAAATAATACTTTATTTTCAGATCTTGTACTTTATTTTTTTACCTTAAAAAGTAAATATACTCTATTTCCTAAAAAAAAGGTGGCAACCCTACTGATTATTGTGACTGATTTACCATATAATAAACCACTAAAATACTAAAACTACTACATAAAATCCTGTGTATAGCGCCCGAAAGTCTATTGTAGAATATACAACGTGGGTAAACTTGTAACTAGGTACTTAGAAACTAAAAAATCTATGCTAGGTTGCTATTAATTGTGCTGTAGAATCAGTTTAGATTATACCCTTATGCAGTATAATTAACTTTGATTAACCTAATTTGTGCCCATGTTTAAGTATATGACTATTTAAGGAAGAATTAGTTTCCAATCTTTTGCTCCCACCTACATATTGAAAAAAAAATGAAAAATTGTTTATTACTAAAAAGTATTTTACATTATGGTTATACCCTAGATCCTACACTAGGATTCCCTGTGTTGTAGGACCTAGGCTCTGCGATCCGTTTATATAAAATAAAAATAAAAAAAACTTAATTCTAGTACTTAAAACCTAAACTAGAACAATCAACATAATTTGTGTGTGTGTGTGTGTGTGTGTGTGTGTGTGTGTGTGTGTGAGGGGTGTGTGTGTGAGGGGGGTGTGTGTGTGTGGTGTGGTGTATGTGTTGTGTGTGTGTGTGTGTGTGTGTGTTTGTTTTGTTTTGTTTATATTAAAAAAAAAGTTTCATCTGAGAACCATTATTTAAATTTAAAGTAATTATTGTTTCTTTTATTTTCTTTTCCCTTACGTTCCATACTTTAGACACTATAACTCATTCCCTTCTTAGTAAATTTTCCTGTCTTTCTTTTTGCAGTTTTTTTTGCTGTTCTTTTTCCTTTATTTCAGTGTTTTTACTACTGCATACCTGCCAGCATGATGACCCGGGCAAAGGAAATGGAAAGCAAATTGAGGGCACCGCTTAAGGAACTGGAGTCATCCAAACTTCTTTGTGACCGACTGCTGCAGGAGCGGGACGACAGTGAAGTGGAAGTGAAGAACATTATTACGAGGGGCGTTCAATGTATTCTCGGTATAGGCATGAAAGAAAACTCGGAAAATTTTGGAAAAAATCTATTTTTCAATGTAGTCCCCAAGACCCTCAATACATTTGTTAGATCGAGGAATCAGCTTCTTTAAGCCTTGTAAAAAATATTATTCTGATTTCTCCTCAAAATGGGTAATAATTGCTACCCTTCAGTTCATCATCGTCGAAAAATCACTTTCCACGAAGATCTTTCTTCAAATTCGGGATAGGTAGTAATCACTGGGGGCCAAGTCTGGGCTGTACGGAGGATGATTAATTTCTTCGAAGCCACAGTCCCGTACAGCAGCCTTCGCCACGCGGGCCGTGTGAACCGGCGCGTTGTCATGAAGCAGCAACACCCCCGCTGTGAGTTTTCCTCGCCTGTTTTCTTTAATTGCTTCCCTTAAATTACGCAAAGTGGTTGCGTATGATGCTGCTGTGATGCTTTCACCTTTTTTAGTGTATTCTATTAATACAATACCTTTAGAATCCCAAAAGACCGTGGCCATTATTTTTCCGGCGGAAGGCGTGACTTTGAACTTCTTCGGAGGCTGTGCACCATTTTTAACCCACTGCATGGACTCCTGTTTACTCTCAGGGTCATAGTGATGAACCCACGTCCCATCTCTAGTAACCAGCCGGTCGAAAATACTCGATGGATCTTCTCCACAGAGCTCTAAAAACTCCTTACAGCACTCGACTCGCACTTGTTTCTGAGGCGCGGTGAGCATTCTCGGCACCCATCTTGCACTGACCTTTGAGAGATTAAGATGGTTCTGAAGGATTGCATGTATGGTACCCACAGATAGGTTAATCATCTCTGCTAACATCCCGATTTTTATTCTGGTATCTTCAAGTACCAATTTCTCCACTTTTTTAACATTTTCTTCAGTGAGGGCGCTTAGGGCCCCACCCGAGCGAGGGTCGTCTTCAATGCTTTCTCTGCCTCTTTTAAATTCACTTGACCACTTTTGAACAGTAGATAACGACGGGGCAGAGTCTTGGTAAACAGCAACCATCTCTTCGTGAATGGTTTTTTGACTTTTTCCCTGCTTAGTGAGGAACTTTATAACAGCGCGATGATCGATTTTCTTAATTATTTTAGCGTCAGTCATTCTGATCGTCTTTCACTGCAGATAATTAGAAAACCAATTAACGTAAATAAGTGAAATTTAATATTTATACCCTCATATAGTGTCATTAGTAAATGAGATAATTAGATTACCCACATTATTAGCAAATCACCCCGATACCGATAATACATTGAACGCCCCTCGTAATAAGAATACCAAACTCAAAAATGAATTGGCTGAACTACATGTATGTCACACAGACCTGCTAGACCAGCATACTAGATTATTTAATGAAATAGAGAAATATTTATAAATGATTTATTCCAAAAGTAAGTCGGCCCAACTAGAAATAAAAAAAAATATGGTTGAAGCCGGCAAGCTTGTAGATTTAGTAACATACAGTGCTGAACGATATGAGTCCCTTGCAAATAATCTGTCATGTAGCTGTTCCCATGCCCCAGAGCCGGAGCTTATGAATCAAGTCCTTAAAATAACACAAGATATAATAAAATATAACACTTGTGTATTTACTGACTCAATGGGCATAGGTATTGGATCTCTTATTTCAAACAGCTTACATCATAATTGTGGTATAACTAACTACTGTTACCACAACATAAAATTTTGTGAGTTGCTTAACAAAATAGCCCAGGGACATATCACAAGACATCGTACTCGTACTTACTACAACTCACGACGACGACTACAAGATCACGATTAATAATAATCAGTAAGTATAAATTCAGCACTATTCTGAATATCATTAAAAGTTTTGGCTATTGATGTTGAATTTTAAACGATTATTTGTTTTGTTTTACAGATAAAGAATGGGGTCTGCTTTTAACCAGGTAAAGTCTTAGTCCAATATTTGCAATTTATACCAAATTCTTTAAATAAGCAAATTCAAGTGACTATTTTATCTACAGGTTTTGTTTATCCATACATGAACCCGTAATGATCAAAGGATTACTCACGCCTGTGATATGACGATGATTAAAATTCTTAATAATAATTGTACCTACTGAGGCAAGTAGATACCTACTAACATTGCAAGGCATGGAACTGTGGAATGTTTTGGGATTTGGGCAATACCTACTAATGAGTGCTTGGGTTGATTGATATTTGATTGTCGTGAATACAATCTGCGTGTAATCTGCTAATTAAGTTCTTTCGTTTTTTAAGTATAATTTTTATTTTTTAGATTTGCCGACTGCGTTCGGCGGCTGGGGCGCTGGCGCGGCGCAACGTGCACCCCGGACCACGAGTAAGTAGTACTGATTTATTAGTAAATAGTCGTGAGATACTTGCAGAAAATACATATTGTGAAAATTTTCTTTAAATGCCTTATAAATATATCATGACTTGTTCTAAACATGGTTTTAAAAAGCATTTTTACTTAATAATGTAAATTTTGTTTATATCAAATTCCAGTTCAGCTACAAATGTGATCATGTTAATCCATGTATGGTTTAAATGCTTTTTTTTTTCAGAAACAGACCCCTGCTCCAGCCTACTGCAGCAGGAGAGATTGTGTATTGTTTACTGTTTAACAAGTAAACAATAGTCAGGGTTCCAGTTTGTAATAAGAACAGTATTATCACACTAACTTATTATATAGAATAGGGCTAGAATGATGTAATGATGTAGTAGGTAATAAATTAAAACAAAAAAAGAATTGACCAGTATTTCCAAATCCAATATGAATAGATGTTTTACTTCATCTTGAGATCAGGCCACGATGTTATGATTTAGATATGTTAACTTCATCACTTCATTAAAAAAATATTTTACAGCTCGAGAGTAGAGCGAGAGCAGACCGCAGCTGCGGAGCGCCGTCAAAGGGCGGTACAAAACATGGCGCAACTGCGCTTGTATCAGCGCCTCGCTCTGCCGGAGCTCCGCGTGGAGCCGCGGCGCAATGGCGCGAGATAGTGGCTGCCCGAGAAAGAGAAAGCCTCCACCGCCGCGCCTTAAATTAAGGGAGCTCTACGCGAGCTTCTAGCTTTCAAGTCTTGTCGAACTCCCAGGTGAGTTTGACAAGACTGGACTCAAGGAATTGGACTCGTGTAGAGCTCCCTAATTATTAAAATGAACTTTAAAAATAATGTGTTTTTTTGGCATTCCGACTCTCCGGAAATAATTGACTGCACGGTTGGCGCAGTGGCTGGGCAACAGGCTGCTGTGGAAAGAAAGAAAGAAAGAAAGAAAAATAATTTATTTGGCATGAACAATTCGAAAAAAAAACAAAGATATGTACAAAAATTACAATAAAAAAAAAGGTAAACAACAAACTAAAACAACAATGTTAGCTTAGGAACTAAAATAAATATGTAAAAAAAAAAAGTGCTTAAACAACTAAAAATTTAAGCATAACAAGAGAACAGCATACCCATGCCAAAAGGGTTGCCATCTCAGTATAAGTTGGGCTCAATAAGAACCCAACACTGGTTTTCAGTTGGCACCCTTGCAGTGACGTACGGACGGAAGCAACATAAATCTAAAAAAAATTATACAATTCATGGAAATTTGTAAATTAAGAGAGAGGAAAAAGGAAAAATATAAATAATATTAATAAAATAAAAATAAACCCAATTAAAATATTACATATCATAAGCGATTAGCAAACCGTCAATATAAAAAAAAAACATAAAAAACAGAAAGAAATTATATCAGTAGTGTGTTGGTGAGTTTGTAAGTGATCGCGGAGTTATCAAAATTCGTGCAAAATGTCATTATGTTGGTGAAACGAGTAATGGGTGTGGAATGTAACAAATCGATAATTGACCGAAGACATTGAAGGAAATAAAGGTAAGTTTTATGTCAAATAGAATAAGAATTAAATAAAAGAAATGTCAATACCGATTCCCTCACTGCCGATTTGTGACTTAATAATGAAGTCTTTAAGCTTCACATTAAAACTATGCACACTTTGCAGGTTTCTGATTGGCGGAGGGATGTTATTCCAGCATTTGGTCGCTGCATATCGGAAACTTCCTCGAAAAGCAGCCGATTTGTGTTGCGGTATGGCCAGCTGTTGTGCGCACCGTCTACCCTCTCGCTGCCTATGAGCATTAACCCACGAGAGCCTCGAGTAAAGGTATGCCGGACACTTGTATTTGATGATGCCAAAGAGGAGACATGCAAGATGAAGCTTACGTCGTGATTTCATCTTTAAAAGGCTGTGTTTGTTTAAGTAAGGTGTAACATGGTGTCCTGGAGGTATTTTAAATCAGAAACGTGCACAAGCATTCTGGACCCTTTTAACCGTTCAGTCCGTGCAAACAGTCTAGGACCAATGACCGTATCAGCGTAGTTCAGCTTAGACAAAACCAACGACTCAACCAACTGCACACGCAACTCCTCACTTAAATACGGTCGCATTTTATATAGTACCTTAAGGCGGTAAAAGCAATTTGCGATGTGAGACTCAAACCTAAGATTTTGATCCATGACAAGTCCCAGATTTCTCGCCTCATAGACACGCTCAATAACTTGTCCCCCAAGTCGCACACCAGCACTGTTAGATGGTATCTTATACAGCTGTTGTTTCATCATCATCATCATCATCATCAGCCCTTTTCAGTCCACTGCTGGACATAGGCCTCTCCTATTGCACGCCACTGGGATCGATCTTCGGCCACTCGCATCCAGCTCCTGCCAGCCATCTTGCGCAAATCATCACTCCACCTTGCCTGAGGACGTCCTACATTACGTTTGCCGAGACGCGGTCTCCACTCAAGAACTCGTCTACGTCAACAGCTGTTGTTTAGTTCCAATTATCATGTATTTAGTCTTGGATGGGTTTAATATGAGGCAGTTACTATTTGACCAATCAACTATCCTATCGAGGTCCTCATTAATATATTTAATTGCATTTATATACTCCACTGGTTTAAAAGAAAAATAAATTTGAATATCGTCAGCGTATACGTGGTATTTACATTTTTTTATTATTTTTGCGATGTCGGCACAATACAAGAGGAATAGTGTAGGCCCCAAAATGGATCCTTGAGGAACGCCCTTGGTCACTGGCTTTACTGCCGACGTCATGGCGGAGCCATCAGTATTGCAAATTTCAACCAGTTGGGCCCGATTACTAAGGTAGCTGTCGAACCATTTTATTGTTTGGATGTCAAAACCATAGTAAGCCATTTTGGAGAGCAATAGAGGCAAATTGATAGCATCAAATGCCCTGGAAAAGTCCAGTAGGACCAAAATAGTGCACATACCCTCATCCTGCGCGGCAAGTATGTTATCAGTAACGTCCAACAAAGCCGTTGCCGTACTGCGCCTCCTTCTAAAACCAGACTGGAGTTCTGGCAGGATTAGGTTATCCTCGAGGAACTTCGACAATTGCTGGTTTACCACCCTTTCTAAAACCTTGGACAGTAAGGGTAAAATACTTATTGGCCTCAAATCTTTGAGACTGCTGGGGTTATTCACCTTCGGTAGAGGACGTACTTTAGCTAACTTCCAGACGTCTGGAAAAGTTGTAGTAGATATTGAGGTATTTATAATATACGTCAAGACATCCAAAGTTTGCGGAATAGTTAAAACAAACATATTAAGCGTTATTTGGTCACAACCCTCAGCATTCGATTTGAGGCTTGTTAATATTTGTAAGATGTTTATGCTGTCGGTAGCTTTAAGTGAAAACACACAGTCTGTAAACCTATGAAATTCAAAGAAGGTGCTATGTGACAAGGGAGCGGTGGCATTGCCAGGGACATTCAAAAAATGGTCATTTATTTTAGTTGGATCATCAAAATGTGCGGGTAGTTCCATGTCAAACTTTTTAGGTAACAAAGTAGACTTTAAATTTTTCCAGAGACGTTTCGGTTGCTTTATGTTATTATTAATATTAGCCCTAAAGTAAGCCACTTTTTCAAAATAAATTGATTTGTTAACCAAGCTCTTTAGATCCAGATAATATTGTTTTTTATGGATTAATGACTTATGGCTGAGATAATCTTTATAGGCTTTGTCTCGGAGGCTCATCATAAGTTTTACATTATCCGTGATCCAGGGATATGATCTATCCCTCACCACAATATTCTTACGAGGTGCAAATGTGTCGAACAACCACAACAATTTGCTGGACAGGTAATGTACCATACAGTTAACGTCACCCGAAGTCATTACCTCATGCCAGTCGATCGTGTCCAAAGTTTCTCTGAATTTTTCAAAGTTCATGTTTTTGATGCTTCTACAAATTACGTGTATAGGTTTCCGTTTTTCTCTTTTAATGCAAAATGTAGAAGTTATAAACGCATGAGCACCAAGAGCCACTATTGGATCCACGGTGACGTCGGTGACTCCTGCATCAGTACACACCAAATCTATAAGACTCGAGTTGTTGGTCGAGAAATGTGTTGGAGTTTTCACCAACTGGCTTAGGTTAACGCAGTCTAAAAATATACGCAGTTTATTTAATTTGCAGTCAGTTGAGGACATATCCAAACAATTAATATTAAAATCGCCCAACAACACAGTGTGGTCGCAAAATGTAACCGAATTGACAGAGGACGTTAGTGCGTCCAAAAACTTGTCCACATCCAGCCACGGCGGTCTATATGCGGTCCCTATTGCTAATTTAATGCCGTTAAGGTTCAACACAAGCCACATTTGCTCGATAGCCGTATGTAAAGGATCAGTAGGGTGGGAATGCGCCCGCACATTAATGCCACATTTAACATAAAACCCAACACCGCCGCCGCGGCCGCCGCGCACGCTCAGCGGACGCGGAACATGCCGCAGCCGGTAACCAGGAACCGACGGCGCTCGCCCCTCCTCACCCGCCCTGAGCCATGTCTCATTTACGGCCATAATGTCAACGTCATGGCGCTCCATTGCGGCTATAAACTCGTCATGGTTTGTACCTAACGACCCGGCGTTAAGAAGTCCAATCTTAAATAGTTTTTTCAATGTCATGTTAAATAGTGTGTATATATGGGAACAAGCGTAAACATACAAGAGTAGCGAGGATAAACGTAAACAAGATTAATTGTATATATCAGACAAATTAAGACAAAAGTAATAAAATAAATATGCAAATGGGAACAGTCAAGAAAAAAGACATGTTTTTTATTTGTGACAATTAAAAGCACGTCAGCCTGGAAGTCAGTACATGCCGCGCCACTGCAAGAAATACCAACTGCAACCCCAGTCCATACATAGACCGACGATATCTCGGATTGTATATAAAACATAACACTAATAATAATAAAAAATATGCGAATCCTAAGTGCGATCGAAATAACAAAGTTAATACTATATGGATAATGAATAACAATGTGAACCAAACATACATGTACAACAGCAAAAATCAAACTACGACGTCTCCAAAAATTTTTTTTAAGTCTGCTTCCGATCGGACCCGCTGAGCAGAGACGCCGTCCTCTTTCCGCACGTATATGCGTCCTTCTTTCGTCCACACATACCTATAGTGAAGACGCTGCCCCATCTCGCGAGCAACATGAAAGAGCCTCGCGTTAGAGCGAGTCAAATTCTCATTGACGAAAATTTTTTGCGGCCGTCCGGGTAGTTCGAGGTCTGTAGTGGTGAGACCGCGGCGCACGCGCGCTGCTCGAATCAGTTGATCGCGCACCGTACGGCGCGAGAGGCGCACCGCTATGGCACGCGGCCGCGGTCGTTCCGCCAAGTCGCCCTCCGATGAACCGGCAACGAAGTTCCGACGTACCATGCCCAGGCGCTCGACATGCACTATATCCCTGTCGTCGAGGGCAATGCCAAGTTTTAGTGACACAGCCTTAATTAAATGCGTCGGGTTTTCGACCCCTGCCTCCGGTATGCCAGACATGATGACGTCGTTAAGCAGCAGATCCTGATCGCGCTCATTCAGCTGCACCTTCAAATCAGCAATCGTCTGCTCCAAATGGTCATACGAAGACGGGCCCTTGGCTTCAAACCGCTGCTCGAGGTCAGTGACCCTACTCTCCACCTCGGACATGCGCTCGTTGCAACCCTTAAGAGCAGCCCTGAAATCTGAGGTCTCCTGGCGCAGCTCGCGAATTTCCACTCGTAGGGCGCTCAGCTCTTCTCTGAAGCTCGGATCTCCAGTGCCAGATCCAGACTCCCCGGAATGATGGTGGGTGGACTCACTGACACAGAGCCATCTTCTGCTATACCCTTCACCGGAGTTTCGGAGTTATCTGCCCTCGGCATCTTAGCTTTACAGCCAGGACAAAGCCATGCAGGTGAGGGAGTTGCTGTGGCCGGTACACCCACGCAGGCACGGTGGTAGCAGCCCGCGCACTTGCTGCACCGGATGCTGGCTGTCGCAGCAATGAACTGGCCACATCCACCGCATTTAGCCATAATATTGTAAATAAAATAATTCCTATGTACTTCGCTAGCGGTCAACACAATATTTATATATATGTATACCTATCTATACAGGTACCACAAATGAGTAATAAAACACCGATATGAATGACTTTTGCAGATGTTAAGTTCAGTTATGGTTTAGATATAAGTAGTTTTAATAAACAAACCGCTATGATTAGATAAACACCTTATTTCTTCACACTTTTTAATGTATTATTTGGACTGAGCTGTGCTTTATTTTTTATTCTGTTTTAAGGTAGATACTACTAACACTGAAGCTATTATATACTAAAACTTGCGCTTGAATTAAATTACAAGCACTCACTTGACCTATTCCACAATATATGTTGTAATTTAAAGATATTTGAGCACTTTGTGAATAAAATTTTGATAGTTGCACTGTTGTTTTATTTTATTTTACTTTAGATCGCGAGAACAAGTTAGCTGTTACCGGCGTCCGTGACGTCACTCCGGAACGTGTCGGGTTCAATTCCCGCACGGAGCAACACTTTGATCCACAAATTGTTGTATCGGGTCTGGGTGTGTTGTGTATGTGAATTTGTATGTTTGTAAACGCACCCATAATGATACAGGAGATAATCTTAGTGTAGGGCATTTTCTTTTTTTTAAAGAAATATAATGTGTTGTGAAAACTTAAATTATAAACAAAATTATCCAAAATAAGTACCAAGCACACATTACAATTCTATTTTATTCTATTCTAGTCATTGAGTGACGTTTCGGCGTTCGTACCGGTCGGACTTGCTGTCAGATTCTTGCGCATAGAAATAAAACAACAGTGTTGAGTACAGTTTAATGAAGTGATTCAAACATACAAAGATACAGACAGTGAGTGCTAAATTATTGTTGTTTATTAAATAAACCCAATAATAAAACTGCTCCATTGATCTCAGCTGAGGCGCCGGTGCTGCGGTCCGCGATCTCTGATGAGTCTGCAGAGGAAGAACGGGACATCGGTATGACTGAACCAGCGGGTTGTGTCCAGGAAAGTGGCGTCGCCATGGAGAACAAACCTCACGACCAACAAATGGACGTTGCTTCCCAGCTGCAAGCGATCATGAAAGAACTACGTAGCCTGCGAATAGAGGTTCTAGAACTCAGAAAAGAGGTGATGATATCTTCAGGCGACGCTTGCAATGTGCGAATGGACACGATTGAGGCCAGGCTGCTGGTCCTGGAGGAGCGACATGCTGGTGTGCCGGCTGATGCGACCGTCGTTGATGGGGTGGTGGAGCAGCTGAGGCGGGAGCTTAATGAGAGGGATTAGGAGCTCATGGCAAATGACTTGATGATAGCGAATTTGCCCGAATCCCAAGCAGAAAACCCAGTACATGTGGTCAAGGTCATCGCCACCAAGCTAGGTGTCTAACTAGATGACCGGGACATAGTTTGAGCTGAAAGGGTGGGAGGGAGACACCTCAAGGCGACGAGTCCGACAGGACCAGCTGAGGTCCGCCCTCGTGCTGTCATGGTGCGTCTGGCGCGCCGGGACATCAGGGATGCTGTTCTTGACGGCGCGAGACAGCGGCGAGGAGCAACGACGGAAGATTTGGGTCTCCCGGGTCCTGCGGGTCGTTTCTACGTCAACGAAAGGCTGACCAAGACAAACCAAGACTTGTTTCGGAAGACGCGTGCGGCTGCCGGTATCCATGGCTGGCGCTTCGTCTGGACGAAGTGGGGACGAATCCTGGTCCGAAATAAGCCTGGAAAACAGGCCCGCAGAATTGGATCTGAGCGTGAAATTCACGAAATTATTGGACAATATACAGTTTAGATATATATATACAAATTCAGTTTAGTTTTGTAGGCTTTATTACGTGTGGGCACTATAATGAGTGGCTGGTGCGTCATTTTGGACATAACAGGGGGCATTTTCCGGGAAGAGGCATGAGTCACAGATCAGCTGTTTGCATAATTGTAGAATTGGCATACATACTTACAGAATTGGAGACAACACACTTATCTTACAATCAACTTACATTTACACTTAGTATCTATCTTAAGCCTTTGACTGCCGACCGAAAACTATTGAAGGCAAATCCTCCGCTACCGTAGGTCACCGGTGACCTACGCGGCGGTTAACGTGTTAAGCATAATATACAGGGTGTAAGGGACAGCCCTCCACAAATTAACAGGGTGCAATCAGCTCCTTATTCTGAATCATATTCCAGTGAAAATTCTTTCAGGTAAATTTTCAATTTTTTTTTCGTTTTTCCAGTTCCTACACCTCTATTTCAATGTATAATTACATTCTCTGTATGAAGAATAACATTAATGTAAATAACACAGCTAACCTATATTTAGAATGCGGGCTCAGCAAATTTGTTATCAATAGTGATTTGAATGCATATATAAAAGGATTTGCGTCAGGATTCACATTTCTCGAATTGAGAGCCCTTTAACGTAACAAATTTGTAGTTGATAACAAATTTGCTGAGCCCGCATTCTAAATATGCCAACTGTGAAGAAGATGAAGGAAATAGTATTGTAAACATAAAATGTTTATTTGAAAATGAGAATAAAGAAAATATGGAAGACAACAAAGAAATCCCATCTTCTTTCTCAGGAAGAAAAGCATGTGTTCTCTGTACAGGAATGTCCAAACGAAAACATTTTAGTGGATCAGGTAATTTTAGAAAAAGTGAGAGTTCACTGCTCGGCACACACAGCTGGGTATGTATGTAGAAAAATTTCTAAATTTGTAAACTGCGATGCTTGTTTGCAGACATACACCACAAAGAATGAAGAAAGCATACATACGTATATTAAATTTAGAGAATTTAAATCTTTAAAAAATAATAACTTGGTATATCCTAACGAAAAACTTTTAATATTGTATAGAGATGTAACAACATTCATACATAGTTTTTTAAATGTTAATTGTTTTAAAAATAAGATCAAAAGCAATTTGAATAAAAGAATTTTTAGCACAATGAGGTTTTCCTGGCTAGGGTGTGCAGAGCATCAAAAAGATTTAATGAACACTTTTGTAAATTTTTTAATAAGGTTACAAGTACACAATTGGTGCAATATAATTAATAAAATTTTGAAGGGTGCAGTGGAAGAACAATATATAAGCAAGATGGGTGAACCTCAAAAACGAGCACTAAATAAATATAAAAGATTTAGATTAAGGAAAAAATTTTTGAATAAATAAATAAAGATATTAATATGTTGTGTTTCAATCATTAAATAAAATTTCAATAATTAAAATAAAATTACCAAAACAACCAAGGTCGCACAGATATCGACAAGTCAGACATCACTAGTTATCGATATATCGATAGAACTATTGCAATCACTAATCATATACATAACTTTTTAAAGAAGCGCTATCTATAGTTGAAACATTAGATAATCTGTGGTTGAAACCGCTGAATAGCTACAACAGCGCCACAACGGATCTCTCGGAAACTAGGCAGAAAAGTGACTGTCACATCTATCTTTATTAGATAATCTGTGCTACTTTCTTGTCCCTATGGTCCACAGATTATAAAAAAATACACGCGACAATACGCATAATGTTATACTCTGTGGACCATAGACAAAAGTTTTTGTTTTGTTTTTTTTTTGTTATTAATTCTTTTAAGTCATTTAATTTTTATATGTATCATTTAGTTTAGATTTTTAGTATTATATTATTTTCTTCTTTTTTTTGTATGTTTGTTTTATGTGTGTGCTTGCGCGAAAATGAATGTTTTTCTGTCTTTCTTTCTTTCTTTCATTAACGGAACGAGTTCGTGCACCTCGACGCCGCACGTAATATTATATATTATTAATATAATATTATATATTATTAATATAATATATATGATATTATTTACAAGTGCTACATCACAGTGAAAGAAAACATTTATGAAATGTTAACATTTTTTATTCGTTCACTTGTTCGATGAACTTATTATTTTCATTACTTATAACGTGTATGAATTAAAACTTACTTCTAAATATTCGTATAACGTATCAATATATTTTTTTAAAGTTTCCAAGCAATTCTTATTTGCTATGTTCCAATTTCGATATAACGACATGATTCTGTGCCGGTTGTTTTACTTATTTTATCGACATAATTACCTATTATACTTTTGCAAATAAAAAAATAAAAGATATATAAATTATTGGCCCATCGGTAATGAGATAAGCGTAATTTACATTTAAAAGTCATTAAAAAGTGTAGAAACGCACAAAATCAAAACTTCTGAATGTTGGTACAACCCAAAAAGTTTTGCGATAACTTTCAAAACATCGTACTCGTACATAATACAACTCACGACGACGACTAAGTACAAGTTCAGGTTTAATAATAATCAGTAAGTATAAATTCAGCACTATTCTGAATATCATTAAAAGTTTTGGCTATTGATGTTGAATTTTCAACGATTATTTGTTTTGTTTTACAGATAAATTATGGGGTCTGCTTTAACCAGGTAAAGTCTTATTCTTATGTCCAATATTTGCAATATCTACCAAATTATTTAAATAAGCAAATTCAAGTGGCTATTTTATCTACAGGTTTAGTTTATCCAAACATGAACCCGTAATGATCAAAGGATTATTCACGCCTGTGATATGACGATGATTGAAATTCTTAATAATAATTGTACCTACTGAGGCAAGTAGATACCTACCAACATTGCAAGGCATGGAGCTGTGGAATGTTTTGGGATTTGGGCAATACCTACTAATGAGTGCTTGGGTTGATTGATATTTGATTGTCGTGAATACAATCTGCGTGTTATCTGCTAAGTAAGTTCTTTCATGGTTTGAGTTATTATTTTTATTTTTTAGAATTGCCGACTGCGTTCGGCGGCTGGGGCGCTGGCGCGGCGCAACCAGTGCTGCCATTTTAGCGCTTTCGGCGCTAGATCTAGCACTTTTTTGCAATGTTCAGCGGGCACTTGATAATTTTAGCGCCTTGCGGATAATTTAGCGCTTTCTTAATTTTTTATATGGCAGCACTATTTGTTCCGTGGAGAATAAAATTATTGTCTATGTTCAATTTTGTGCTCTATATGCTGCCAGCTGGGTATGGCAATAGAGCACGGGGAATCCCATGAACATTAGGTACGGTTTGTTTCATGTTTGGTTGATTGACTTTGCTTCTTTCATTTTCATTCTGTCTATATGACCGCACTGAAGTTCAAGTTAAGAAATAATGTTTTAAGCACTGATTTTATTAAGTAGTTACTTTTGCGAGTGTTCCATAGTGTTGTGTTGGTAAACTCTTTTGAAATGGATGTACCATTATCAAAAAAAACTGTGTACAAACAAAGATACAAAGTCGAATGGGAGAAATCGCAGAAATCGAGAAATCGGGTGGTGCAGAGTTGCACCTAACAATAATTTTTGGAAGCATTTTGGTATTGTAGTATTGTACATACCATTAAACTTTATATTTTATTCATAGTATTTATACTTATTATATTTTATATATATTTTGTAATTTTGCATATCTATAATATTATTATGTTGTCTGACGATGATTCTTTTAAATCGGCCAATGACTCCTTTAATAATGACAGCTTTTGCTCCTTGGGTGACAGTCTCACTGACTTTGTTTACTCTCAATTCACCAATACCAACAATCGGCTGTTGAATATCTGTCATTTAAATGCACAAAGCATCCCCAGCCATTATAATGAACTCTTTGACGTATTCAGCAACAGCAATGTTCATGCTATCCTGATATCGGAAACTTGGCTCAAACCACAACTACCTTCCACTACCTACCCCCTTCCTGGGTACGTTCTAATACGGAACGACCGAACTACCAGGCGAGGGGGTGGTGTAGGTATATATCTCCGCAGTGAACTCTCTTATAAGGTACTATTTACATCTTCACCCAACTGTCCTGCGGAGTATCTCTTTCTAGAAGTTTGTAGCCAAGGGGGGAAGACTGTATTGGGGGTGGTCTATTGTCCTCCTAATATTGATTATTTCACTGAATTCGAATCAGTATTGGAATCTTTGGGTTCTGAGTACATGCATCACATAATCATGGGTGACTTTAACACCAATCTCCTTTCCAATGAGTCCCCTCGATCCCGTAAACTCCTTCACATAGTTGAGTCGGCTAATCTACATGTGTTACCACTCAATCCCACTCACCACAATACTGCAGGCGACGACTCCTGGCTTGACCTTATCCTTACTTCCAATCTCTCCCTAGTATCCTGCCATGGTCAGCGTGATGCTCCGGGTTTTTCTCACCACGACATGGTTTTCCTATCCTATATCCTAAAGCCACCCAAGGCGAGGCCTACGGTCTTGTATAGGCGTTGTTTTGCGCGGATGGACGGAGCAAGATTGCAGAAAGACGCGTCATCAATCGACTGGGAGCCCCTGATGGAAGCCACCTCAGTCGACGAAAAGGTTGAGATTTTTAACGCCACAATAATAAGCCTTTATGACCGACATGCTCCCATTAGGCGGATAAGAATGAAGCGACTGCCTGCGCCCTGGATGACTCGTGGTATTAAAATGGCTATGCGACGTAGGGACCGCGCTTTCCGCAAACACAAGAGGGATCGCACCGATGAAAGCTGGGCAGCTTTTAAGCTAGCAAGAAATCGCTGTAACCAGATGGTGCGTAACGCTAAACGCCGCCACGTTCTCGAAAACATCTCCTCTGCTTCTTCTGCCGATATTTGGAAATTTCTTGGGACTTTAGGTATCGGCAAAACGCACGATATAGAACTACCCAGCTCAATTCGCTTAGACGATCTAAATCATCATTTCTCTACAGTACCTACCATAGATCGTCTAGTGAAACAAGATACTCTAAGGTTCATCTCTGGTCTTACGCGTCCCAACATTGCTACTCCTTTCCACTTCATTCCAGTTGATTCGGCAGAGATTGGTAGGATTATCCTTTCAATTAAATCAAAAGCGGTAGGATGTGATAACATTTCTCGTAACATGATTATAACTGTGCTAGATCACCTCCTACCGGCTATAACCCACATTATCAATTTTTCCCTGTATTCCGGATCTTTCCCATCCCTTTGGCGTAAAGCCTTTGTCCGCCCTCTTCCCAAAGTATCTACTCCCACTCTTCCCAGTCAGTTCCGTCCTATATCCATACTTCCTTTCCTGTCCAAGGTGCTTGAGGCCTGTGTACACAAACAACTATCTGATTTCATTTACAGGAATTCACTTGCTAGTCCATTTCAATCGGGCTTCAGACCAGGCCACAGCACTGTTTCCGCCCTCCTTAAAGTGACTGGCGATATTAGAGTTGGCCTTGAGGACGCTAAAGCCACAGTCCTGGTTTTGGTTGATTTCTCGAATGCCTTCAATATGGTCAGTCACGATATCCTTTTAGCCATCCTATCCCATCTTGCGATCTCTGGTGGGTCTCTGGCATGGTTTTCTTCTTATCTTCAGGAGCGTCAGCAGTCGGTCAAGCATGGTGATATATCATCAGGCTGGTGCGAATTAAAAGCTGGCGTTCCTCAAGGCGGCATACTATCACCACTCTTGTTTTCTATTTTTATCAATCTCATCACTTCTGACCTTCGGTGTGCGTACCATCTGTATGCAGATGACTTGCAGCTGTACTGTCAGGCTGGGGTAGACTGCTTGGCCGATGCTATCTCAAATATTAATGATGACTTAGCCACCATTAGTGCCTGGTCAGCTCGGTTTGGCATCGCGGTAAACCCGAATAAGTGCCAGGCTATCATCGTCGGAAGCTCTCGATCGCTAGGTAGGGTTGACGATGCATCTCTGCCAGCCATCCTTTTCGACGGTGCGATCGTTCCTTACAGCAACGATGTTAAAGATCTGGGCTTACATATTGACAGGAATTTAAACTGGCATACACAAGTCGCTAACGTGTGCAAAAAAGTGACCGGGTCGCTGCGGGCCCTTTACCGCGTGAAAAACTTGCTTCCGACCGTCACCAAGACGATGCTTGTACAGACCTTGTTGTTCCCTATAATAGATTATGCTGATGTTTGTTACTATGACCTGAATGCAGATCTCCTCAATAAACTCAACCGACTTCTGAATAACTGCATTCGTTTCGTTTTCAACCTGCGCAAATATGATCATGTTTCTGCACATCGGTTGCAATTAAAGTGGTTGCCCATACGCCAGCGTAGGGAGCAAAGGGCGTTAACCACTTTATTTTCCTTTCTTAACTCGCCTTGCCCACCTAGTTATATGTCCTCTTACTTCCAATACACATGCGCAAACCACAATAAATATCTTCGCTCTTCTAACAATCGTCTCCTCAACTGTCCAACTCATCACTCAAAATTTCTCCATTCCTCATTCTTCGTTCAGGCTATTCTTCTGTGGAATGCGCTACCCCCCGATATCAGGATCTTGACTAGTCGGCTGTCTTTCAAGCAGAGAGTTCGGGAGCTTCTTTTGAAGAGGTTGGGGGAATCATCGTGACTATGACTGCATATACGTATATATATATATATATATATGTTTACTGCCTTATAAATATGTATTATAAAGTATGTATATATTATGTATGTATGTAAAGTGTGTCATATATAATTTTATATATATGTTTGGTATATTTAACTCAATTTGCTTGCTTCTTGCACCTGCCACCAGATTATCTCTGCATCACCCAAAGGTAGACTGGTAGAGAATGCTCATTGCATTAAGTCCGCCTATGTACAGTGTTTTGTGCATGAAGTCTCAAATAAATAAATAAAATAAATAAAATCGCCCAACTTTAAACAATGGTTGAAACCTGTGCCTGGAGATGATACGAGGGCGATGTGTTTGTATTGTAGCAAATTAAGCGATATCCAGAGACATTGTGATTCAGTTCATCACAAGAAGCTGGCGAAACCTTTCTTGGACAAAAAACAAACACAAATCTCTTCAATGCTGCAAAAACCCGTCGATAAGCTCTGTGTTGAGGCTGAAGGTGCTCTCTCAATGTATGTTGCAGAACACACAGCTATACAAGCAATTGATCACCTCACCGAATTGTGTAAAAATAAATTTTCGAATTCTAAGGCTACTACAGAAATGAAATTGCACCGAACGAAATGTACAGCAATAATTCAGGAAGTATTAGCACCTCATTTTAAAGATTCTTTGATAAATGATATTGGTGATAATTCGTATAGCTTGATTATAGATGAATCTACTGATGTTTCTGTTCGAAAATATCTCGGTATTGTTGTTAAATATTTTAGCAGCAGTCGCAACGAAATAGTTTCCACATTCTTAGGGCTGATTGAATTGGAATCTGCAGATGCCGAAGGAATAGTTTCGTCGTTAATAGCACAACTTGAAGCTTTTAAACTTGATAAAAGCAAGTTAATTGGAATCGGAACGGATAATGCTTCGGTTATGACTGGGGTAAACGCAGGTGTCCATAAAATATTGCAGGAAAGGTATGCTTTACCCAATCTAGTGTTGATAAGATGTGTCTGCCATTCGATTCAATTGGCGGTATCACATGCGTCATGTGAGACTATACCAAGAAATATAGAATTTATGATAAGAGAAACTCACAATTGGTTCAAAATTTCACCGAAACGAAAAAACGAATATAAAAAATTATATGAAGCGATAAACTGTGGAGAGGAGCCACTTAAGATCTTAAAAGCTTGTGATACACGATTGCTGTCAATTGAACCCGCGGTAACTAGAATCTTAAGTCAATGGATAGAACTAAAATTACACTTTCAATTAATGAGAACTCGTGAAAATTGCTACCAAGCCGAATTATTATAACATGTACAACGATGAAAAAACAAAATTTATTTGCAGTTTTTGTGTGGAATACTTAATAATTTACAAGGGGCAATAAAAACTTTTGAAAACAAAACTTCTGACCCATGTCTGCTCTACATGATTTGATACGAAACATGTGAACGAAAATAATAATAGTGCAACCGAGAATGCAATTCGAAAGCATTAATGTGAAAGAACATCTATCTATGTCACCATACCTTGGTTATTTATTTGAGAAAGAGTTGAACGAGTCTTCATTAAATGAGGATGAAAAAAATGCAATGAAGAAGAGGTGCGTTGATTTTATTATTAAACTAATAAATCAGCTGCAACAAAGATTGCCTGAAAATTTAAAACTACTTAAAAACTCTATGGCATTATCTGTTACCGTCATTTTAAAACCAAACAGAAATATTGATAACTTTATACAAGTTTTGGAAAGTCTGGGTTACACAGAAAATATGGATAATGTTATTCAGCAGTGGCAAACTGTTATCCTACAGAACTGGGAAAATACCAAAGATACGGTGAAGTTCTGGACAGAAGTTCAACAGTCGAGGGACGCAGCTGGCTGTTGTCCATATAAAGACTTATTCGATGTCGCGACAAAAATAATGAGTTTGCCACATTCAAATGCTGATATTGAGCGAGTGTTCAGCTTAATGAATGTGGTTAAAAGCAAGTTGCGAAATGCATTGCATTTAAAAACTATTAACGCCATCCTATTAATAAGAACAGGATTAACCGCGATTAACAGCAACTGTTACAATTATCAACTACCAGCTGATATTTTAAGTAAGATAGGATCATCCGAAAAATATAAAGTAAATACTACTGAACCTAACCAGCCTGGACCCTCGAGTTCAGCTATGATGGAAGAAGAATTTTAATTTTTTGTTTTGTTTTCACTTTTACTTTTTCTTTTTACTTTAAATTGATTTTATTATACCCAAACTGTAGGTATAGAATATTATTATTATGTTTTCTATCCTAAATTTTATTATTGTAATAAAAAGTTGCTTTTTACTACAATCACTTCATATTTTATTTTATTTTTGTCGTGCGTATGACGCTTTTTCCACGATCAATGTCACAGATGATATGTCCAAGGAGATTACACAATCTACCATACTAAACCTTGTTTAGTATGGGAGATTATTTAATCACACTGATCGTCTAAAAAGCGCCTCAGTTAAAAGTTCGGATTTAGCGCTTTATTGACTCGTTTGAGCCGATTTAGCGCTTTAATGGCTCGTGAATATATTCGAATCTAGCGCTTAGCGCACCGCTGTCAGCGCTGATAAGATTTTTTCATCTGGCAGCACTGGGCGCAACGTGCTCCCCGGACCACGAGTAAGTAGTACTGATTTATTAGTAAATAGCTGTGACATACTTGCAGAAAATACATATTGTGAAAATTTTCTTTAAATGCCTAATAAATATATAATGACTTGTTCTAAACATGGTATGGGTTAGTAGGATATCCTGTTATGTGTTTTAAAAAGCATTTTTACTTATTAATGTAAATTTTGTTTATATCAAATTCCAGTTCAGCTTCAAATGTGATCATGTTACTCCATGTATGGTTTAAATGCTTTTTTTTTCAGAAAAAGACCCCTGCTCCTGCCTGCTGCAGCACGAGAGATTGTGTGAGTACTGTTTAACAAGTAAACAATAGTCAGAGTTTCAGTTTGTAATAAGAACAATATTATCACACTAACTTCTTATATAGAATAGGGCTAGAATGATGTAATGATGTAGTAGGTACTAAATTAAAAAAATAAGAATTGACCAGTATTTCCAAATCCAATATGAAAAGATGTTTTACTTCATCTCGATATCAGGCCACGATGTTATGATTTAGATATGTTAACTTCATCACTTCATTAAAAAATATTTTACAGGTCGGGGGTAGAGCGAGAGCAGACCGCAGCTGCGGAGCGCCGTCAAAGGGCGCAACTGCGCTTGTATCAGCGCCTCGCTCTGCCGGAGCTCCGCGTGGAGCCGCGGCGCCTCCAGCACCATGAAGTGGCCGCCCTACAGGCGCAATGGCGCGAGATGGTGGCTGCCAGAGAAAGGGAGATCCGCCACCGCCGCGCCTTAAATTAAGGGAGCTCTACGCGAGCTTCTAGCTTTCAAAGACACAATTACAGCATTGTCTTAATAATCACCAGGGAGTTTGACAAGACTGGACTTAAGAAATTGGACTCGTGTAGAGCTCCCTAATGATTAAAATGAACTTTAAAAATAATGTTTTTTTTTGGCATTCCGACTCCCCGAAATATTTGACTGCACGGTTGGCGCAGTGGCTGGGCAACTGGCTGCTGTGGAACGTGTCGCGGGTTCAATTCCCGCACGGAGCAACACTGATCCACAAATTGTTGTTTCGGGTCTGGGTGTGTTGTGTATGTTTGTAAACGCACCCATGATACAGGAGATAATCCTAGGGTGGGGCAAGGTTCTTTTTTTAAAAGAAATATAATGTCTTGTGAAAACTTACAATTATAAACAAAAGTATCCAAAATAAGTACCAAGCACACATCACAATTCTGTGAGGACTCTCTTAAAGATACTGAAACCAGGTCTTGTGTAAATAAAATTTATTTAATTTTAGTTTTTTTGCCCACGCCCTTGCCTTTGAGCGTGGGTCTAGTTGGATTCGCCTGCTGCGGCTCCTCAATGCACCGTTTCTTGGCGGATGGATTTTCACCATCCACCAATGCGGTGCGCTTTGCAGCGCGCAGCAAGCACGTTAGGCTTGTCTCTCCTCCATCGACGACTGCCTCTGAGGAGACGCAAGGTGCATCAGACGACGACACCCAGTCGCTTGGTAGCGTGTCTTCATCATCCCTACAATAAAGTTATAAAAATAATAAACAACTCATACCTAACTTAACAAGATGCTCTTTACTAAAAACTAAAACGCCAATAAATTTTAAAATGTAGGCTTACAAAGACTGCTTTAAATTAACATTTTACACAGACTCCCACGAACTTCTTATCTATTTTAGTATCTACCTTAATCATAAAAGTTTGGTTAAATTAACAATACTTACATGATAGTACCTATTTTCTTTGTAGGTCGCGCAAAAAATCCCAATGAAAACAATACCATAGACATTTTTAAGGCATGGAGGAGGTGCCTTGGACAGCCTATATTTGTCGGATCATTTACGAGTCGTGACGTTACACAAGTGACGTGACGTTGCTAAAGAATGTTAGAATGATATATTGAGTAAAAATATAACTAGGCAGTATGTTCCGATGACTACAGCCACAGCCTGCTACAGGCTAGCCATAAACTAAAAATTTTATGGTATCTGTAAGCTTTGTGGATTTTAAATGGACTCCTACTGGACTACTTATTCATTTTATTGCACAAATGCAAAAGTAAACTGCAATGTGAAGTCTTTTGGAAATGATCGTCATTGTAGGTAAATATCGAACCAATAGGTTACATTTCTTATATGTCCGCGTGCGCCTAGAGGCGAGTCACGGGGAAGATTCACACCTCGCTTCCCTGTGCATCTTGAGGGGGGCTTATGGGGATAGGCCCCATCACGAGTGGGCCTGCGGATGAATTTTGATTATCGCGTCCTCACGCCCACGTGAGAGACGGGACAACAAGGTGGTTTTTAGTCAGTAAAAGTCTGACAGTCCACTTCGTCTCCCCAGGCGAAGGGGCTCCATGAGGATTTTCCACCTTGGGGCAAAATATTTTTTTTTTGCCCCAAGGTGGAATATCCTATAGAAATAAAGTGTACTGTTAAGTACACCTAAATGTCTATTTTTAGAGTCTGTTATGGTACTTGAATAGGGAAATGAACAGAGAATTATTATTCCCAATTTTAATTTTAATAAAGTGTCCACACCGTTCACCATGCCCCTTTTCTTCACATCCAAACTGTAACCTACTATTAAAACTAATATTGAATTTTGTAATAGGCACTAGAGTCACTATTCTCAGGTTTAGGTATAATGCGTGGGTTTTCCGATGGATCGGAGATGGAAGGGAACGATATTGTTACGAAAGTCTGTATATTATAAAAGCAAATAGAACAAAGTTTGGTGAATATAAGATTAATTAAACTAAACACAACACGATAACTGGGAGCGAGCGAGAGCCGCGATAAACGTATAATAACTTGTGCTGCGCACTGCGGCGTCGGCGCGACTAGTCAGCGTTGCGTACCTACATGACCGGCGGCGGCCGGCGCTGGCGCGTTGCGCGCGCAGCCGTTTCTAACCGTGCGGCCGCGTCTGTATATTGTACACGCTCCGCAAACCCTCTCAACGACCGCGCGCTACAGTCTCCCCCTCTAACCCGAACGAACGTCCTGGCGATCGGGTTAGCACTTACGAGACCCCGCCTACGCTTCTGCTGAACTGGAGCCTGGATGCGACCAACAAAGGATGTCAAAACTGAAACATGATACTTCCCGAGCTCTATTCCGTCGCTAAGCCGCTCAAGCACGTAAGTTACGGGACCTACTGCGGCCTTGATCCTATAAGGCCCATCGCGGCGGGGAATAAACTTAGGGGTCTGTCCTTTGCCTGTGTCGTTTGACCCTTGAGTTTTTAACAACACTAGATCGCCGACTTTATAGTCGGGAGTTGGCCGACGGTGCTCGTCGGCATACCTCTTTCGTACCTTCTGAGCCTTCTCGTAGACGTTACGCTGGCATGGTACACAATTTTTAACGTTTTGCGTTACGTATGAACGGATTCCAGGCCAATAATACTTGCCGACCATCCGTTGCAGTGTACGCTCCGCAACCATGTGACCAGCAGTGGGTGCATCATGGTATTCAGCCAATATCTTAGCATGTGCGTACTGTGGTACCATCAAATTTTCGGGACAATACGTATATCGTACCCCTTCGGTGAGCACGTAACCTTTGTCTGCCCAAGCCCACCCCCTAAAGGGATCGTCGGATTCCCGGGCTTCGACAATCTTACTCACCTGCGGGTCCTTTGATTGGTCCTCGCGCAGGTCCTTGGCACCACGTGTATGTCAGCCGTAGCTGAACTGCAACATAAGTCACAGTCGACTTCATCGGTGGTGAATGCAGATCGCGACAGCGTATCGGCAATGACGCTGGCTTTACTAGGTGTGTGCTCGATCTTCTCGTTTTTCAAAATGTAAGACTGTTCAAACGGGAACCTGTCTCCTGGTCTATTTGCGAAATACTAAGACTCCTGGGCTATGTCTAAAACCATGCCCGCTTTGGCGATGAAATCGCGATCTAAGAGAGTCCTAGTGTCGTCACCAGGAAATATCATAAAATCGGTATCGATTATCCGACCACCTAGGGTAACAGGTACTGTCGCGATCTTAATCATCTTACGGTGACGTGACCCGTCGGCGAGTCCAACGTACCTAACAGCGTCTTTAAATTGAACGCCACTACTGGCTAGTAGCGAGTGCAATAATGGGCTAGCAACGCTATGCGTAGCCCCTGTATCTACTATCGCGACCCCTACTTTACCTACTACACCTATAGTAATTAAAGGGTGCGACGAAGTAGAGAAGAAATCCCCTTTCACGGTATGGAAGTCGGATGACCCAGCGCGAACAGGCTTATTAGAACAAGTCTCACATTTAGATCTAACAACCCCCGGCTGACCGCATCCATAGCATCGAACCGGGTGAGTTTTCTCACTATTGTTATCTATTTTATTATTACTAGCTTTGCGACAACCATCTATCGTGTGGCCAAATGCTTTGCAATAGGAACATCTAGTGCTATTCGCACGTTTCAAATTTTCGTTCGAACTAGGGGTAAGTTTCGAGCCGATAGTTACGCTCGAACTCGTAGTAGGGCCGCGGTCGGGTACCGTAGGTATTTTCAATGATTTCGAGATTTCTAACTCCGACATACTGTCTTCCACGAGTCTCGCTCTCTCTAACAATTCATCAATATTACAAACGGTATCACGCGGCAATCGTTTACGTATACGACGATGAAGTAGTCCGTAAATGATATCTACTTGCATCACAGTAGGCACTACATACGGTAATTTGACTAATAATGATCGTACCTTCGACACGAATACCTCTGCACGTTCACACTCACTATGCTCACACGCGTATACCCCGCGGAGTAGACGGTGCGCAGGCTTCTGCACGCCGTAGGTGGCACGCAGGCGCGCGAGCGCGTCGGGCCACGTGCCGACGCTGGGGCGCGCGCCGCGCCACCACACCGCCGCGTCGCCGGTCAGCAACATGGAGAGGCCGCGTAACGCGTGCTCGTCCGATACGCCGGCGCACTCCTTGTACACCTCCACCGCATCAACGAACGCCTCCAGCACTTCGGCGTTTCGTGATTGCCCGTCGAATCTCGCGATGCACTTTGAAAAGTTCCCGCCAAATGTCGTAAATGTGTTCGCGGTAGGCGACGCTGTCGGGGTTGACGTGACTGGATTCCACTGGTTACCGTTATGATGGAGGGATCTTAACGTCTCCACTAGTATGCGGTTGGTATCCGCCTGTGCTCTGGCGAACGACTCCATCATGGTAGTCAGGAGCCGCTCGGTGCTCAAAGCGGGGTGAGCGGGTGCTCCGCTGCGGCCTCCGTCGAACATGTAGTCTGGTTCTTGAGCGGCGCCTCCCTGGGCGCGCGTCTCGGGTGCGTCTCCGTCGCACGCGACGTGCGCGTGGGCGGCCCCGGCATGGGTGCGCGACTCCACCACTGTATCGTCGTCGTCCGAAAACCTAGCGCTTCGCTGCGCCGATCGTGTTGTTCGCGGCATTGTATTGCGTTTCGTAGGTATAGTCACTAAACGAACACTGACGCGTATATTATAGTCACTGGATGAACACCAAAACTTTACGTAATTTGTAACGAACGTAACAATAATTTGTTGGGTCCGTTCGCACACTGAGTCCAAGGCCACGAGTTGGGAGCCACTGTAATAGGCAGTAGAGTCACTATTCTCAGGTTTAGGTATAATGCGTGGGTTTTCGATGGATCGGAGTTGGAAGGAAACGAATCTATTGTTACGAAAGTCTGTGTATGTTATAGTAAAAGCAAATAGAGTAAAGTTTGGTGATATAACATAAAACTAAATACAAAACACGAAAACTGGGAGCGAGCGAGAGCCGCGATAGACGTATAATAAAACATGTGCTGTGCACTGCGGCGTCGGCGCGACTACTCAGCGTTGCGCACCTACATGACCGGCGGCGGCCGGCGCTGGCACGTTGCGCGCGCAGCCGTTTCTAACCGTGCGGCCGCGTCTGTACATTGTACACGCTCCGCAAACCCTCTCAACGACCGCGCGCTACAATTTTCATTATAGTGATTTTTTCGATAATCTTATTGTAACTCTAGGATAACTGCTGTTGATGTTATTTTGGTCTAAATGACCATGTATCTTACCTACACCAGATGCAAGCTGTTCTCCATATATTAAAGCTTTACACTGAGAAAAATTTTGAGCCTGTTCGTACATTACCGTAATGTATAAGCAATTTAAACTAAAATAAGGAAGCAGTGTCCTTATTTTTGTTGAGTATTACGTAATAATGTAGCATATTCCTCAAGCGTTTTATACCGCAACATGATCTGTAATGTATTCGCTGTCAAGTACGTAAGCATATAAAGCCTCATTAGTCATGTTGCCAAATCCTAACAGTTCGTAGCTCCCAACAATCTGTAATGGACAAGGACACATTACAAATCATTACAATACTAATAGATACGTATAAGTATGTAAAATACAGATAAATAATGTCATTGGTACAGTATACCACTGCCACATGCGTATAATGTCGTTTAAGCATTGTGTATGTGTTCCATTCCATAGACATACCGTAGAACCAGATAATACTACCGCTACCATGTAACTTACCCGTTACATTATAAGTAGCTCGCATCTCGATTTTAATGTAACTGCGACATAAAAACGGTAAGACATTACGTAAAATGTCGTCGGAAAATTGTGTAAAGATACTGATTAATTATACATACTCTACAACTAAAGAATGCTGCTGGAACAGTATTATGTGCACGTTACATTATACGTAATTCGAATATAGACCGTAATGTGCAGTGTACATTATAATAATTGCACATACTTATACTATCGCTGAAACATTGCGTAAAGATACAAAACCATTGTAGGATATCTGCAACCAGATAATGCTTCTGGTACCATGTAACTTACCCGTTACATTATAAGTAGTTCACATCTCGATTTTAATGTAATAGCGACATGAAAAGGTGTGAAATTACGTAAAATGTCGTCGAAAAATTGTGTAAAGATACTGATCAATTATACATACTCTACAACTAAAGAATGCTGCTGGAACAGTATTGTGTGCACGTTACATTATACGTAATTCGAATATTTTACGAAATTGTAAAAATGGTAAAGCTGGTAAAAAAGTATCGTATGGAAACTTTACCTAATATTCATAGACCTTTTCAACGATACCCCACAAAAGGGAGTGTGCTCAAAAAAAATAATTCACCCCCACCCCACTTTACATGCATGGGGAGGTACCCTTAAAAAGGGGTGATTTTTATTTATTTGGTTTTTAAAATTGAGATCTATATCCAAAGTATCGACAGACCAAGTTACATGCAAATCGGTTTATAAACGTAGAAAATATTGTGCTGTGACACGAACCAACACTCCGCTCCTGACGCCCGCTGCGAACGCACGTCTCCACCCTGCATCGCTACGAGTTCCGCACTAGCGTAGCTCTGCTACGCTCCGCGCCACGCCGTAGCGCCATCGCCGGACATCAGACCACGCCTCCGCTACGTAGCGCTGCTACGAACTCTGCTACGTCGTAGCAGTTGTTTCGTGACAGAGCTACGAGGACTTTGCTGGTGCGTGCCTTTTTCAAGGCGCGTTCTCAGCCACGCGCTCGAAACGTTGATTTTTAAACCCGCAGTTTCGCGGTACCTGGTCGAAACCTTACGGTGTCAACGATCCAGGTGGCGTGCGCCCCGAGTACGTCGGCCTTGTCCCTTCAGGACATTGCCAATTATCGGAAGGGTGCTGGGACCATAACCTTGGGGGCTCCCCTAGTTGTACCCAGTACTTAACCCGTTCTCTTCACAGCTTCGCCGGCCGCCTAACAGCGAACCGGCGCATAGGAACCCGCTACACATTAAGATTGATAGCGGGATTACAAGCTTAGGGTACACCAGTAGGTACTCACCTCCCTGCCTACACCCGGTAGGGAGGGTACACACCTCCGAGTTCACCCCTCGAAGGGTTAGGATTATAGGGCCCCTCAGGCCAAAAGGCAGTTGCACCAGACCACCGAGTTTGTTCGGGTATCTTCTTCTTGGTGATAGGTGCTAGGAAGATACCCAGGGAGGGAGCATTTTGGGACTGCCCGTAATACAGATAGGAGAAGGAGCATAGGCCCATTCCATCATGGCCCTTCAGGCACTACTTCTTCGCCTGATTAAAAGGCTGGACAATAGTCCATCTCTGCAAGCTGAGATTGCACCTCAGCTCGTAAATTTCATTAACAACCTGATTCCGGAATCCCCGGAATCACCTTCGCCTCCTCCTCCAAGGAGGACTCAACGGAGGCGGTCCGTTTCGGCTCGGGATAGATCCCCTTCGGACTCCCAACAGAGATTTCGGTCACCACTAAGGTTCGACCAAGAGGGGCTTCGTTCCCCTTCTCCTTGCTCCTCCCCGGACCACTCGAGGAGGCTAACCACCCCCCCTCCACCACCAATGTCAACAACCCAGAGGGCCTCGTCCCCCCTGGAGAACACTTCTTCCTCGGACGAGTTCCAACTCGTCCAAGGAAAGAGGAAAAAGAAGTCCGGGCACTCCGGCTTGGCACCAGCATCCAAGGCCAAAAAGGCCTCTTCTCCGGCGGCATCTGCCCCGAGCAGCCGCTCGGGTAGCCCCATGGCTACCTGCCCTCCGGCCGCACCCAGCCGACCACTACCTTCAGCCTCTCCGGCTCTGCCATCAACTTCGGCCTCTACGGCCCCTCGTTCCGCAACCACTCGAAAGGTTGCCCCCCCACCACCAATTTTCATCCACAATAAAGGGATGTGGACCGAAGTCTCAAAGGCGTGCGCAGAGAAGCGTATCGCCTACATCAACGCCCGCGCCGTCGAGCAGGGCATAAAAGTAACGGTCGCCTCACCGGCCGACTTCAGAGCATTAAGCTCCCTCCTCTCGGGAAGGAACATTCCCTTCCACACATACTCCCTTAAGGAGGAACGACCAGTGCGGGTCGTTGTCAAAAACATTCCGCTCGAAATCTCCGAAACGGAGATTGAGCAGGACCTGAAAATCCAAAATATCCCGGTAATAAAGGTCCACCGTATGCACCGTAGGAATGGCGAACGCTACAACATGATCATTGTAGCCGCCGAACCTACCGAGGGCCACCACCCTATATTTAAAATTTCCCGCATTTGCGGTCTCTCCGGTCTTAAGGTGGAAAGACCCCACAAGAGTGGCACTGTCACACAGTGCCACAAATGTCAACTATGCGGCCACGCGCAGCGCAACTGCTTCGGCAAACCCCGTTGCGTCAAGTGCCTAGGCGACCACGGCACGTCCGAGTGCCCCCGTCCCAAGGACCGCACCCAATGCACGGAGCCCCCCAGCTGCGTGCTATGCGGCAACGCCGGCCACCCGGCCAACTACAGGGGATGCCCTAAGGCCCCCAAAACTTCGGCACCAAAGCTGATAAAGCGAGCCATAGCCCGCCAGACCAGGGAACGCCCCACGGTCACACTGGCCCCTCAGCGCCCCAGCCCATGGAACGCGCTCAACACTCAGCGGATTTTCCCGGCACTGAAGCCGACTCAGCAGCCATCTATCCCGGGGCTGATGGACCGCCCCATTCCTCCACCTCCAGGCTTCTCGGCACCAACGGTGGCACCGCCGCCCCCAGCACGGCCTCCAACTTCGGCCCCCACTCAGGGAGCAGACCTCGATCCATTCGAGATCATTTCGAGCACCTTCTGTGCTTTCTTCACACCGCGTGCCAAACAACTGGCAGCGGCAATCGTAGCCTGCAATGGCGACCACGCCAAAATTCGACAGGTGTACCACCAGTACCCTGATGTCCACGAGGCAATCAAATCCTTAGGAACCCGTAATGGATAATTCCTCAGCTAGACGTATAAAGCCGATGGCCCTTAGGTTAGGGTTCTTTAATGCCAACGGCCTAAAAAGCCAACGCGACGAAGTCGCGACTTTCCTTCGCGACCACCGCATTGACATTCTCCTAATTCAAGAGACCTTCCTCAAACTCCATATTCGAGACCCGAAAATTGCGAACTACAGGTTAGTCCGCAACGACAGGTTTCACCGTCACAAAGGAGGTACTCTGATCTATTATAAAAACTCACTGCATTGCATCCCTATGGACCCGCCGCCATTAAAACATCTTGAGGTTTCGGTCTGCCGACTGGGCATGACAGGCCATTGTCCCATCACAATAGTCTCTGCGTATCTCCCTCCACCACCCACCTCATCCTCTGAGGCCTTGGAGATCAACAACGCACTAAGAGACGATTTATCAGCTCTCTTCGGCTTGAGCGACTCCGTCATCCTGGCGGGAGACCTCAACGCCAAGCATCCCGCATGGAACAGTCACACTGCAAGCCCCCGCGGCAAAGTAGTGTTTGACCTTTGCTCGACACTGTCTTTCGATGTCATCGCTCCGATGCATCCCACTCACTACCCGCTAAACCCCGATCACCGGCCGGACGTGCTAGATGTCGCCCTTCTTAGAAATGTAAACCTGCGTTTACACTCTGTGGAGGCGATCGACGAGCTCGACTCCGACCACAGACCGGTCATCCTGGGTTTAACGCCTAGAACGGGTCCTTCAGACCCCGAATACACACCTCCCACCCGAGTGATCACCGACTGGGGGAAAGTACGCGATTCGCTGAAATCCTCCAACTCGGCTCACCTGGACGGGATACCGGACAACATCGTGTCTGCCGCAGACACGGCGCTCGCGGTCGACTCCCTCACGAGGCACGTACAGTCCGTCCTGAACGTGTGTTCGAGGGAAGTGCCAGCGGTGAGCGATCATCGCTGGAAACTCTCTGACGATGTGCGTGCCCTGGTGGCGGAGAAGAACGCGGCCGTTCGTGCCTACAGGGCTTTTCCTTGCGTTAGCAACAAGACTCATATGCGTTACTTACAGCGCAAAGTAAGTAACAGCATAGCCGAGTTACGCGAAAAACGCTGGGACAAGACCCTAAGCGAGCTAGAACCCAACCACCTGGCGTTCTGGAGCCTTCAGAGGAAGTTGCGCTCCCCAGAAGTCTCCACGATACCGCCCCTCACACGACCGGACAAAAGCATCGCCTTCGACGATGAGGACAAAGCCGAATGCCTAGCCGACAGCCTGGAGCTTCAATGCTCTCCTAGCACCCAGCCAACTGATCCGGCCCATCTCGCTAGAGTGGACGCCGAAGTAGAACGCAGGTCTGCTCTGCCTCCGATAGAGGACCCTGACACCCCCCTACCTCCCGTCACCCCAGACGAAGTAGAGGAAGTGATCAGAGGACTCCACCACAGAAAAGCTCCAGGGCGGGATGGAATGACAAACAGGGTCTTTAAGCTCCTCCCCGCCCAGATCATTGTACTTCTGGCTGCCATCTTCAATGGCGCCATGACCCATAACATGTTCCCACAATCGTGGAAAGAGGCTATCGTGATTGGTATCCCCAAGCCCGGTAAGCCCAGGTCTTCCCCGAGCAGTTACCGCCCCATCAGTCTGCTCAGCGCCTTCGGCAAGATCTACGAGCGACTTATTTATAAGCGACTCAAAGATTACGCCGAGGCGAAGAGCCTAATTCCATCACACCAATTCGGCTTTCGAGCCCGCCATTCTAGCGTTCACCAGGCCCACCGCATCGTCGAGTTTGTCAGCTCTCGCTTTCAACACGGCATGATGACGGGGGCTCTGTTTTTCGATATAGCGAAAGCATTCGACAAAGTCTGGCACAATGGCTTGATTTTCAAGCTATACCAACTCGGAGTGCCAGACCACCTCGTGCTCATCATTCGAGACTTTCTGTCGAACCGCACCTTCCGCTACCGCATTGAAGGCGCACTGTCAACCTCGCGCCCAGTCAGGGCAGGCGTCCCGCAAGGGGCCGTACTATCGCCCCTCCTTTTCACGCTTTACACCAGCGACATACCAACTCGACCACGCGTAGAGCTCTCCCTGTTCGCAGACGACACGGCGATCTACTGCGCGGGCCGCAGTCCAAACTCCATAGCCCAAACCCTCCAAAACTCCGCAGCCGCACTAGGCGACTGGTTCCGGAGATGGAGGATAGAAGTCAATCCGGACAAAAGCCAGGCGGTACTGTTCGTGAAGCCGCGTATCCACCAACCTGATACGCCTACACCCATAACCATGTTCGGCAAGCCTATCCCCTGGGAAAAGCAAGCCAAGTACCTCGGAGTCATTCTCGACCATCACCTGAATTTCAGAGAGCACATCAAGACGGTCCGTTCGCGACCCGCCTTCGCCCTCAGTAGACTATTTTCAATGCTGAACCCACGCAGCAAACTCTCACTCAAATGTAAACTCCGTATTTATACTACATGTATACGACCGATAATGACGTACGCATGCCCGATCTTCGCGCATGCACCACCCCGAGCGATCCATAGGATGCAAACGCTACAGAACCGTTTTCTCCGAAAGGCCGCGGGCGCACCCTGGTACCTAAGGAATAAAAAAAGAAAAAGGAAACACGTAGACCTCAAAATACCGACTTTGAAGCAATTCATGAAACGCTTGTCAAAGCGTTACTTCGAATCCGCTGAAAAGCACCCGAACCCCCTCATAGTATCGGCCGCCCGATACAAAACATCCCAGATTTCCAAAGTTCGCCGTCCTCGGCATATTCTCGAAGAACCAGACGACCCTATCACCATCCTACAAGAGAGCCGTAGGGATACCAGCACAATTCGTAAATACAAATACAGACCGCGTTCCGTATTCCGGCCTCGCCGCCGAGGCCCACCGCGACGCCCCAGTAACGTTAAAAACCGATCCTTGCTAAACGAGCCAGCCCGCGACGCTGAGCCAATAGTAATAATAAATACTCGCGTAAATAATCCGACCCAGCCTGATTTGACTTGCTGCCCCTCCCCAATGACCCCGCCGAGCCGAGGTTCGAACCCCACAGGGGGGAAAAAAAAGTGCTGTGACAGACTGGAACAGACGGACAGACAGACGGACTGGACGATCTTATAAGGGTTCCTTGTCGGACTACGGAACCCTAAAAAGATTCCGACGAATTGAGAACCTCCTCCTTTTTTGAAGTCGGTTAAAATGAAATGTAGTCGGAACATTGGTAAGGTTACCGATCAATTATACATAGGTACATCACTTTTTATTTATGGTGCTATAACCGTATAATGTGTCCAACACTAGACTGTAATGTAAACTATACATTATAACGCGCCGACTTACTGATATAAAGAAACCGTTGCATTGTAATGACATGACATCGGTATAGACCGTTTTCCAAGCCAGAACAGGCTGGAAACAGTGTTACCATTTTTGGTAAATTTCTACCATTTGAGCAGATTTGGCACCTATAAATTGTCAGTTCAGTAGATGATGCTGGAGATTAAAATAAATAGCACATACAAACTTTAATACTTAGTACCTGGGTGACCAAGCTTCGCTCGGCGTTCTATTAAGAAAAAAAAACGAAAAAAAACCTTGTTACCACCGAGTTTCGAACCCAAGACCGTAGACACTGAAAGCAGTGTGAAGTGACGAAATGGCCGATAACATATATGTATATATATATAAAATCCACGCCGCGCCCAGCGCCGATTGCAAATATGATGTTAGTATACTGGATTCCGAGGTATTGTGCAACAGTTCATACTTAGTAGCTCCAAACTCTCGCAAGCAATACCTATAACATTCAGGAAATTTGGTGTTTCAATGTTACATACATAGCGGCCATCAATACCATCATGTTTTTGGGTAGACAAATCTTAAAGCCGTAAAGCCCAAAGGTTACGTTTCGCAAGTCGATGGTCATACGGTCGTCGCTAACAGGATCCTAGTACAGATAGGTTGCTAGCCACATTGCCTATTATCTTGATCCTTTACATCATTACATAGTCTCTTGGCCGGTTTTTACGATCTGCGCGGGAAGAGAAACAACTGTCACATTCTATGTGTTTATTTTTCCAAACCACCATGAAAGAAAGTTTCCATGATAGAATTCTAACTGTCATCCACGATTCAGGTACCGATATCGCGCGCTTCCCACCACTTCTGCGATATTACCTCTAGAACATTTGGTACGATTTTTGATATTTCGCTAAAAGTAGAATCGTTCGAAGGTCATACGTTCGAAAATAATCCAGAATAGCAGGCAAAATTTCTTAAATCTGGCAACACTTTTATAGACTTGACTGTCAATGTCATTTTCTTGTGTCAGATTGACAATGACATTTTATTAGGCACAGATATTTAATTATAAGTCCTACGTTTAATCAAAATTTTCAAAAAATTATTTAAAAATAAATACTGTAATATCATTAAAACTAACGTGAGATGTAGACATAGTTATTTTAAATCGGGTGACTCACGTGATTTTTAGCCGGGAAACTATAGTTGGCATTCCCGGCTAAAAATCACGTGAGTCACCCGATTTAAAATAACTAAATAAATACTGCTTTAAAAAAAAAATAAAAAAATATGGAGGTATATACATACAAAAAGCTATCGATTGCCTATATAAAAACTACTAGTTTACATTCTTTGCTTGATGTCAATTACGTATCTCAGCGATTACCAATCCAAAAGCAATCTGGCATATGCCACCGTTCAACGAGTGTTTTGTTTTGTAACACAATAAAAATAATAAAGCATTCATAAGAAAGACACATTGAACATCGTGCATATGTCAGATTGCTTTCGAATTGCTAATAAAAGTAAAGAAAGAGAAAGCGTTACCATCTGTCCAGTTTTCGTTACCTTTTCCCCGATTCTGTGTTCGGTTCTTAGACGCTTCATGGTGTTTTGTATTTCTTTTTGGAAATTTATTTGTAATTACATTGAAAACACTAATGAAAATTGTAATATATTGAAAAACTACGACTGGTATTTCATTTTATTGCAATATCTGGGTATTATCAGTTTACATTTTTAGTTAAATTGATA
The DNA here is from genome assembly GCA_902829305.4 of Spodoptera exigua. Classification (NCBI taxonomy): domain Eukaryota; kingdom Metazoa; phylum Arthropoda; class Insecta; order Lepidoptera; family Noctuidae; genus Spodoptera; species Spodoptera exigua. Next base: position 4,343,214 of record LR824630.2, on the reverse strand, counting down.
ATACTCAGTTACATTGAGTGACATACTGAATGATAAAACGTAATAAAAATGGCTGAAGCAGCGAGGCAGTGTGAATTAATAAAAATTCTTGAAGAAACATCGTTAAAGGAACAGTATCTGCAGGTCTTTATTGGTAAGTACCTACCTTCGTTATCAGCCCATATAGGCACGTCCCCAGCCCCACTGCCTCCGTGAGAGGAAATCCCATACTCAGTACCATGTGTTTTGGTTTTGATATAATTGCACGGGTTTTAATAGTTATAATTGTACAATTTTCTTTCTCTGTACATGCTGGTGAACTTACATGCATATTTACCTCGTCGCCTTTTACGACACCTCGGTAAGAAAGAGGGTAGTCGTATTCTACTCCTCGGGGAGTCACACGGCCTAGAGTGAATTCAAACATGTCAGCTGCAGCTGCTACCTCTTAAGGCCGAGCAACCACGCGCTATAAAACCTCTGAAACTTACACCCGCCTTGAAAAGTAATGCATCTCGGTTCTATAATCATCTGCGCTCTTACTTATAATTCCATATATTTTACAGATAATTGCATTGATGATGATGCATTAAAAATACTTGATGATGAAGGACTACAACAATTAATACCTATAGTCGGCCATCGCATGAAAATAAAAGCAGCAGTCAAAAAGTGGAAATTGCTCAATGAGTCGGTTAGTTATTTTATTTTTCCTGAACCGCTAAGTCTTGACCATCATACCAGCCCATTTTAATGTCCTACCAGTGAGAATGGACCTGTTAGGTTAAAGCAGATAGGAGCATTCTTCAACATGGTTAAACAAATGACTTTCCTCTGTCTGAATGTAATGTGGTCGATTATTCATTTAAAACAGTGTATGTATTACCTATTCATTACAAAATATATTCATACATATGTTGTCGCTGAAAATTTTAAGCTTTAGGAGTTGAAAGTGTTTTGAAAAGAAAGTTTTTTTTTTCTTATTGGGGATTAATTATAAAAAAAAAGTTTGCGAATATTCTTCTTTCAAAGATTGTCTACTTTATATGTATTGTAAGTGACCAAATGTTTCATTCTCTCTGGCCCTGGTTTTTACACTGTTATGATTTTAGTAAATATAGTTGTCTGCAATGTATGCTGACTTCAAACAAGTGACTAAATGTTTGATTCTGTTTGGCTCTGGTTTTTACACTGTTGTAATTTCAGTAGATATAGTTGTCTATCTGTTTCTAAATATTTGACTCTGAAGATATTAACAAAAATTGTGCTATTGGAAGCCAAATTATTTCTTATGAAGTACAGAATGGTGCATTAATTTGCAACAGTTTAAGTCAAACGAAAAATGCTGATGCTGGCAGTTCAATACAGGAAGAGGATATAATATCAGAGTCCTTAGAAAGCATCAGGAAATTTACAAATTGCAGCAACAGTGTAAGTTATACATATTTATTTTTATTTTACATATTCAAGTAAATTTTAGGGTTTCTTAAACAAAGGGCAAAACTTTCTATTGGTCCATTATGTGTCTGTACGTCCATACAGTATATACAGTAGATTAATACTCAAGGGGAAGATAGTCTTTGAGTTGATCTAATAATAAAGGAATAAAATGACCTGGCTTTCGAGATTTTGATAAAAAAGAAAATTATTTTGTTTGAAAACCCTTAATGATTTGGCCTATTCTTTTTATTTTATTTTTTCATTTAAATACTCTCAAAGGGTGGCTTTACGATATCCAAATATCAATTTTATAAATATTAATAGGAAACCCTAAGTAAATATTGCTGCTAATGTTTGTCCATCCTGTACACAATCTCCATAATCACAATTTCTTTTTTGTTATAGGTTGAAACAATTTTAAATGTGAGGATTACAAACAATTGTCTTGCTGGGAACAGAATGCATGACATAGTTTAGTTGCTGAACACAGTATCCATCACGTAGTTTAGTTGCCGAACACAGAACCACCACGTAGTTTACTTGCCGAACATAGAATCCACCACGTAGTTAGTTCCCAAACACAGAATTCATGAGGTAGTTCAGTTGCCAAATGCAATTCATTAGTATAAAATAAGCTTGCAGCTTATTTTATGATAATTGTTATTTCTGATTTCAAGAATATTTCATTTGTTTCACAGACTAGTTCTGATGGCAGAGCAATTTTAGCAGAGGGTAAAAGAGCTGAAGGCTTACTAAAAGAAAGCGACCGTAAGAGGTTGAGCCAAATTATTATTCTTCACCTCCTTGAAAAGAACCCATCCAGAGCAATATCAACATGTGAATTTCAAAACTTAGCTGCACAAATACAGGAACTGTTTAAACAAGAAAGTTCTGTGGTATATTATTCTCCTTATGAACCTGCTACTGGCAACAAGGGTCATAAAAAAAACACCAGTGGAAAGTTGTATGAATCTTACATCAGTCGCAGACGAAAGTTACGGTCCAGGGGGGAATTACCAGGTACAAGCCGATCGTCTTCAACATCGAGATCTACATGTACGGATACTACAGAAACAGTATCTGTTACTTCTAGTGATATCGATCTACTAGGTAACCAATCTTTGAACTTATCTATTAAATAGTGTTTTTAACCTCCGACCAAAAAAGAGAGGCGTTATAAGTTTGACCTGTCTGTGTGTCGGTCTGTGGCATCCTAGCTCGTCAACGAGTAAACCGAATTAAATGCGGTTTTTTTGCGTTTGATATTTGTCATGATCGAACAGGTTTTTGACAGTAGTTTATTGAGTTTTTAGTCTGTGTGTCGATTTACCGTATGTTACTATTAAACGGTTGACCGTTAATGCAATTTTTTTGTTTGAGAGCTGATAAGATTCTCATAGAAGTCAGTTTAAATTTATAGAGTTATGTTCACAAGTTTGATGTCATGTTAATTTTGTCTTGTTACTTTTGGAATTGGAAAATATGTTTTCATTCTACTGTTACACCTAAAAAAAAACATCGTATTCTTATCACCCTGTTCAGCCGAGCTACCAGCCGGTCCTTGCGTTCGGGGCAACAGTGATATAACGCAAACTCGGACCTCCTTGATTCTTTCCTAGAACATTCTTAGCATACTAGGGGACCCGTAGCTATTGATATCTCGGAGCATTAAGACCCCATTTTCGTGTTTTGGGACTTAGAAAATCTACATACATTTTAGTACGAAAATTTAAAAAAATCATAAAAAATGTAACGCAAACTCAGACCTCCTTGATTCTTTTATAGAACCTTCTTAGCATACTAGGGGACCCGTAGCTATCGTTATCTCGGAGAATCACGAACCCATTTTCGTGATTTGGGACTTAGAAAATCTACATACGTTTTAGTACGAAAATTTAAAAAAATCATAAAAAATGTAACGCAAACTCGGACCTCCTTGATTCTTTTATAGAACCTTCTTAGCATACTAGGGGACCCGTAGCTATCGTTATCTCGGAGGATCACGAACCCATTTTCGTGTTTTGGGACTTAGAAAATCTACATACGTTTTAGTCTGAAAACTTAGAAAATTCATAAAAAAATATAACGCAAACTCGGACCTTCTTGATTATTTCCTAGAACGTTTTTAGCATAATAAGGGACCCGTAGCTATCGATATCTCGGAGAATCAAGACCCATTTTGGTGTTTTGGGACTTAAAATATATAATAAAATTTATGCACTGAAGGTAAGATTTTTCCCAATGGGTTATATGAAAGAGAACATAATATGTATGTTATACATATACGTGTATAAGTCAACTATACTACATTGTTTTAATAATTGCCTTAATAATACCCGCAGAGAGTAGATTTTTAAGGATATATTTTAATTAAAGTAAAATGAGCTTTTTGCCCGCGACTTTGCTCACCGAAATTACACTTTATTTCAGTGTCCAGCAGTGGGATAAAAAGTAGCCTAAGTCACTCAAATTTAAAATATACAATGAATATAATGTTTTTGCAGACGCTGATAATGAGACATATACAAATGTGGCGCTGATACTTTTGGCTTACGTTATTGGGACATGTCCGACTCGAAAACGAGGCAAACAATACTGGAAACCATCTCGCTCTGAAATACGCGACGGGTTCATAACACAGGTAGCATCTGAGGCGGAGGTGTATTCAGTAATTGAATCAAGACGAGCTAAGCTGCAGAGACTTGGAAGAACGTTACAGCCTTTTATTATTTTCGTGGGTGAATCTTTGGCAGCTGTAAGGGCTTCATATGTTATCATCAACAATACTTGTTACAATTTTCCAAAATTAGTCACAGCAGTGGATGCTGCTTTTAAAATATTTCATGCTACTGGGGCCTGTTACCCCGAAGAATGTATGGACATCTGGCATGTAATCCAAATTGGCTTCTATAAAATTAAAACTAAGTTTGACCGAACTAACCAAGCCATAAATAGCCTCTTAAATGACCTAGGGTTGTTGGTATAACTTTAAAATCAGGTCAAAATAAAATTAATAATGTTGGAATATACTTGTTACTACTGTAAAAATAAGTATAAATCTATACAGCTATTGATAACGCATCTTAGGTTATTTTGTAAACATGCAAGCGGCATTTCAGATTTTATTTGCGGTGAAGAAGGATGTTTGCGACACTATTGTTCAGCTTTATCGTTTAAAAAACATTTGTTTAAGTGTCATTCTCGTGATTTGCGGGTAAATTTATCAAAAGACTTGCCGTCTTCATCCGTAACTCCGCAAGTTGTGTCTGAAAGCTGCAGAGAATCAGTAGCGTCGTCAGTTAGTCAGAGCGCCTTAACCTGTGAAAGTGCTCAGTATACTCTTACACAAGAAATGTCTCATTTTGTTTCATCTTTATATGTTGACCCTAAAATACCACGCAGTGCGGTGCAGAATATAATAGTATTACTGCAAAGTTATATGTCTAAGACGCAAGATGTTCTGTTGCAACATTTTCGAGAAATCGTACCAGCCAACGAAATAAGCCATAACACCAATGAAGCTATTAAACATATGTTATCATTACATAGTACAGTTTTAAACGATTTGCGTACAGAATATAAACGTTTAAAATTTTTTAAAGATTTAGGAACATACATAGAACCTTTGGAAAAAATAATTTGCCAACGTATGGAAAACAGACAAGCGCCATCTGGAATTATGTCTTTAATTCCAACTACAAGCACAATGCAAATAATACCTATAGAATTAGTACTTCAGAAATTCTTTTCCTTACCAAACGTTTTAAAAGACACTTTAGACTATTTACAAAATTTGAAGAAAAACTTATATCCTATTGTAAATATTATTCAGGGTAGTATATGGCAAGAGATGCTTATAATGGACACTGAGAATGAAATAACACTTCCTATTGTTATTTACTTCGACGATTTTGAAATAGGCAATCCGTTGGGTAGTCACGCAGGAATCCATAAGCTAGGTGGTGTGTATTTATCAATACCATGTCTTCCTCCCCATTATACCTCTATTTTGCAAAATATTTTTGTATTGGCTTTGTTTCATTCATCGGATCGGGTTGCTTTCGGTAATAACCTGGTATTTCAAAAAGTTATTGACCAGCTTAACCATCTTAGAACCAGTGGTATTACTATTAAAACAAATGTTTATGAGGGTGTTATTAAATTCCGTTTAGTGACCATTACCGGTGACAATTTGGGTTTAAATTGTATTATGGGCATACAGAGACTTTGATTTTACATACGCTATATTTTCCGACGAAAAGTGCTTTAGGTCAAGCCAACAAGGTCGTCGGAATTTATGGCGTATAGATAACACAAGGTACGAACCTCGAAATGTAATCCCAAACGCAGAATGTGGAAGAGTTGTTGTTAATATGTGGGGTTGGATGAGTGCTGCTGGACCAGGCGAGCTTGCTTTTATACCAGGGAGGGCAAACGGCCACACATATAGAGACGTGCTGCATGATATTATGCTACCCACAGTGCGCACGGTGTATCCCCAATCAGACGTGCAGAATTTTATTTTTTTCAAGACTATTGTCCGATACACCGCGCGCGGGTTGTTCAAGGGTGGTTGCGAGAGCAACCACAAATTAAAACAGTGCCATGGCCCTCCCGGTCGCCAGACTTAAACCCTATTGAAAATTTATGGGGTTTAATGGTTCAGAAGTGGGATAATAGGGCAGAAAGAACTAAAGAAGCACTTGTCACCCATTGCGAACAAGTTTGGGATATGTTGCGAGGGTCAAACTTGTGCGAAACTCTAGTGAGGTCTATGCGGAGTCGCTGTGATGCTGTCATAGATGCGGGAGGGGCAGCAACAAAGTACTAGAGCAATAATTTATAATTTAATTTACAGGGTGACCGCCCTGTAAAGTTAATTATAAATTATTGCTCTAGTTTGACTGCACGGTTGGCGCGGTGGCTGGGCAACTGGCTACCGCGCAACGTGTCGCGGTTTCGATTCCCGCACGGAACGACTCTTTGTGTGATCCACAGATTGTTGTTCCGGGTCTGGGTGTGATGTGCATGTGAAATTGTATGTTTGTAAACGCACCCACGACACAGGAGAAAATCCTACTGTGGGGCAAGGTTTAAAAAAAATGTTATAAATACAAAATTAGATTTGTCAAGCTCAGGGGTATCCGCAAACACCCCGCGATTTTTTATCTTTTTGGAGTATACTTATTTATGTCCTAAAAATTTGATGGAAACGGCTCTAAAAAAATTCAATTTTGTTTTTAATAGTCTTATTTGACTTTTTTAGTATTTTGACTAAAAAAAAGTGTAAAAATAGAGACACGATTTTTTATACCGGTTATCATTAAATTTTCAGGTAATTAAAAAAGTGTTAAAAATCGAAAACTATCAAGAATGGCGGTCCATAGTTGTAATATTTTCGAATATACTTCTGGGCATGACGATTTTCCTATGTGTATGTCGCCTCTATTTTGAACACCTGTATAATTACGTCATACAAGCTAAACACGGGCAAAATCCATTCGGCCATATCTAAAAATATATATAAAGCATCTCCTTCCAGAAGGCTTAAGACTTACGAAGAAAAAGTTGACCAAAGAAGGAGATACCACAGAACAATTAAAAGACGGAAAAACCGTGCTTTGTTGCCAAAAAAACTTGATTTCAATTACGGCGAAAATGTCGAAGCACCTGATATGGATGCAGAAACATCAAAACTGTAAAACCACTTTTTTGAAAAATTTGGAGAAATGCGACGCCGAAAGAAATGAAATTCAATCACGCACAATTCTGCAGAGTGAGAGCGGAGAGTGGATGGAGTTACGCAGGAATCTTCTAACGGCATTTAATTTTGGGAAAATTGTTAAAAGGAAAAGAACAAATAGTTGTGCCAATACTGTCAAAAATATGCTTTACAAACCAGACATTGGGCACGTGGCATCAATAAACCATGGCCGAACACATGAGAAGGTTGCTCTAGAGCAACTATCGAAATTATTAAAAGTGACTATAGACCCGTGTGGACTATACATCGACAAAACTCATCCATTTTTGGGAGCAACACCAGATGGTATTATAGAAAATAACACCCTGGTAGAAATAAAATGTCCTGTGATTCCTTTCAAAATCGGAGCCCATCAACGTAATTTCTGAAATACAATTTAGTCAATTTTAGTATTTTTTACATAACATTATTATTTACATTTCAGTTTTAATAAATATTCTTGAAAATAATTACTTAGCTTCATTACTTCTTTGATACTTACACGCACATTTATTAAATGATACAAGATCTTCGACGCTTTTATTCCTTAACCACTTAATACTAGCTGTTTCACGCGATTTTATAAGCATTCCCGAAGAACTTCTTCCGGATAAAATATGGCCGACATTCACTGGGGATAGTGTAGATTGAGAAAGCATCCTTCAAATCAGTCAAGCAGTTTCAGAGCCTATACAATCCATACAAACAAACAATCAAATCTTTCCTCTTTATAATATTAGTATAGATTATTTTACACTAGTCAACCCTTAGATACCCATATTGAGGGAGCTATAAAAAAAACAATGCAATTCAGTAGCAATGTGCCGAGTACGGTTCTACTCGAGTCAGACTCGATTCCTGCTTTGGACTCGCTTACTCGAATACCAATTTATTTTGATTCGAGTAGATAGAATAGGAGAGTAGATGAAGTGGCGCGGTTCTAACAATACAAACAAGTTTGAACCTGCAACCTTTTGTTTTGATTTGTTTGTTTTCTGTCAGTTAGCAGTTATTTTGTGTCTAAGTACTGAGTTATTTTGTGTCTAAGTTTTTTAATAGTAGAAGTGAAGTGATTTCTATTAGTTTTTATATAATGGCGCCGAAAAAAAACCTCGTGTATGGAGGTGTTTTGAGAAAGTGAACGACGATAAAATAAAGTGCAAAAACTGACTCCGTATTTAAAGATTTCAAAAACACAACTAATTTGTGCTTTACACCTAAAAAAATCTCATCCTATTATTTACTCGACTCAGATTGAAAATTCTTCAACAATTCCCCCCGCTCAAAGTGATTCCGATTTATTAAGTGTAGCTTCGGGTTCTGAAGATCAAACGCCAGTCAACGAGGACAAGAACTCTAATCTATTCCAGTCAATGACAGATGGCGAAACACCACAAGTACCACCACCACGTAAACGGCAACTTCAGATGACTTTTCCGTCTAAGCAAGCTATGAAGGTGAACTCCAAAAATGTGGATAAAGCGTTACTAACAATGGTGTGTGTTGATTTTCAACCGCTTCAAGTCGTTGAAAATAAAGGTTTTCAAGAGTATACTCGTGCGCTTAACCCTAATTATGAGCTACCTTCACCGAAAAAAGCACAAATATTAAACCATTGATATATGCTTTGGTTACTGATAAAAAAGAAGAAACTTATCAAATTATTTTTCAATTATTACTATCGCAAAATCCATCTTCGAAGCCAGAAAAATTTACTACAGATTTTGAAACTGCGCAAATGAATGCTATTCAGTCAGTTTTTCCTGCAGTGGACATTAAGGGATGTTTTTTTCATTTTACTCAGGCTTTAAGTAAAAAAGCAAAGAGTCTGCACATCTTAAAAAATCGCGCGTGTAAGCGACATGTTGCTTTATGTGCCGCTTTAGCATTATTACCAGAACAAGCCACAGATGAAGGTTGGTTTTATATTATGGAGGACTGGTCCGAAGAAAATGAAAATTTAGTTAAATTTAATGACTATTTTACAAAACAATGGCTGCAAAAAGAAGACATGCGTAGAATCTGGTGTTTCAACTCTGAAAGACATCGTACAACTAATAGCGTGGAAGCATGGCACTCGAGTATTAATAAAAAGTTGTGTGGTAATACAAAGCCAAATATTTTACAATTTTTGAGCATAATTAAAACAGACGCATCAATGACAAGTTTAACTATAGCAAAACTAGAAAATGGACACCAAATACTAAATAAGCGCAAAGAGTACATAGAAAAAGATGAAAAAATCGCTTTTATTCTAGAGCAATTAGATAACAATTATATTAATGTAGGTCATTGCTTAGAGAAGCTGCTTACATATGTATTTTAAGTGTTTGTCATTTAACAATACTTAATGTCCTTCCAAAAAATTATTTGAAAATTCTGTTACTTGAGCTTGACTTGAGATTGATGATGTTATTTTTTATTTGTAAAACCTAAGTATGGAAGCTAACTAAGCTTCCATACTTAGGTTAATTTAGGTCCAAAGGACATGGCCAAAAAAGTACATTCCACGTACACAAACAAAATTAATACACTGTAAAATACAAATAGAAATATGAATTATTACGTAGTTTTTAGCCTCTCCAGACTTGACAATTATTATTAAAAATATATAAGTAATGTATGTGAATTCAACACTCGTACGTAAACACTCGTAGAAAACGTGTGATATGATCGACAAATGCATTACACTAGGAACATTTTATTAATACGAAACTGTATTCATTGGTTCTAGTTGCATTTTATAAAATACTCGTATTATAATAATATTATGTTTTAATTTTTATTCAAATCACCGAAAACAAAAAAATAAACGAAACGGAACGCGTTTGACACTTTTGACAGCGTGTTTCTGTTAACCTTGCTAATAATACTGGAGTACCGGACTGTTTTGATTTTGGATTTGTTTTGTGGATTACGATGAGGTGCATCAAATGCGGAATAGCCATACAAAGGCTACAGAGGCGTCTTATATTCTGGCTTTCTGCACACCATCCAACAATACTTTCGCGTTGGTTAACCAATGCTCAAATCCAGGTATGAAGTCGGAATAGTATAATACTTAGTCTGTTTTTTTATGTTTTATAATGGTATGCGATTCATTTGTCAACCATGCTTCTCATTATTGAATACTGAGGCTGGTGAACATGAGACTACTGGAGCATAACATGGTTTGCCTTGGTTGTGGAAAATCGGTTCGAAAAATAAGACACCATTATGTCAGTATGGACTCTCTATTGCTGACTGGCCTAATATCACAAAATACTATTAATGTGGTAAGCATTTTGTTTTTAATTCCCTATTTTATATATCTACTTGTATTTATCTATAAAAATCTATAAAAAATAGCACTCATAGTATGAATGTGTGATTATAATATCTACCTTTATGTATTTTTCATGTTTGGATAGACTTCTTTCTTTCTTTTCTTCTCATTTTACAATAACATAAAACTTGAAAACATGTGTAAATAAACCCCAGTTAGAATAACTAACTGGGGTTTATTTTCAGCCCTCAAGAAACAACTATGTTTGTCATGTGTGCTGGATGCGGGCAAATGGACAGGCAGTGCAGGACTTATCACGAAACTTGCAGGTATTGGGTTCGGACAATGTGCAAGAATCAGCTTCAGACAACGTGCAAGAGTTGGCTTCTGATAACAACGCAACAGCCCCTTATGTTCAAGTAGTTAGCCCACCAGAGCCACCACCATTACCGCCTGTTTTAACCGGGCCGTTTCAAAGGGAAAGTACTACCATGTTATTACCCAATTATACAGAATATATATTATAGAAACGTACAATCCATATAAACAAACATAATAAAATACACTGTAAAATAAAAATAGAAAAATGAATTATTACGTAGTTTTATTTTATTTATTTTCCTTAATAAATAAATCATTACTATTTATACCTATTCATTTGTTTTATTTTATAAATAAGTAAATAATTAATACGCCTTATGGTTTTTTAATGGCATATCCTATTTTATGCTTTATTGTCAGTAATCTGACAAAAGGTTCAGTGAAATTATTATTGTCTAGTGTGTTTTAATGACAAATTCTTCATGTGTTTTATTTATTGCAATTTAATATAACAATATTCACGAATGTAAAACCCCAAAAATCATTGATGAACCTTGAATTCAATAACTGTGCCAACGCCCATACAGAAACGAACATTCCATATACACAAACATAATAAAATACACTGTAAAATAAAAATATAAAAGTGAATTATTATTTTATTTATTCTCCTTAATAAATAAATCATAATTATTTATACCTATTCTTTTCTTTTATAGTTTTTTAAAAGAAAATCTTATTTCGTGCACTTACGTGCCAGTAATCTGACTAAAGGTTTAGTGAAACTATTTTCGTCTTGTGTGTTGTAATTACGAGTTCTTCATGTGTTTTATTTATTTCAATTTAATTTAGTAATATTCACGAATGTAAACACCAAAAATCATTGATGTACATTTAATTCAATAACTATGCAAACGCCCATACAAAAGTTGGCCATGTCCTTTAGTCTAAGTAAATTCTAAAGACGTACTGTGATTATAAATTGATCTGTAAACACCAAAAATCATTGATGTACATTTAATTCAATAACTATGCAAACGCCCATACAAAAGTTGGCCATGTCCTTTAGTCTAAGTAAATTCTAAAGACGTACTGTGATTATAAATTGATCTGTGATTTTATGTTATTTTTTTTTTTTAACATTTATGTAATGTTATTTTTGTAAACTCACCTTATGGCAATATTGTTATTTAATTGTAATTAGAATTTGTGATCTAAAACCATGTTAATCATTATTATTATTATTTTTATATCTTTTGTCTGAACTTTGGGATAAGACTGATTTCAATATTTGATCTGTGATTTATATACTCTATTTTACTTAAAATATACAATTTTTTATATTTACGAACAAAATAAACGATAATAACACTGAACAGTGATTTAGAAACATGTAAAATATATAGTTATATTTACAAATTTATTTAAAAAAAATAACTTAATGTTGCAACATTATGAATATTACCGTCGACATTGAGTCGTCAGATTAGGTAACACTGACATGTCAGGCTACAACGTTTTAATTTTGAGAAAAGCCGCCATATTTAGGTTTTGCTTGCAAAAATGTAAGTAAATTCTATGATATACTGTGATTATAATCATTTATATGATTTGTATTCAATAATATAGGTACTTTAATTGCTTAAAAAAATAAAGATCATGTAATGGCATTACTGTTATTTAATTGTAATTAGAATTTGTGATCTTAAACCATGTATAATATAATAATTATTATTTTTATATCTTCAGTCTGTTAACTTTATGATAAAACTGATTTTAATATTTGATCTGTGATTTATATACATTATTTTACTTATAATACACATTATTTTATATTAACAATTATCCACACCCTTCTGGTACAACCTGTAGGAATATACCAACTTAAAGATTTATAATCGGGTAAATACGTGATCTAATTGGAATAGGTGATTTTATCTATACATATAAAAATCAAAGTCCTGACTCATTCACTAAGTCACCAACGCAGGGCCCAAACCCCTGAACCTATAAAGCTGACGTTGTTGCTTTTATATCTTTGAATAAACATATTGATTTATTTATTGCATCGTGTTTTATTTTTGATAAAGTGTCTCACTTTTGTGCACGATTGTACTTTAGCTTTTCATACGAATATGTAAAAAAATGGGTCCAACGGAACACGTTGTTTAATAGGGGGTCCAATGGGCACTAAAGTATAGGCAAAATCCAAGTTTTAAGGTCGAAACGGCACAAGGAGGTCCAAAGGGTCATGATAGTCAGTGAGGTCCAAACTTGGAGGTCCAACGGGTACGCAGTCTATCTGGCGAGCAATATCCAACGTTATCCTGCATTATACCTCTTATTCGAGGCGTACAAACAGCACTAAGAAGTTGCAGATCTGATTCCGAAGTCGCTAGCAGATTAAAGATAAAATTTCTAGATGTTTTCGAAAGAAGATTTGGCGGTCATGAGACAAACAAAACTGTTGCTAAAGCAACATTCATGGATCCAAGATTTAAGAAAGCTGGTTTTGGCGTCGAGACAAATGCAGATAATGCTCAAAAATTTGTTGTTGACGAGTTGATGATATTGGAAACACAGGAATCGCAAGCTCAATTGCAGACCGTGCCAAATAGATCTCTACTGCCATCTACTTCAAGTCTCGAAACACCTACAACTTCATCTTCAGATTCCCAGCAGATAACTTCAGAGGTGACTGGTGACAATTTATGGGAGCATCTAGATAAAAGAGTCAGTCACAACATCTGCAATTATTAAGGTGAAGCAGTATGTAGAGCGGTAGCTCTACATACTGCTTATATATTAGATATCCAAATACGGTAGTATTTGGATAGAAAAGCCAATCCACTCGAATTTTGGGAACTTCGCAAAATCACCAACAGCGGCCTATATAAAATAGCTTTAAAGTATTTATGTATTCCAGCCACTTCTGTGCCTTCGGAACAAGTTTTCTCCAAGGCTGGACTTTTATGCAACCAACGCCGCAATAGACTGGAGGCCAAGAAGATTGACTAAATCCTTTTTTTGAATAGTTATTTTAAATAACTTTTATTGTCTTATTTTGTTTTTTATATATTAACTAGCTGACCTGGCGAACTTTGTTCCGCCTTAGTGGCAATAAATAAACGGTTTTTTTAATTGGTAAAAATACAATAAAAATACTCATAATTATTTCGTTTTCTTTTTGCTTCACGGCTTTGTCGGGAAAGATTAGATCGTCTTGGTCGCGGCATTATTAATTAAACCCATTTTTATAGTTCACTTCACTGTTTATTTATACGAATGGGCAATATTTTTATTATTTATTTCTTACAAATACATGTCAAATTGTCTTTTCACCATCTATATTGTCATCCGTACGTCATTACATAGCTGTCATTTGCGTTTGTTCCAAGGTTCCAAGTCTGATTCTTTTTTGTTATACCAAGTTTCATAGTACCTTACGTTTAATCTCAATTCACACGGGAATGCTTTCTAAGGGGATAAAAAGTGTCCTATGTCCTTCTCCTGGCTCTAAACTACGTCCCTGCTAATTTTTAGCTAAATCGGTTCAGTCGTTCTTGAGTTATAAGTGGAGTAACTAACACGACTTTCTTTTATATATATAGATTTAGTTATGTACGGTATTGACTGTAAGTACAGTTAAGGTAGCTTCGATGGATACCTTCCTAAATGTCGTATTCTGAGCTATTGAGTTTATGTACCCATTTTTTGTAAAATTAAAATGATTTGCTGATGTAAATTTTAATGCTTACTATTTTTACCTAAATAGTATCTATCTAGTGTTTAGATCTATATGATTGTTTCAAGCTATCTCAAATGACCAAGAAACAATTAATAGTATCTAGAGTCTACGACCTGAATAAATTTGATTATGTTCTATTATGGTTTTTTGTTTATCTCTATGGAACTCCTACGCTCTATGTTTTTATTTAATGTTTTTAATTATCTTTCAATAAAAAGTAATTTAAACAAAATGTAACTAACTTCAAAACACAAACGAAATAACTGAAAAGGGATAAATAATGACTTAGATACATAAATATTCAAATTCATAAAGCGTGGGTTTCTTCATAATCGGATATGAACAATGTTTCTTTAGAGGTCGATGCCAACCACAACATTAGGAAGAAAGGACTCGGTAATGAGGGTTGATTCTAGTCCAGCCGGAATTGAAATACTGACTCGAGTCCAGCCGGAATTGAAATACCGACTCGAGTCCAGCCGGACCCGAATCAGTATTCGAATACCAAACATAGAATTCGAGTCGAGGGAATCGAGTCATGATTCGAATACCGTGTAAACTGACTCGAGTCAACTGGATCCACCAAAACGACGACTCGGCACATCACTACAATTCAGCATTTCTGGCGGTGGCTATCTTGGATTTTAAATAATATTATACATTATCCCTTTCATTTGATACCCATATTGAAGAAATTGTAAAAAAATATGCGATTCGCCATTTTGGGCGGCGGCCATCTTGGGGCGATATTCACCAAACAAAGCTAGGAACACTCCTGATTACTTTAAATTTCAAACAAAAAACCCCTAATACATATCGATTCATCTGTTCTGGATATACACAGACACACATACACAACACACCACACATACAACCTTACGACGTGTATGGTTGTGAGTATGTAACCAATTATCATATTACTCTTCATAATAAGTTTTCATAACAAATAACTTTTGTACGTACAACAAAAAAAAAGTCCGTTAAAAAAATTTAAATGTAAGTTGCGGCTCCTTATCTTCCCTGTTCGGTTCTCCTGACCCCGCGGTGACCTCGGCGTTTGCGATTGGCGCGAAATTTAAAATTTACACATTGAGTGAAAAGTATGCGTTGCGCGACGCGGTAAGCGCGCGGGGTGTAGTGGGCGGAGCTATCTAAAATCAAAATATTCGCGGTGCGGTCTTAAAACCACCCACATATTGAAACAATCTTTATAGCGTTACGCCATTCTCTATTACCTACGAAGAAATGTGTTCATATTTTTAGATCATAAATATTTATTACCGGGTTGATTTCTCTGTTCAGAAGACTGCTGCAGTTGTACCAGTCACCACCCGGGCAGTGGGTTTTTATACTCAATGGATATTTAAAAAGGTTTACGAGTTGTATGGTCGAAGGCCCGACCGCATACCAGAGTGCAGTCCGTACGCTTTCTATCGCGTATCTCTGGCCCAATTTGAGTACCGCTTACTTTGCGGACGTTTTGGCCAAGTTAACACTCTCGGAATTGACGCTGGTCTGTTCTACCGCCCGCGGTTAGACATTGAAGAGCGCGACATTATAAAAGCGATGCCCGTAACGTTCTCTCCGTTAGCCAATTTGATTGCTGGCATTGGGAACTTTGAATTTGAGGGTGAGACGTATTACGTCAAGTGCCCAAACGATTTGGTCTTGGGTATCCTCTATTCTAATTTGAGACACGTCGTCGACCGTTACGCTGACGTCGCGACGCCGCAAGCCAAAAGGCAACAATTTTACGATTTGAACCCTCTTCCATTTGCGAACTGGAATCAACCAGCTCGCCCACCAGTACGACGCCGAGCCGATGGACAGGTAGTCGACAACGCCTTTCCCCTTCTCTTGAATCCTGGAGATTACATGCCAGCGGGTTACACCGTTGAGGACTTTGAACATGACGTGCACCAGGTCAAGAACTTAATAACTTTCGTGGCTCGTAAGGAGATTAAAATGCTCAGTGAAGGAGCAACACTGGATTATGAAGCGCCTGGACACTAGCGCATTTTAGTAAGTAACGCAGCAGAAGGTTTACCTAACCCTGATCGTCACTTCGTCACGTCAGCAAGATTGGGCGAATGAAGAATTGCCCCAAGGACCCCTCTATTACCGGTATTGTTTATGTTATGTTATCAGGTAACAAAAGACTTTAAAGCTCCAAAACATTCAAGGTCGGTCTACCTTTTTTACCTTGAACACGTGCAGTATGTCGCATTGTTTTCTCAAAAGTGACGGGCTTTGACCAAGCATACATAATGGCACTTATCGTAATATCAGTCGAAAACCTACTTTGAAACTGTTAACATGGCCTAACATAATAATAATAATATAACATGGTTAACTGGTAAACCGACAGCGCACATAGGAGTATTTAACACAAAAAGTCGATCAAAAGTCGAATATTACAAAGTATTAATAGAAGGTAGTTTTTGCTACCAGGCAAAACGGTAGGGTCGGGGGGACAATAAACCGCTCGACTTTCTTTTGTTCTTGCTAAAATTCCGTTCACAATTAGTCGTCTTTCTAACGCAAGCTTGATCACACGAACTTAATACGCAGTGAAAGTGAGTCAACTTAGGCTAAGAACTCACGGAGCGATTTTGAACCGTGCCCGCCGCGGTAGCGGAACTGCGGTTTTATTTCCAAACTCACGAGACCGGTTATTTGAGCGGTTACACAGCCGCCGCGGTTGCGATCATCGCCCGCAAACGTGGCGGGCGATGATCGCAAGATTGCAAGACGGGCGGTTAACGATCAGTTGAGGTCCAGACCGACATGGACACACACCAGAAACGAGCCGTTGCGTTATATTTACATCACAGAATACCCGCCGGCCCCCGCGGTCGCTCGCCAACCGATCGCAAAGCGCGCGGGTGCCACCCGCCGAGGCTGCGGGTAACCGCGGCCCGCGCGATTCTACTAGTTGCCCGCCGGTACAGCGGGAGCCGCATACAACCGCGTACACCGCGGGCGTAAAACGCGTCGTGAAATGTGCTTTATTTTTTTATATAAATATTTGAATTCTACAGAAGCTGCGGGCCCGCAACCGCGGCGGACGCGGGCGAAAATCGCTCCGTGAGTTCTTAGCCTAAATTGTTAAAAATAAGTGTGACAGTTAGATTACTCGAAATAAATCATATTTTAGTTATGGACAGTGCAGAACAAGGTATGTAAAATTTATATTACTGTTTTTTTTTGTAATATATACCTTTAACAATTATTTACTCCATCTTTTATGGGGTACATTAAAATGATGAGTCGATTTTAGCCTTTTCCAATATTTCAAAGTCTTTTTGTTGTATTTCCGGACTTTTCCCGGGTCAAATTCTTTTTTCATCCTGTTGTTAGATATGCATAGTAGAAATTTAAAAAGAAAATAGCTGCCAACATGTGCCAAAATGAAAACACTTTGAAAATTAAGTGCATGTGGTATTTATAAAAACAAACTTTATTTTGCGGTCACTAAAGTTAATTTCAGATTTCTCTTGTTGTAGGTTCTGCTGGTACAAAGGTCGTGACGCGAAATTATGTTTTCCGAAAATCGAGGGAATATACTGAACAAGATTTCGGAAAAAAGTTGGATTTATTGGAGTTTGAAATAATTAATGACTCTTCATTCCCAACTGATCAAAAATCAAAGTTTATTCAAACATTTTCTCGTCTCAAGTCTGAAATGAAGTCTAAGTGGCAGACAGCAAAGCGAATAAAAAGTATATTTTTGAAAAAATACCATGATTGGTTACAAGGCACTCTTGAAATACCGAAAAAAATAATAATATTGATCTTCCCGATAGAGAAGATGTATGTAGAATTATACACATGGTATCCAATGATTCCTACACTTCACAAAATTTTAATACATGGACCTACAGTTATTAGGAACGCCATACTACCAATAGGGCCTTATCTGAAGAAGCTGCAGAGGCTCGTAATAAACATTTTAGAAAATTCAGGGAACAATATGCAAAAAAATTCAGTAGAACTGACTGTAATATGGATGTCTTAAATGGATTATTATTAACTTCAGACCCATATTTGACGAGTATTAGACGAAAAGTGTCTAAAAAATCAATACCTTTTAAACTAGAAACTAGAGAAACGTTAATGTCCTACGAAGTTGATAAGGATAAAGGGAATGCAGAAGATAGTGAACATGATTCAGATGAAGAAGAGTAGTTATAACTTATAAGCGATTTAATTAATTTAATAATTTATTAGTTTTTAATTAATACGTATAAATTGTTAAAGATTGCAATAAACAAATAGTGACAAATTATTTTTTTTTACACATTTTTCAAATTCCTTTTAAAAAATATATCAAAATAGTTTTTTTTAACGTTTTGAGTACATTTTAATGCCAATAAATAAATTATAGCCAATAAATAATTTTGATCGACTTTATTGATCAAATACCCCTATGTGCAGCGATTAGTGTTGACGAAAAAGTTAAGTCTTTTTTTAGCAAAAAATGTCAGACAGAGTTATCAGACTATATGTGTAAACAATAATTTATGAGCATTGAATATCAAAGACACATATTAAAAATTCTTGTTAAATTGGTTGTTTTTGTTCACTCCATATAACGATAACTCTCTATAACGACAAAGAATGCTTATTCCCTTGGGTCTTGTTATAAAAAGTTTACACTGTATATATAATATTATAGATAATTATAAAACATTCATATTAATAATTATTTCATATTTTTGGAAGGAGTTTAGAGTACATAAGTGTTTAATATAGTAAATTTAATCATTTTCTAAACTAAATGAAGATATAGGAATGAGTAGTACCTACGTAATTACTTCTTTTCATAAAGAGCTCATGCAGACCGTCTTCTTTAAACAATCATCTCACAACACACAAACGAGAATAGCACGTGCCGTGTCCTTGTGTGAGTGTTACACATCGCGGGTCTCAAACCATAGAGGCGTATCCACAAAACCCCTACTTTTTAGGAGAGATAAAAAACTTAATAACTTTTCCTGTAATTGACCTAACACCATGTTTTTTTGCATTTAGTATAATTTTTATATTGCATATAATATAGGATTATTACACTAACACTATTTTTTGGTTGATATGTCTGTTTAGCATGACAACTATAAGGTAGAACTCCGTCGAAATACTCACTGAAATATATTAAATTTATGGGCGTAAAACACTTTTTCTCAAATTGTTAATATTTACACCAATATTCATTAACCCTTAATTAGGCGCATGGGGTCATGGCCATTTGCAATTTAAAAAAAAAAGTCTTACAGTGGTTTGAGCGCGCTCGCGCTTTTTCTAGCTTTTTCGCTCCGCGCGGGGTACGCAAATCAGTCGCGGCCAGAACATCAACGCGTACGCACGTATCGCTACTCTCTAGAGCGCTGACCCCATGCGACCAATTACGTAACATTTTTTGGACGAGGTAAGTTTTACTATTTGTGTTTTCTTTTAGTTTATATTAGTATATTGTTTTCTTTATTTATCATATAAACATATAAATTATATTTTTAAACATTTCTTAAAAATAAAAAACATTTAAAAATATAAAAAATAGTGTCCCACCGGTATCGGGAACAGGGTCCAAGCCACCGGCGGTCAGGGCTCCAGAGAAAGAAACCTCCTGACAATACGAGCCGTGTCCAGGAGTACCACTTTCTGGATCAAGCCCTTGATTCAGCCACCTAACGAGAGCCTCTTAAGGTGTTGGTCGAGGCTCTTAGCTATTAAGCCATTGGCTGACACGACTATCGGTACAATGACTGCCGAATCCACATCCCACATGTCGACAACCTCGCGTGCCAAGTCAATATACTTGATTAGTTTATCTTTCTCAGCTTTCACGAGGTTCTCGTCATGTGGGACGGCTATGTCAACAATCATTGCACGCCTCTCGTTTCGGTCCACCACCACTATATCAGGCTTATTGGCCACAATAGTCCTGTCAGTGATGATAGACCGGTCCCAGTACAAGGTGATATGACCATTTTCAAGAACTGGGTCGGTCTCATACCTGTAGTACGGCACTTCCGATCCCACAAGAGAGTACTTCAGAGCAAGCTGCTGATGAATGATCCTAGCTACAAGGTTGTGCCTATGCAAGTACTCGCCGTTAGCTAGACGAGAACAACCAGAGATTATGTGACGAATTGATTCTCCCGGACGGTGACATGCCCGACAGATGTCAGCCGTGCCGTCCTTCACAATAAATCTCCGGTAGTTATTCGTCATGATAACTTCGTCCATAATTGCACAGACAAACCCTTCGGTTTCCCCAAAGAGGTCTCCGGAACGCAGCCAGGATACGGACGCCAACTGGTCTACATCCGGCCCATGTAGGGCTCGGAAAAAGCGTCCGTGAAGCTCCTTGCTCTGCCATACTTCCCTGCGAGCGTTGGTGTCAAGTACGACCGGTTTACGCCAGTTCTCGCTAGCCAGGGAGAGCGGGGTGAGCCCCTTGTCCACTGCCACTACATCTCGATGCATACCCACGTCGGCAGCAAGGAAATATTCCCTGAGACTACATACCTCGCGGTTGTGTAGGGTCTTGGCATTTAAAAAGCCTCGACCCCCACACTTCCGCGGGATATACAGTCTCATCACCGACGATCGCGGGTGATGCATTCGGTATGCAGTCAGCATTGTTCGGACCCGCCTATCCAGGGCGTCAAGTTCGGTTTGAGACCATTTGAGTACGCCGAAAGAGTACATCAATACCGGCATGACCCAATCGTTGAAAGCTCGCACCTTGTTTCCGCCTGAAAGAAAGCTATTAAATACCTTCTTCAGGCGACCAAAGAAACGCTCCTTCAGCGATTGCTTCATGTCAGTGACATTGATGCCTAAAGCTTCCGACATACCCAAATACTTATAGGTTTCGGTTGTGGAGAGGGACCTCAGGTTTATGGAATCCGTGAGTTGAGTTCCCACAGACTCCACAATCTCCCCTCGTTTGACATGCATGACCGCACATTTGTCCACACCAAACTCCATCCTGATGGCACTACTGAAGGTTTCAGTAAGCTTGAGTAGCTCCATCAGTTGCAGCCTGTTGGGGGCAAAAAGCTTCAAATCATCCATGTAAAGGAGGTGAGATATAACCTGACCACCTCTCTTCAACCGGTAGCCTAGACCTGAATTCTCCAGCAATGTGCTAAGAGGATTCAAGGCTAGGCAGAACCAAAGCGGACTCAAACTATCACCCTGGAATATACCCCGCTCGATCCTTACAGTTTCGCTATTCGTTTGGATATGTCGACATCCCGGATAGCGAAGGACCGTACTCCATTGTCTCATACAGGACATCAGGAAGGTGCGTAGTTTTGTATCGATTTTATACAATTCCAGCACCCTCATGAGCCATGTATGAGGGACAGAGTCATAGGCCTTCTTATAATCTATCCAACATGTCGACAGATCCTTTCGGGAACGTCGAACCTGTTGGCTAATGGTCATATCAATGAGGAGTAGCTCCTTAGTACCGCGGGACCCGCTATTACATCCATTCTGAGCAGTTGACATAATGTTATTTTTGTCAATATGGCTATTTATTTTACTTCTCAGTATGGATGTAAGAACTTTATAGACCGTCGGCAGACACGTGATCGGTCTATAATTTTTAGGTTCCGTAGTACTACCTGATTTATGGAGCAGGTGGGTTACTCCTGTTGTTAGAAACTGGGGCAGCGACCCTGACTCTAGGGCAGCCTGGAATTGAGATGCTAAACGTGCGTGCGATCTTGTGAACCACTTAATCCAGAAATTGTGCAGTCCATCCGGTCCTGGAGATTTCCAGTTAGGCAATGGACGGACTGCACGAGCAACATCTTGGGGGTTGATGTTAATTGCCCCCATTTGTGGTATTGGATCACACGCGCGTTCGACCTCCCGAATCCAGTCACCCTCAGTGTGACTGACAGGCACCGACCAGATGCTGCGCCAGAATGAACACATGGCGTCATCATCCGGGAGGCGCGTGTCAGTCACACCTTGGTCCGGTCGCTCCCAAGCTCTATACACCCACCTTTCATTACTCCGAAATGTGCGATTCTGGGTGTATCGTTGAACCCGTCTCTTGTACCGTCGAATACGGTTTGCCCATGCATACACTTTCTGCTTCAGGAAGTCGATGCGCTCTGTGATCCGGGACATATAATCTTGGGGGCTGATGTCTGTCCCCGAGAATGCCCGTCTCACAAAGCGCATCACTCTAGGGCGAGTATTACCCTCCCTGAAGCAAATTAATTTGCCAATGAGTGCTCTGGCCCCGGCAATACGAAGCTCAATCCTGCGCTGCCAGGCCGGTACAGCTAGTTTTGGTCGTGTGGCTACGTTACTGGTTGGGAGTTTGACGTGAGCCACACGACATGCCGCTACGGCCGCACAGTACATCATCGAGTGTATATCACCGAGGTCTTCGCAGTCATCAAAATGATTAGACAACTGCGAATCCAGAGCAGCCACCAGCGCTTTATTCTTGTTATGCATGGGCAAACGAGGTAAGCGTGGTCTAAGTTCGGGTGACATGTAGCGATATTCCCGAATCGCACACTCCAAAGCACTCCTCATTTCGTTACTGCACTGGGTACTTACGTATGCAGCTGTGTCAGTGCTTTCCTCATCAGCGGCGGTACCAACAATACCGTGGTTCGACGGTGGCATCATCGCTGGCACCACGGTCCGCGACGAGGATGCACTGGCACGGCTACCCATTTCCGTTCGGAGGCGATCAAGTACAGTATCGTCCAGCATACGGTTACGCTGGATGACCCGCACCTGATCCGACAGTCGTTGAGCTGAAACGTTGACGGCTGGCTCAAGCACCTGAAACAGAGAGAGCATCCGAACACGGTACGCGGTCAGGTTGTTTCCTCCCTCTGTAGCCCTATAGTATGCGCGCATGACGTTTTCATTTATTGATTGCGTCCATCGCATGCGCTGCACACTTCCGCCGGCGGCTGGGACCCTATCAGAAGCCGATGGGCCTCGAGGTCCTAAACCTGCCGGCGGCCGGCGTCCTCCCCGGCGACGCGTAGGTGGTGGTGTCGTCGGCGGTGAGTAGTACTCGTCGCTGGAGCTCGACGCAGCTGCCGCGGCCGGTGTCACTTCACTCACGATGAGGCTGGATCCCGGCGGCGGCGAGGCGGAGCTGAGCGACGAGGCCGGAGGTGATGGGCGTGCACGGCGTGCTGCGGCTCTTGTCAACATGGTCTCAGCAGACGTCCTTTTTTCTCTTTTTCATATTAACTATTTATTGTTCCGTTTTCCACATGTTGTTGTTATTGCTATTTTGATTTCCATATTCCGTAAAGTATATTGTTAATTATTTTTATTTGTGTGTATGTATTTATATACTGCGTAATTGTTTTATGTGCTTTTGAGTTTATTTTGATTCCTTTTTTTCAGTTTTTCATCGATTTGAAATGTCTAACGAAACACAAATAGTGCAATGGCTGGACGAAGTGTCTGATGAAGAGCAAGATGTAGCTGGTTCGGATTCGGAAGACGAAACGGTAAATGATGCTGCTATTGATAGTGCTCATGATTCAGAAAGCGAAATTGAAGAATCCGAAGATATTCAAAACATCTCCGAACCATCAGAAGGTACCTATTTTTTATCTCGACATACACAAAGAAATGGCCCGAAAGTAAAATGGTCTAAAGTACCACCATGTAACGCAGTAAGGACCCGAGCACAAAATATTATTGTTCACTTACCGGGAGTCAAAGAGTATGCAAGGAATGCCAAATCTCCCCTTGAATGCTTCCAATTATTCTTTGACAGAGAGGTTATTCAACTTTTGGTCACAAATACCAATTTGTATATAGATAAAATAAAGGCAAGGTTTGGATGAGATCGTGATGCACTCCCATCAGATGATACGGAAATGAATGCATTTTTGGGCTTACTCATTATGGCTGGAGTCCTAAGAGCGTCGCACTTGAACTTTATTGATTTATGGGCACAAGATGGATCAGGCGTAGAAATGTTTAGGCTAACAATGTCTTATAAACGTTTTCTATTTTTGTTGAGATGTCTACGGTTTGATAATACGTCAGATCGAGAGGAAAGACTAAAAAATTGATAATATGGCAGCGATAAGATGTTTGTGCCAAAATATAAACAGCAAGTTTTTAGCTGCTTATTGCCCCGGCGAGAATGTAACTATCGATGAACAGTTGATTGGTTTTCGTGGGCGGTTCAAAGGGAAGGTTTACATGCCTAACAAACCTAATAAATATGGAATAAAAGTTCAAGCCATGGTGGACTCGAAAACATATTACTTGTGTAATTTTGAAGTTTATTCTGGAAAACAACCAGATGGAGAATATCAGATATCTAATTCTCCAGATGATATTGTAAAACGTCTAGTTGAACCAATAAAGCGCAGCGGTCGAAACATAACAACTGACAATTGGTATACAAGTACAAAATTAGCTAAGGAGTTGCTAACGCCTGAATACAAATTGACTCTTGTTGGCACTTTGAATAAAAGGAAGCCTGATATTCCAACTGAATTTTTGCCAAACAAAAATAGACCACCACATAGTTCAGTTTTCGGATTTCATAATCAAATGACTATAGTTTCATATGTTCCTAAGCCAAAGAAAGCTGTTGTTTTACTTTCCACCATGCACTATGATAACGCCATTGACGAAACAACAGGCAGCGCTCAGAAACCAGAAATAATTACTTATTACAATAGTACCAAAGGTGGTGTAGATTGTAATGACCAACTTTGCAGTAATTATAATGTTGGAAGAAGAACAAAAAGATGGCCTCTGGCTGTTTTTTTTCATCTTGTAAACGTATCCGGCATCAATGCGTTTGTAATACACAAAGCAAATACTGATAAGGGTATCACGCATATAAGGCGAATATTTTTGAAGCAGTTAGCCGCTGCACTTGTGACAGATCACCAAAAACGTCGCATACAACTTCGTGCTGTACCAACGACAACAAAGAAACGGCTCCGTGAAGTTCATGATGTGGACGAGACGGTCCAACAATCGACAGCTAAGCGCGGGCGCTGTTCATCATGTCCTAGAAAGAACGACAAAAAAACTGACAAGTAAATGTTTCAAGTGTCATAAATTTATTTGTCAGCAACACTCGAGGGTCTACTGCGTCGGATGCAGAACAGAAGAATCGGCTGATGAGACTGATTAGTTTTGTTTTTTTTATTTGATCTCAGCTATGCCAAAAAACTATAGTTTTAAGAGAAGTTACATTTTTGATTTTTTTTTATTCGGTATAATGTTCCTTTTATATTTTTGTCTCTTAAAGTTAATAATATTAAAGAACTTTATTAATTAATATAAAATAAATTTTATTTTATTTCGTTTTGACACTAATTTCCCAATATTTGTTTGGGGTCACTCAAGACCCCATGCGCCTAATTGTGTGATTTTTTTGATGCGCCTAACTAAGGGTTAATTTTTAATTGGTGATTTCACATATTGCAATTTTGGAATGTGAACTAATAAAAATTATCATTATTTACGTAAATTTGAGAAACCATACGCCTATCTGGCTTGTCATTAACATTCAGAGGCGTTTTAATTCAAAGAGGATTTTGCGGGTGTTAAACAACTTAAAATTACTTGGTCATTCTTTGAGAGTGGCCATGGAAAAGGCGTTGCCGATGCAATTGGAGGGGTGGTTAAGAGATCTTTAGATAGACATGTAGCATACGGTAAAGATGTAGCTAACGCGGATGATGTATATAAAATAATTTTAGAACGTGTAAAGTCTGTAAAATGTTATTACATCATAACAGAACACATTGATGAAATTTCAAAATTATTACCCCCGATACTCAAAACTATTCCAGGTACACGATCCATTCACCAAATAGTTACATTAAATTATAATCAAATTAAACACCGTATACTTAGTTGCTTTTGTATGGATGATTGTTTTTGTTTTAATCCGAAAATACACACATTTGAAATTATGCGATCATCAACGGTTGATATATCCAATCTGATATCGTCAATGGACGAGGTTGGCGATGTTTCCAATATAATATCACCAATAGACGAGGTTGGTGATGTTTCCAATATAATATCACCAATAGACGAGGTTGGTGATGTTTCCAATATAATATCACCAATAGACGAGGTTGGTGATGTTTCCAATATAATATCACCAATAGACGAGGTTGGTGATGTTTCCAATATAATATCACCAATAGACGAGGTTGGTGATGTTTCCAATATAATATCACCAATAGACGAGGTTGGTGATGTTTCCAATATAATATCACCAATAGACGAGGTTGGTGATGTTTCCAATATAATATCACCAATAGACGAGGTTGGTGATGTTTCCAATATAATATCACCAATAGACGAGGTTGGTGATGTTTCCAATATAATATCACCAATAGACGAGGTTGGTGAATGTTTCCAATATAATATCACCAATAGACGAGGTTGGTGATGTTTCCAATATAATATCACCAATAGACGAGGTTGGTGATGTTTCCAATATAATATCACCAATAGACGAGGTTGGTGATGTTTCCAATATAATATCACCAATAGACGAGGTTGGTGATGTTTCCAATATAATATCACCAATAGACGAGGTTGGTGATGTTTCCAATGTGTTATAATCATTAAGTGACGTTGACGATGTTTCTAATGACATATCTGTTGCCGATATGATTACTAGTCGCGATTTAGTTTGCCTAACAGATATCGAGAATGTGCCCACGCCTAACGCTTTTGATCAAAATATATTGCCATCCTCCGTCGCATCAATAGATAATAACACAGTAGATACATCAGCGACGCCATCTTCATCATCTTCAGACAAGGAAAATACCAGTAATAATATTTATGGCAAGCGTCATACGCCTGTAGGAAGTTGCATGGACATAAAAATTATATCAAATGTTATTTTAAAACCGTCCCAAAGTGTTAATTGCAAATATAATAAAACAGCTGTACAAAAATCATTACGAACGATTATACGTCGACAATTAACATGTAATCAATGTAAACGGTCCGTATTGATGCATGAAGTCACAAAGTAGTGCATGGCATGCAATTATTACTTCTGTGAAGAGTGTAGTGGTAGCCAAACTTTTAAAGATTTTATTAATTATTTATTATGTTTTCGGCTTACTCACGTAATAATTTGACGAGATACTCGACTAGTTTCAAGCCATGTAGAGGCCCATATTCATGAGCAGCATTCCGCGACACGCGACTCGGCGACCGCCGCGCTGCTACAGTAGCAGCGCGACGGTCATAATTTAATTAATTATTACGTTAAGTTAAATTAATTATTACGTGAGTAAGCCGAAAACATAATAAATAATTTAGAATGTCTCACGAAAGTTATGATTTTATTATTTGTTCATCTTGTTTTGACATATAAATTTTTAGCAACATTGATATTTTTGTAGTAAGACTATGCAAACAATATTTTGTTTCAGATATTTTTTTTATTAACCAAAGGATCATAGAGAAACTGTATAACTGAGGCTATTGTTTCTGTGTAATTGATTGTTTTTATTTTTGTTACCAAATATAATATTGTGATTTTATAGACTGTTAAACTTATGAAGCTGACATTGCAAGTGTGTTTTTTAGATAAACTGGATAAAGCGTAGTGTATTAGGGAATGATTCTGAGGAATAATCACACTAATAATGTTTAGTCCTAAGGCTGGAAACAGTGCTCGACCGACGCTCAGCGCTGACATCGGTTGGACGTAGTTATATCAATGGAAATGTATGACGAAATACAGTGCAGCGCTGATAAACGGCTACGCGCGTACAACTACGTCCTGCGTACGGCAACCGTCGGTCAAGCTCGTCGGTCCGACGTGCGTCGGTTGACTGACGCGCGTGGTGGCCATATACAAACGTTCAGTGCAGCGCTGACCGAGCGACTGATCGTACGCGCGTATGTATCATTATAGAAAAAATGAATATCGTTATCGATACCGAAAGATTAATCACTGAAGTACGTCTTCGTCCACCACTGTGGGACCTTTCTTGTGAACTGTACAAAGACCGTGATGCTAAATTAAACGCTTGGTTTGAAGTTTGTCAAGAAATAATTCCAAACTTCGTCGATCTTCCTGACAAAGACAAGGAACTTGTGGGTAAGTAAATAAAATAACATTATATTGTTCGAATTATTTATTATTATGTTTTTTTTTCATACAAAACATTTAAATGCTACGTCAGTCACTATTGTAAATTAATGTCACTAAAACTGTAGGGGCCTATTTCACAATGTCTGTCATGGTATAAAAATAGTTAAGAAATTGTACAGTCGACGTCAAAGAAGAAAGTGTTTACACATTTCGCCTTATTACAAAGGAGTAAGGTACAAAAGTCGACGGTACACGTAGACGGAAGCACACCTCGGACAATAGCGATAAAATGTATGAAAAAAAAACGCGTTGGTGCGCCCACAGGCTAAGCTCGTGTAGGTGAACGCGTACCATGCTTGTGTGAGTGAGATAAGGCATGCTAGGGTTGCCGCCATTTTGCCTAAACCGCCGCGCGCCGGACCGCTCGCATTCAAGGTCAATGACCTCAATGACTCTAAACTCTTTACGCGAATTAGGAAGAAAATAAGAATCATATAATGATGTTAGGTGGCTATCTAAGCTCGATTTATAAAATAGTTTCCTATTTTGAATCAGCACAAACAAAATAACTAATTTTTTGTAAGGAAATTCAGGCCATCAAAATATTACGTAAGCTGTAAACATGATTTTTTGTTCATATATATATTGTGTTGTTTTCAGTGTGATCTGATAGGTTTAGATTTAAAACGGATAGGGTAAAATAAATACTAAACATAAGTACCTATCGTAAGTTGGTCTTCTACTAAAACATAAAACGCTTTAAAAATAACTGGGTATATACTTGCCTTGATTCATCCAACGGGAATCTGTAAAACTTTCTTTTCATCATTTTTTTTAATATATCGCACACCCAGAACAACACTGTATTATGTCGAAAAATCTCAAAATCGACTTGTAAATATAATTGAATAGCCGAAAATTTGCCGCGTATACCACGAAGACACGCGTATTTATATTTACAAAAATGTCCAACAGATGGCGCGCTAACTCTCTATTGGTGAAGACGCGCAGCCAGAGCCTTACCGCGAACACAAAACTATTTCCAGTTGCAACTTGTCCGCCTTAGGGAACAGCACGCAGATCCTTTACAAAACAGTGAATTATTTAGAAATATGCGGTGTTGTTGAATGTATCATAAAAAATACTCCGAATCATTTCGTTTTAATTCAGTGTTGGTGACTGTGCTTATACAACGTTTTTGATACTATTTCGAAATAATACTCTGTTGCTGACGAAGGTATGTTAGATTTTTTGTATTATTGCAAAATGGTTCTGTATTGTTCGTAAAAGGTGAAAATCAGTTAAATAATGCACTATTGATGGTAGATATAAATTATGCCCTAATTTTGTTAAAAATACATTTTAAATATTTTTTTATACTTAAAATTGTTACTTACAATGTAAATTAAAAGAAATATATTTACAATTTGTGTTGTTCTTTATTAACAAAAAGATTAATCATTTTGTTTGATATAATGCACTATTGTTGAATTAATTAAATTTGTTAATGTTGTTTGGCAGATGATGAGAGGTCGTGGTCTCCTGTTACTTAAAAGAGCAATGGAAACAACTCCAGAAGAAATGGAACCTGTTCAACAAAGCAGCGTGAAACCGGGTGTCGAAAATACAACCGTTGCCGCATCAACCGATGAGACGTCACCGAAGGCAGCATCAGCCTATGAAGCATCAGACAGGGAGGTACCCGTTTCTATTTTATCTGATCATAGCGATGAAGAAGATTTGATAGATGATTCAGACGCGGATCCTACTTTTGTAGTTCCTGTTAAAGAAATATCTCGGCCTCTTGTAATCCCTAGAAGATTATCCTCTTCTTCTTCCTCGAGCTCCTCGTCAGACTCAAGCTCATCATCGTCAAGCTCCAGCAGCTCAAGTAGTTCATCTGATAATGATTCCAATAGACCGGGTCCATCTACAGCAAATATTCAAGGGAATTCCAATGATACTCCAACAAACGCACCCTCAACTTTTTCTGCCAGTGACACTGCTCCATCAGTGAGCTACCCCAAGATAAGTAGAAAAAGAATACGAAACCCTGCTGGCTGGAAGTCCAAAATTGCTAAGACATTGCGGAATACAGGAAAAGAGTATGTTTCTTTAACAAATCCTGCAAAACTGATCGCTGAGCGTCAAATTCGTCCACCTTGTGGCGACAAATGCAGGTTTGAATGCAAAACTAAAATAGACGAGATGGTAAGACAAGACATTTTCAAACAGTTTTGGCAGCTGGGCGATTTGGAGAGGCAAAGAGAATTCATAGTAAGGCATACACAAGAAATCAAACCGAAATATAGGCACATCACTTCTCAAAAATTGAGGGCTTTGAATTCGTCTTACTATTTTGAAAAAGATAACAACAGGATTAGGGTATGTAAAGAGTTTTTTAAGGCTACGCTGAGCATTTGTGACAGGTATATTAAGACGGCCCTTTCAAAGAAAACAGATGGTGGTTTTATTGAATCTGATGCACGTGGGAAGCATGGTAATCACCGCAAAATAGATTCTGAAATAAAAAATAGTGTGACTGATTTCATAAATTCAATTCCTAGAATAGAGTCTCACTATCTAAGAGCTCAAACTACAAGAGAATACATCTCAAGTGATAAGTGTTTGGCAGACTTGTATCGAGATTACAAAACCCTCCGAGAGCAAAATAATGTATCTCCTGCTTCAGCTTCAACTTTCAGTAGGATATTCAATGAGGAGTTCAATATTTCTTTTTATATTCCTAAGAAAGACCTGTGTGACCTGTGTGAAAGTTATAAAAATGCCGATGATGAGGGCAAGGCAAAACTCCGTGAAAATTATAATGACCACCTGAAAGAAAAAGAATTGTCCAGATTGGAAAAAGAGGCTGATAAAAACAAGAAAGATGTCATCGTAGCTGTATATGACCTGCAAGCAGTCATGCAGGTTCCCAAAGGTCAAGTTTCTCTTTTTTTTTATAAATCTAGAATCAACTGTTTTAACTTTACTGTAAGTGACTTAAACGCAAAGGATGTTGTTTGTTTTTTCTGGGATGAAACTGATGATTTGCCAACCACCCAGGACTAAGGTCCAAATCAGGCTGGGCCAACTAATCAGGTCTACACTGATCAAAATCTTGAAGCGTCATTGAAGTACATGAAGCTGATGCAGTTGAAGCAGTAGAACAAGCAACGCCGGAAGGTCAAGCTTGTGGATACGTGTGTGGTTTTATATTCAAAAAACTCCGACATAATGGTTGCTCAGATTGTCGGCAAGCATTTTTGACAAATTATGCTGAAACCGTACACGTATTTACAAGCTTCAGAGAATACAGAGAGGCAAATTCTTTAAATTATGTTAGCAAAGAAATGATTCAATGTGTGGAAACAATGGCCTCATTAATTAATTAATATTTGCAAGACGCGGCTTGGAGAGAAAATGTAAAAAAAAATATATTGGGTGCAATAGATGTTGTGGACTTTTCTTTTTTATCTGCCTGTACAAGACATGCGCAAATTAATAAAGAAGATTTAAAATCTAGTACTTTTTATATATGCATAAAACGGTACACCACATTAAAGAATAGAGAAATGGAGGAAGACGAAAAAAGAAATGCCCTAAAGAGGAAAATACAAATTTTGAGAAATAAATAATGTAATAATATTTCATTGTTTTATTTGTAATCTTAATGCCCTGGTTTCTTCACCGCATGAAAATTTATAATTTTATGGAGATTCAGAGTTAAAGTTTTAACTCCATAAAATTATAAATTTTCATGCTGATAAATTGCTTGATCAATCCATTAAAAGTAATTTTAAAAAGCCCGCCTGATGATTCAGTTTGTATTGCTAATCCGCAATGGCGCTAGTGTAAATACATGTGTAGTTTGTGGTCGCTTCTTTTTTCCATAGAGTTACCATTCTTCTCTCGTAGAGAGTTATTATATTCCTTGTTTATCCATTTCCTCTTCAACGTTCGGGAACCCCAATACGGTTCAATCAAACCAAATCACTGGTTCTACCTATCAAAGCGGTCGGAAAAATGTGTCAAAGCGTAAGAGAACTTCTGTAGATGATCAATTTGAAAAAGAAATGTTAAACATGTTTAAAGAGAATGCCAAAATGATGCAGAACGATGACATGTCATTTTTTTGTTCCCTTTTGCCGATTATGTAAACTTTTTCTACTCGCCAAAAATTGATTTTCCGTTCTGAAATGCTACAAAAGGCTATTGAAATGTCAACGAACAATGACAATTTTAGTGAAAACCGGCCTGGAACTTCTCATACTTTTACTACATCTTCGGAGTCACAATCACAGTATTCAGATTTAGTTACTCTATACTCCACATTCGAATCCGATAATTCGCAAGACATACAGGAAGGACCCTCAACACAAGTAATATTGAAAGAATTCCTTAATTTTAATTAATATAAAATTTGTAACTGGTACTTTGATTTTATTATAAATAAATAATTAATATGTATATTGCTGTTTTTTTATGTTCTACCTCTCAACCAGGCTTCTTATCGTACACTTCATAAAGTACACAATACTGACTAGAGTCAAACAGTAACAGGAGCAATAAATGAACCGACTATTTAATTTGTATTTGTATGAAATAGAAGAACATGTATGAAACAGCTTAATTTATGGCTCCTATTACAGGAAATACCCGGTATGTAGTGTAGTTATAGGAACTCACCTTAAAGTCACTGCCAATCTTTCTACTGGTGCTACTGGAACACGGAACATGTTGCTATGCTTCAAATTGTCCTGAAGCTTGGCGAGCAGCTCGTCAAAACTTTTGATAGACATCCTGAAGTAATCAAAAAATTTTTCTTCGTGTTCTCGTAATTTCCCAAACAGCGTACAAAACTCTCCTTCAATTAAACGGTCCATAATTACTGGGTGAACATGATATCTTCTCTTACGTTGTTTTTTTTGCCGTAATCGTTTGCGTAAAAAATACGCCCATATTATTGCATTTAAAACTGGATACATCTGTCGTTAACTGTACACGTCTGAAGCACTCTGTCGTCAGTGAAGCACTAAACGCTTGATCACGACCGACGATCAGCGCGAGCGACCGGCGCGTATAGTACGCGCTGAGCGTCGGTCGAGCACTGTTTCCAGCCTAAGTCCTGGAATTTTTTAAGCCTTAATTAATTTTCCAGTCGCTTAAGAGTTTTACAAACTTACAAGACTCAATTAATGGAAACGAATAAACCTATTTTAATGAAACTTTGCTACCCATACGGAATACATCAAGGTCTAAATAGTTACTAGAAGACTGTTTTTGAAAATTGTCTTTCTCTATCTCTCTGAACTCTTATTTGAAACAGTCTTCTAGTAACTATTTAGACAATAATATATATCAGGTATGGGTAACAAGTTTCATTACAATCGGTTTATTAATTCCCATAATTTGGAACTTGTAATTTTGTGATAAAAACCGCACTAACGATCTTAATGTTCCTAATTATTAGATTTAAAAATACAGTGGTTTTTTCCAATATAATTATAATTAAGTCAGAATAATTATTTGCACTACTGTGCAGTCTAGACTTAAGAAATCCTATTTTGTTACCAGAATTTTATTTTTGTTACCGTCCCATAAAAGTGGGCGCATCTCTATTTTCGTATTTTATTATTGTATAAGATATTAATATATTTATGTGATAAAAACAAAATTAAATAGTTATTTTTAGTATTATGTATGTATAAAAAATGAATACAAAATAAAATAGACTCAATAATGTAAAGTTCATCAAGAGTTGTGGCCGAATAGTAACGTAAAGGAAACATTACTCCTACATTTCAAGATCTTTCTGTTAAAATAGACTGATTTTTTTAAAAACAAGTAAAATTTTGTTTTATTATCCTATTTAATCAAATAAAACTTCTATTAATATAATTCAACGTGAAATTTACGTAATCTAGTGAAAGTAACAAAATAAGAAATTTTCTGTACCTTGGGTTTGTTTTAATAGATTTTGCTATTTATTTACGTTTTATATGTGAAAACAAACCTCATATTTATAATCTTTAGATCTTTACCTATAACTTAATATAAAGAAATCAGGTATATTTTAATATTTTCATTTTATCATATTTTCTAAGCAATGGTACATTTTTTTTGAGAAATGCTCTTAAACATTTTAAATAATGTGGTGAGTGACATGCTAGAAGAAGTGCCTTTAAATATCTACAGGAACCTGTACTACCAACATGACGGAGCGCCCGCGCACTATCAGGTGCGCGTACGTGAGTACCTAAACATTCATTTTGGTGACAAGTGGATAGGTCGCGGCTGGCCCCTGCCATGGCCAGCACGCTCGCCGGATCTCACTTCGCTAGACTTTTATTTGTGGGGTGAGTTAAAAGAATTGTTTACTCTACGGAGTACTCCAATCGCGAAGAACTGAAGGAACGAATAACGAACGCTTTTAACAGTGTGAGAAGTGATCCGTTCGTCCTTAACCGCGTTAAAGACAATATGCGAAGGCTTGCCGAACTGTGCATAACGCGTGGAGGTGCACATTTCGAAAATCTTTTAAGATTAGTCTAATTTCTTCTTTAAGTGCAAAATCGTTGTAAATACTAGAGATGCAACGAATAGTTGTTTGGCCAGATACCGGATACCGGATGTTCGGCCTGACCACCAGCCGAATGTTCGGTATCCGGCCGCCGAATATTCGGCCGGCGGCATTTTGAGTTTCGTAGGTGCGTGTCGCGCACCGGCACGCCGCCCGCGCCGTGCAGGTTTTGACTTGTTTCGTAGTGAACGTTCGCGCGGTCACAGTTCTTTGTAGAGACACTTTTATCGTGTCAGTCAGCACGAAACAATTTCGTTTGTACGCTCGCGTATTTTTAGATAATAAAATAAGTTTGTGGTGTTATCGTGTGATACTTAGTGGTTTTGTATTAATTAACATTTACCTACTGTGTCATTAGTGTGTTTATAAAAAATGGCAACAAGATCTCCGCTTTGGAATTATTTTGAGATAGACAAAGAAGAAGCTAAATACGCTATTTGTTTAATCTGCAAACTAAAAGTTTCACGTGGCGGAGAGGGAAAAAAAGCTGGAACCTCGTGCATGAAAAACCACTTGAAAGCCAAGCATCCTGATAAGTTTAGTGAAATTTATGGTGGTTCGTCCTCATGTGTTGTACCTGCTATTTCTACGAGCTCAACTGCAAGTACTTGTACCACGGCTTCTCAACCGTCCTTGCAAAAGCAATTGACTTTAGCTGAAACTGTTGAGCGAAAACAATATTGGGGGATAAATGATTCGAAATCACAGGAATTTCACTATTTGATTGGCGAAATGATCGCGTTGGATAACGAACCACTATCCATTGTTGACCGAGTTGGATTTAATAGGCTCATGCAAAAAGCGGTACCGAGGTACAAGTTGCCCAGTCGCACTTATATGACTGAAAAAATAATACCGGACATATACGATCGAATTATCAAGAAAATTATGGAAAAAATTTTAAACGCTGCAGCTGTTTCCATTACGTCAGATATATGGACTTGTGACCACAATAATGAAAGTTTTCTGAGCTTCACCGCCCATTGGATATCCCCAGATTTCAAACTGGAACATGGCGTTTTGGCAATGAAGCCCTTTTCAGGGTCTCACACCGGAGAGAACATAGCAAACGAGCTTAACATTATTGCTGCACGGTGGAATATTCCGTTCAATAAAATACATATTATTGTACACGATAGTGGGGCTAATATGGTAAAAGGAGTTCAAGTGGCTGAATACGATTCAGCTAGGTGTTTTATTCACTCTCTCCAGCGGGTCATTACTGAATCACTTAAAACTCAACCTGATTTAGTAGAGATGCTGAATGCCGCAAGACGCATCGTAACTCATTTTAATCATTCAGCATTAGCACAAGAGAAACTGAAGGCAATTCAAAAAGAGTTAAAGTTACCGGAACATCGGTTGGTACAAGATATCAGTACACGTTGGAACTCGACGTACTATTTACAAGAGCGGCTGCTAGAACAGAGACGAGCTGTTTCTCTGTATATTGCCGACCACAATAAACTCGGCAACTTGACTCCTCAGCAATGGAATTTAATGGAGCAATGCATCATTCTCCTCAAACCGTTCGAGGAAATAACGAAGATCACGAGCTCAGGTCTGTCGTGCATTTCAGAAGTTATACCACATGTAGCAGTTTTGATGAGGTACATTCAAAAGGAAGAAACTTCACGCAAAGTCCCTAACTTATTGCAATTTCTAACGTCCCTAAAAACTCAATTGCAACAACGCTTCGAACATCTTGATGAAAATTTAAAGTATTTCCTGGCTACGTTATTGGATCCCAGGTTCAAGACTAATTTTTTTGGGGTAATACAAGCAGAAAAGGCTCGCCAAAGCCTCTTATTGGAGGGTCTAAAACTGAGTTGCGGTGAAGAGGATGCATCCAGCAGTGGAGGCGATTCACCTCCATTGAAGAAAAGAGCAGGCAGTTCCATGAGTGTTCATGATTCATTTTGGGACTGTTTTAATGAAGTTGTCAAAGATAACAATCAAACTGAAGACTCTGATAATACTGCTATAGCCAATGAGCTTGACTTTTACTTAAAAATGGTTCCTCTTGATCGAAAAAGTGACCCTTACGCATGGTGGGCAGCAAACGCCAAACAATTCCCGATTTTGGTTAAATTTGCCCAAATATATCTCTCTTCCCCATGTAGCAGTGTGTACAGCGAGAGACTGTTTTCAGAGGCTGGGCTTGTATATGAAAACAAGAGGAATCGTTTGCTTCCTAAAAATGCTGAAAATCTTGTTTTTATACATCATAATTTACCTTTGGTGGATTTCCAATATTAAATTAATTAATATTATTATTACTTACTAGTTACAAATAAGTACATTTTTTAACTATCAGTATTATCACCAAGTTACTTTAAATAATTGGTTTATTATAAAAAGTTAAAGCTGTTTAAAATAATAGAAAGCTTCAATTACAACTGTGTCTTTATTTAGATTCTATTTATAAAATCTATCAAGTTTACTATCCGGTATCCGGCCTGATAGTACATTACCATCCGGTATCCGGCCGGATAGTAAAAAAGGGCCGGATAAGCCGGATACCGGATAGAAACCGAATATTCGGTGCATCTCTAGTAAATACTCAAATTAATCGTCGTAATACTCAAATTACAAATCGTTGTAAATAGGTGTGATTCCATTTTTTAAATACGCCAAAAATACGATGGTGTTGTTTGATCTACTTACCTAGATATTTTTGCCTGTCCTAAGCCAGATTTAAAGTATGAAGGGAAAATGTATTCATAACTTCATAAGAAATAACAGTGGTTATGGATGGACAATCCCCTATAATATATAACAGTGATACCCTAAGCACATTAACTCTACACTGAGAAAAATTTTGAGCCTGTTCGTACATTACCGTAATGTATAAGCAATTTAAACTAAAATAAGGAAGCAGTGTCCTTATTTTTGTTGAGTATTACGTAATAATGTAGCATATTCCTCAAGCGTTTTATACCGCAACATGATCTGTAATGTATTCGCTGTCAAGTACGTAAGCATAAAAGCCTCATTAGTCATGTTGCCAAATCCTAACAGTTCGTAGCTCCCAACAATCTGTTATGGACAAGGACACATTACAAATCATTACAATACTAATAGATACGTATAAGTATGTAAAATACAGATAAATAATGTCATTGGTACAGTATACCACTGCCACATGCGTATAATGTCGTTTAAGCATTGTGTATGTGTTCCATTCCATAGACATACCGTAGAACCAGATAATACTACCGCTACCATGTAACTTACCCGTTACATTATAAGTAGCTCGCATCTCGATTTTAATGTAACTGCGACATAAAAACGGTAAGACATTACGTAAAATGTCGTCGGAAAATTGTGTAAAGATACTGATTAATTATACATACTCTACAACTAAAGAATGCTGCTGGAACAGTATTATGTGCACGTTACATTATACGTAATTCGAATATAGACCATAATGTGCAGTGTACATTATAATAATTGCACATACTTATACTGTCGCTGAAACATTGCGTAAAGATACAAAACCATTGTAGGATATCTGCAACCAGATAATGCTTCTGGTACCATGTAACTTACCCGTTACATTATAAGTAGTTCGCATCTCGATTTTAATGTAATAGCGACATGAAAAGGTGTGAAATTACGTAAAATGTCGTCGAAAAATTGTGTAAAGATACTGATCAATTATACATACTCTACAACTAAAGAATGCTGCTGGAACAGTATTGTGTGCACGTTACATTATACGTAATTCGAATATTTTACGAAATTGTAAAAATGGTAAAGCTGGTAAAAAAGTATCGTATGGAAACTTTACCTAATATTCATAGACATTTTCAACGATACCCCACAAAAGGGGGTGTGCTCAAAAAAAATAATTCACCCCCACCCCACTTTACATGCATGGGGAGGTACCCTTAAAAAGGGGTGATTTTTATTTATTTGGTTTTTAAAATTGAGATCTATATCCAAAGTATCGACAGACCAAGTTACATGCCAATCGGTTTATAAACGTAGAAAATATTGTGCTGTGACAGACTGGAACAGACGGACAGACAGACGGACTGGACGATCTTATAAGGGTTCCTTGTCGGACTACGGAACCCTAAAAAGATTCCGACGAATTGAGAACCTCCTCCTTTTTTGAAGTCGGTTAAAATGAAATGTAGTCGGAACATTGGTAAGGTTACCGATCAATTATACATAGGTACATCACTTTTTATTTATGGTGCTATAACCGTATAATGTGTCCAACACTAGACTGTAATGTAAACTATACATTATAACGCGCCGACTTACTGATATAAAGAAACCGTTGCATTGTAATGACATGACATCGGTATAGACCGTTTTCCAAGCCAGAACAGGCTGGAAACAGTGTTACCATTTTTGATTATAAATTTCTACCATTTGAGCAGATTTGGCACCTATAAATTGTCAGTTCAGTAGATGATGCTGGAGATTAAAATAAATAGCACATACAAACTTTAATACTTAGTACCTGGGTGACCAAGCTTCGCTCGGCGTTTTATTAAGAAAAAAAAAACGAAAAAAAACCTTGTTACCACCGAGTTTCGAACCCAAGACCGTAGACACTGAAAGCAGTGTGAAGTGACGAAATGGCCGATAACATATATATATATATATATATATAAAATCCACGCCGCGCCCAGCGCCGATTGCAAATATGATGTTAGTATACTGGATTCCGAGGTATTGTGCAATAGTTCATACTTAGTAGCTCCAAACCCTCGCAAGCAATACCTATAACATTCAGGAAATTTGGTGTTTCAATGTTACATACATAGCGGCCATCAATACCATCATGTTTTTGGGTAGACAAATCTTAAAGCCGTAAAGCCCAAAGGTTACGTTTCGCAAGTCGATGGTCATACGGTCGTCGCTAACAGAATCCTAGTACAGATAGGTTGCTAGCCACATTGCCTATTATCTTGATCCTTTACATCATTACATAGTCTCTTGGCCGGTTTTTACGATCTGCGCGGGAAGAGAAACAACTGTCACATTCTATGTGTTTATTTTTCCAAACCACCATGAAAGAAAGTTTCCATGATAGAATTCTAACTGTCATCCACGATTCAGGTACCGATATCGCGCGCTTCCCACCACTTCTGCGATATTACCTCTAGAACATTTGGTACGATTTTTGAAATTTCGCTAAAAGTAGAATCGTTCGAAGGTCATACGTTCGAAAATAATCCAGAATAGCAGGCAAAATTTCTTAAATCTGGCAACACTTTTATAAACTTGACTGTCAATGTCATTTTCTTGTGTCAGATTACAGATATTTAATTATAAGTCCTACGTTTAATCAAAATTTTCAAAAAAATATTTAAAAATAAATACTGTAATATCATTAAAACTAACGTGAGATGTAGACATAGTTATTTTAAATCGGGTGACTCACGTGATTTTTAGCCGGGAAACTATAGTTGGCATTCCCGGCAAAAAATCACGTGAGTCACCCGATTTAAAATAACTAAATAAATACTGCTTTAAAAAAAATAAAAAAATATGGAGGTATATACATACAAAAAGCTATCGATTGCCTATATAAAAACTACAAGTTTACATTCTTTGCTTGATGTCAATTACGTATCTCAGCGATTACCAATCCAAAAGCAATCTGGCA
Source organism: Spodoptera exigua (assembly GCA_902829305.4). Classification (NCBI taxonomy): domain Eukaryota; kingdom Metazoa; phylum Arthropoda; class Insecta; order Lepidoptera; family Noctuidae; genus Spodoptera; species Spodoptera exigua. Next base: position 4,302,387 of record LR824630.2, on the reverse strand, counting down.
TATGCCACCGTTCAACGAGTGGTTTGTTTTGTTTTGTAACACAATAAAAATAATAAAGCATTCATAAGAAAGACACATTGAACATCGTGCATATGTCAGATTGCTTTCGAATTGCTAATAAAAGTAAAGAAAGAGAAAGCGTTACCATCTGTCCAGTTTTCGTTACCTTTTCCCCGATTTCGCGGTACTTTTGCGGAAGGTCCGCTGGCAACACTGATTCTGTGTTCGGTTCTTAGACGCGTCATGGTGTTTTGTATTTCTTTTTGGAAATTTATTTGTAATTACATTGAAAACACTAATGAAAATTGTAATAGATTGAAAAACTACGACTGGTATTTCATTTTATTGCAATATCTGGGTATTATCAGTTTACATTTTTAGTTAAATTGATAATACTCAGTTACATTGAGTGACATACTGAATGATAAAACGTAATAAAAATGGCTGAAGCAGCGAGGCAGTGTGAATTAATAAAAATTCTTGAAGAAACATCGTTAAAGGTACAGTATCCGCAGGTCTTTATTGGTAAGTACCTACCTTCTTTATCAGCCCATATAGGCACGTCCCCAGCCCCACTGCCTCCGTGAGAGGAAATCCCATACTCAGTACCATGTGTTTTGGTTTTGATATAATTGCACGGGTTTTAATAGTTATAATTGTACAATTTTCCTTCTCTGTACATGCTGGTGAACTTACATGCATATTTACCTCGTCGCCTTTTACGACACCTCGGTAAGAAAGAGGGTAGTCGTATTCTACTCCTCGGGGAGTCACACGGCCTAGAGTGAATTCAAACATCTCAGCTGCAGCTGCTACCTTTTAAGGCCTAGCAACCACGCGCTATAAAACCTCTGAAACTTACACCCGCCTTGAAAAGTAATGCATCTCGGTTCTATAATCATCTGCGCTCTTACTTATAATTCCATATATTTTACAGATAATTGCATTGATGATGATGCATTAAAAATACTTGATAATGAAGGACTACAACAATTAATACCTATAGTCGGCCATCGCATGAAAATAAAAGCAGCACTCAAAAAGTGGAAATTGCTCAATGAGTCGGTTAGTTATTTTATTTTTCCTGAACCGCTAAGTCTTGACCATCATACCAGCCCATTTTAATGTCCTACCAGTGAGAATGGACCTGTTAGGTTAAAGCAGATAGGAGCATTCTTCAACATGGTTAAACAAATGACTTTCCTCTGTCTGAATGTAATGTGGTCGATTATTCATTTAAAACAGTGTATGTATTACCTATTCATTACAAAATATATTCATACATATGTTGTCGCTGAAAATTTTAAGCTTTAGGAGTTGAAAGTGTTTTGAAAAGAAAGTTTTTTTTTTCTTATTGGGGATTAATTATAAAAAAAAAGATTGCGATTATTCTTCTTTCAAAGATTGTCTACTTTATATGTATTGTAAGTGACCAAATGTTTCATTCTCTCTGGCCCTGGTTTTTACACTGTTATGATTTTAGTAAATATAGTTGTCTGCAATGTATGCTGACTTCAAACAAGTGACTAAATGTTTGATTCTGTTTGGCTCTGGTTTTTACACTGTTGTAATTTCAGTAGATATAGTTGTCTATCTGTTTCAGTTAATGAATGACAGTGCCTTGCAAGAAATATTTGACTCTGAAGATATTAACAAAAATTGTGCTATTGGAAGCCAAATCATTTCTTATGAAGTACAGAATGGTGCATTAATTTGCAACAGTTTAAGTCAAACGAAAAATGCTGATGCTGGCAGTTCAATACAGGAAGAGGATATAATATCAGAGTCCTTAGAAAGCATCAGGAAATTTACAAATTGCAGCAACAGTGTAAGTTATACATATTTATTTTTATTTTACATATTCAAGTAAATTTTAGGGTTTCTTAAACAAAGGGCAAAACTTTCTATTGGTCCATTATGTGTCTGTACGTCCATACAGTATATACAGTAGATAAATACTCAAGGGGAAGATAGTCTTTGAGTTGATCTAATAATAAAGGAATAAAATGACCTGGCTTTCGAGATTTTGATAAAAAAGAAAATTATTTTGTTTGAAGACCCTCAATGATTTGGCCTATTATTTTTATTTTATTTTTTCATTTAAATACTCTCAAAGGGTGGCTTTACGATATCCAAATATCAATTTTATAAATATTAATAGGAAACCCTAAGTAAATATTGCTGCTAATGTTTGTCCATCCTGTACACAATCTCCATAACCACAATTTCTTTTTTGTTATAGGTTGAAACAATTTTAAATGTGAGGATTACAAACAATTGTCTTGCTGGGAACAGAATGCATGACATAGTTTAGTTGCTGAACACAGGATCCATCACGTAGTTTAGTTGCCGAACACAGAACCACCACGTAGTTTACTTGCCGAACATAGAATCCACCACGTAGTTAGTTCCCAAATACAGAATTCATGAGGTAGTTCAGTTGCCAAATGCAATTCATTAGTATAGTAAGCTTGCAGCTTATTTTATGATAATTGTTATTTCTGATTTCAAGAATATTTCATTTGTTTCACAGAGTAGTTCTGATGGCAGAGCAATTTTAGCAGAGGGTAAAAGAGCTGAAGGCTTACTAAAAGAAAGCGACCGTAAGAGGTTGAGCCAAATTATTATTCTTCACCTCCTTGAAAAGAACCCATCCAGAGCAATATCAACATGTGAATTTCAAAACTTAGCTGCACAAATACAGGAACTGTTTAAACAAGAAAGTTCTGTGGTATATTATTCTCCTTATGAACCTGCTACTGGCAACAAGGGTCATAAAAAAAACACCAGTGGAAAGTTGTATGAATCTTACATCAGTTGCAGACGAAAGTTACGGTCCAGGGGGGAATTACCAGGTACAAGCCGATCGTCTTCAACATCGAGATCTACATGTACGGATACCACAGAAACAGTATCTGTTACTTCTAGTGATATCGATCTACTAGGTAACCCAACCAATCTTTGAACTTATCTATTAAATAGTGTTTTTAACCTCCGACCAAAAAAGAGAGGTGTTATAAGTTTGACCTGTCTGTGTGTCTGTCTGTGGCATCCTAGCTCGTCAACGAGTAAACCGAATTAAATGCGGTTTTTTGCGTTTGATATTTGTCATGATCGAACAGGTTTTTGACAGTAGTTTATTGAGTTTTTAGTCTGTGTGTCGATTTACAGTATGTTACTATTAAACGGTTGACCGTTAATGCGATTTTTTTGTTTGAGAGCTGATAAGATTCTCATAGAAGTCAGTTAAAATTTATAGAGTTATGTTCACAAGTTTGATGTCAGGGGTTGCTTCAAAATTGCATGTTTGATTTAAGACCTGTGTTTGAAAGATGACATGATATTAATTAGTACTCTGTGAACTATTGTAATTTAGTACTCTGTGATTGTAGCTTAGAAATTGTAAAGGGCTGTTCACACGTTTATGTCGGCGGTTGATTTAAATTTTTAATTTTGTCTTGTTACTTTTGGAATTGGAAAATATGTTTTTATTCTACTGTTACACCTTAAATAAAACATCGTATTCTTATCACCCTGTTTAATTAAGTTTTTTGTTATAGATGATGAAACATCTGAAGAAAAATTGACTTGGTTGCAAAATAGCATTGATCCCTGGCGAATGGTTGAAGAATATTGGAGAGCAACTGCAACTGTTCGCCTTAAACCTATAATTGTTGGAGAAGGAAAAATTTCAGAATATTTCAATACTTTTCCAGCGCTAACACAGCCTCTGGGTTATACTCTGGTAAGCAAACACCATTACATTCATAATTTTTTCATTTTATTTACCTATTGCATAAATTGATTCTCCACTCAAATATTTATTACCCTGTTCAACGTTTTAAAACGTTTATAATGCAGTAGCTGAGAAAAAAATAAATGTTGGTATGTATAAAGAAATAGAAAATAATGGGCTGATGATGATGATTTGATAAATCTTTAACAAATTATTAAGTCTTCCTTCCATGTAACGGGGGCCTTCCGGGCAACTGCATTGATGGAACTGAAACTACCAGCCGAGCTACCAGCCGGTCCTTGCGTTTGGGGCAACAGTGATATAACGCAAACTCGGACCTCCTTGATTCTTTCCTAGAACATTCTTAGCATACTAGGGGACCCGTAGCTATTGATATCTCGGAGCATTAAGACCCCATTTTCGTGTTTTGGGACTTAGAAAATCTACATACATTTTAGTACGAAAATTTAAAAAAATCATAAAAAATGTAACGCAAACTCGGACCTCCTTGATTCTTTTATAGAACCTTCTTAGCATACTAGGGGACCCGTAGCTTATCGTTATCTCGGAGAATCACGAACCCATTTTCGTGTTTTGGGACTTAGAAAATCTACATACGTTTTAGTCTGAAAACTTAGAAAATTCATAAAAAAATATAACGCAAACTCGGACCTTCTTGATTATTTCCTAGAACGTTTTTAGCATAATAAGGGACCCGTAGCTATCGATATCTCGGAGAATCAAGACCCATTTTGGTATTTTGGGACTTAAAAATATATAATAAAATTTATGTAGACTTTTTAAGTCCCAAATTACTAAAATGGAGTCTTTATTCTTCGGAATATCAACAGCTACTTATTCTCTGGTATGTTAAAAAGGTCCTAGGAAAAAATGAGCTAGATCGGAGTTAGCGTTATATGTTCTTTTATTATTGATCGAATCGTTATATATTTTTTTAATTTTCATAATGTGAAGTAGGTATTTTGGTCCTTAAAAATCCAAAACATAGTAAAATTCAATTTTATATATTAATTTGTGCTTAATTAGCGCGAATTTATTAATTTTTATTATTTTTTTATTTTGCGCCCCCCCATTGCCCCGAACGCAAAGACCGGCTGGTAGATCGGTTGGTAGTTTCAGGTCCATACTGCATTGTAAAAGTTTTAAAAGTTATTTATGCATAATACATAAATATTTTATTTTTGTTGGTGCTCTTTGTGTTTTGGTAGTATGTTTTTTAAAACATATTTTTCCGACCCTGTATTATTCCTTCTTATATTTTCAGTTATTACATGACTTTGAAATCCTCCACCAAAATAAAAATGATGGCCTTTTTTCCAATATTGTCTTGCTACGGGAGAAAATTGTACGGCTTGCTCGAGACAAAGAAAACACGACGAGGGACAAAGATATAAAGAAGTGTATATTAAATTACATTAACCTCACTGAAGGTAAGATTTTTCCCAATGGGTTATATGAAAGAGAACATAATGTGTATGTTATACATATACGTGCAATAAGTCAACTATACTACATTGTTTTAATAATTGCCTTAATAATACCCGCAGAGAGTAGATTTTTAAGGATGTATTTTAATTAAAGTAAAATGAGCTTTTTGCCCGCGACTTTGCTCGCCGAAATTACACTTTATTTCAGTGTCCAGCAGTGGGATAAAAAGTAGCCTAAGTCACTCAAATTTAAAATATACAATGAATATAATGTTTTTGCAGACGCTGATAATGAGACATATACAAATGTGGCGCTGATACTTTTGGCTTACGTTATTGGGACATGTCCGACTCGAAAACGAGGCAAACAATACTGGAAACCATCTCGCTCTGAAATACGCGACGGGTTCATAACACAGGTAGCATCTGAGGCGGAGGTGTATTCAGTAATTGAATCAAGACGAGCTAAGCTGTAGAGACTTGGAAGAACGTTACAGCCTTTTATTATTTTCGTGGGTGAATCTTTGGCAGCTGTAAGGGCTTCATATGTTATCATCAACAATACTTGTTACAATTTTCCAAAATTAGTCACAGCAGTGGATGCTGCTTTTAAAATATTTCATGCTACTGGGGCCTGTTACCCCGAAGAATGTATGGACATCTGGCATGTAATCCAAATTGGCTTCTATAAAATTAAAACTAAGTTTGACCGAACTAAACAAGCCATAAATAGCCTCTTAAATGACCTAGGGTTATTGACATGACTATTTTGAGGGATGCTGCCGATATGTAATGACATTTGTAATAGAAACTTTGGTACAAAAATATAAACTTATTTCTGTAAATAACTTGCAATTTAAGTTGCGCACGTTTGATTACGGTCCAGATTCAAGCTCAAAACCGACAAATGCAGTGATACTTGACGGGTCAGCTATTAAATTAAAAACTTCAGCTTCTGAAATGCTTACTTTAGTTCGTTACTTTGGTCTTCTTGTAGGTTACCAAGTGCCAGATGGAAATGATGTTTGGTCGCTTTATATCACGTTACGTCGTATATTAGATAAACTTATGACTCACAACGTTTACCGTGACACAAGTGAACAAATTAAGTTTCTGGTATCTGAATTAAATGAATTGTATAGCAATTTAAGTCAGTCCCACCTGACACCAAAATTTCATTTTCTAACGCATTATCCCGAAATGTTTAAAAAATATGGCCCCCTTACTCAAATTTGGACAATGAGGTTTGAAGCAAAACACAGAATAAGTAAATTTATTGCGAGATCATCATCAAGTCGAGTGAACATTTGCAAAACGATTGCAATTAAAAACCAATTAATGCTTAATGATTTATTTTTAAATGACAGTCCATTACAATTTGTCCAAATTGGAGTAAAGAAGAAAATACCAGATTTAGAAATGCGTGACTTGCAGCAAAAATATCCTAATTTTCCGTCTTCATGCCAAACCATCTAATCCATCTATTCAATGTCTTGGATGAAAATAAAAGGTATATGTATAAAAAATTCTCTGTAGTCACGGAAAACCTATGTGAGTTTTCAAGTTTACCTATTTTTCGTCAAATACAGGAAATATTTGTTACAGAAAATGAAGACATCTTTTTTTTATGCCTGTCTTTAGAAACCGTAGATTTCAATGAACATTATTTTGCATATGAAGTAAGGAAAACTAATAATTTTATACTTCTTAATTATGAGAATCTTTTGACCCCAGTAACGAACACATTATTAATAATGGCAGACTTAACCCATTACATTACTCTCAGGTGGACAATAGATTGAGTTACATACTTATTACTTCTATGTTAGGCTGATAAACTACGTGGTTATAGTTTTAATGATTTAACACCAGAGATGGGCAAAATGCCATTACAATGTAATGCAATTATTAATCTGATAACAAGTAATTGCATTACCAGTAATCTGAACTATCTGTAATCGGTTACAATGAAATTATAATTACTTCCAAGTTGAATGTAATCTTTATTACTTTCTTTTTGTATTCTCAATGCTATTTTCTATGTTAAAAATAAATATATACTAGATAAAATCGACCGATCCCAGATCGTTCAGGTGGGATTCAAACCCACATCCTTTGGATGTTTAGTCCACTGCTCTGCACTGTAATCTGTTACAAAGAATCAATTACTGCACCCTTTATGATATAGATGATGGAAGTATCTTATCTACTACTAACCAAATAGGTACGATGGTGGTTCTCACTAGACTGAGGATTTTAGACTTTACTATAAGAAAAATACTTATAAATACTTACGTGTCGGTGAGTGCCTATCACTATCACTACATATTATAAAACAAAGTCCCCCGCCCGTCTGTCTGTCTGTCTGTTCGCGATAAACTCAAAAAGTACTGAACGGATTTTCATGCGGTTTTCACCAGTAGCGAAAAAGATAATCTTCACACGTGGTACCATATTGTATCACATTATACCACCTTGTACCACACTGTATTACCTTGTACCACACTGTATTACCTTGTACCACACTGTATTACCTTGTACCACACTGTACCCCATTGTACCACACTGTAACACACTCACAGACGTAGAAAACTACACTGTACCACATTGTACCCCACTGTACCACATTGCATTGAACAATTTGGAACAAGGAAGAACAAAGGTGGAACAATATGACACAATGTGGAATAAGCTGGTACAAGGTTTAACAAAGTGGTCACAACGCAGAAAATATAGCCAGTGTAAGTATTTTAAATTTTCATTGCCTTAATAATACCTAACAATTCAGTGTTTCTTTATCATCGGACATAAACTGTTATTATTGTTTTCAGGTGTTGGATGCTACTCTTTCAAAATGGGATGTCAGGTCAAAATGTGAAGCAATAACAACTTATAACGCTCAAACCATGATTAACGCCGCAGTTAAACTGCACATACGACATATACCCTGCTTTGCGCACACACTAACCCTGACGGTGACTGATTCGTTTGCTGTGCCCTGCTTTGACCAGATTTTGAAAAAATGTAAATCCATTGTGACATTTTTCAAGATGAGTACTCTAGCTAGCGATAAATTACGAGCTATTCAACGTGAATTAAACAAAGCAGAACTGAGAGTGATCCAGGAAGTGCCTACCCGCTGGAATAGTGCATATCACATGCTGCAGAGACTAGTTACAATGAAGACAGAATTAACTCTCGCACTTAATGAATGTAATCGGGCTCCACCAGGAATCAATGCTGACGAATACCGAATTATTCAAGAAACAATTCAGATTCTGGAACCTTTCGATCTAGCTACGACAAAAATTTCCGGAGAAAGCTATATAACATTGTCACTGGTAATACCATTGATTCGTGGAATAAAAACGAAATTGGCAGAAGTTGAATCTCAGATTGTTACTGAAAGCGGAAAGAAAATATTAGTATGCGTGAAGGGATCAGTTGACAAAAGACTAAGTCCGTATGAAAACAGGACACCTGTTGTACTGGCTACAATATTGGACCCCCGATTTAAGAAGAAGGGGTTCAAAACTAGTGACGAAGAGAAGCGAGCTGTTCAGTGGCTAGAAAAGGCCTATGCTAGCCATTTATCAAAAGAACGCTTGGCTGAAAAAACCCAACAACCAATACCATCCACGTCTTCAGGAACACCTGATGACCTGTTGGGGTTCCTGGACGTTCTGGACGTATCGACACCGTTAAGTAACTCGTAGGTAGATATCAGGCAATATCTGGAGAAGCCAGTTATTGACAGGAAAGAGTGTCCTATAACATACTGGAAATACAATAACAATAGATTAAAAGAACTGTCGATGCTCTATCTGTCTATTCCAGCATCTTCAGTGCCTTCGGAAAGGATTTTTTCGAAGGCCGGACAAATTTTAACCGAACGGAGAAACAGATTAAAAGAAAAAAGGAATTGTTGTTTATAAAACAAAATTGTAAATATTTCAACGTTTGATTTGTTACTTTAATAATGATGCAGGCTGATTTTTTATTGTTATTTCATATTTAATTAAAAATAAAACTCTTCGTTTCTTATAACTTTTGTTATTTTTTTGATGTCCCATAACCTTTTAAACTATCGATAGACTATCGATACTATCGATAGCTTTTAGTAAAACTATCGATACTATCGGATTACCAAACTATCGATGTTTAACGTACACTACTTGAAACCCAATAACTTTTATCCTGCAAGCGATAACAATAAAACCTTGGCATATTGATTATAAGAAAGGTTAAATGAACATGTTTATACTAGTCGCAACTTGTTACAAGGGTTGGGACACAACTCATACAATAATGCCCATTCTCCTTTTCTTTCCTTAAATGCATTGAACATTTACTTAAGTACACTTTGAACCAATTAAACTTTGAAAATATGGTAAAGACTTTGAAAAATCGGTCAAATTAAAAATCAAAGTGTTTGTGGCAAAGTTATTTGCAAAATGGAAACAATACCAGCGTATCCATGAACGACTAATTAAAAATCATCTGTAAATCACTGATCAAATGCCGAAATTGATATTAAACAATGGCAAGCTAGGGGCACTACATTGAAGGATCGAGTAAAAGAGAAGAAGAAAAAAATAACGGACCTATTTTACGAGAAGATGAGTTTAGTAGTGGACCAACCTAAGCAAGGAGGTGGAAACACAAATGACGGCAACACGGCACGGAAATTATTTGAAAATCCAGAGACTGAAATTACTGGAATCGATAAAGAATTGATTGAAAGGTTTTCAAATATTTTAAAGGCAATTTCCAGTTGCCATTACATCAACATACAAACTTTTTAAACCATATTGCATGGAAACAGCAAAATAATGCATTGAATTGTATGGATGGTACAAGGTGAGTGCGTCAGAACATAAACTACTTATCTACAGCAGCGGCATCATAAGTACTCTACCTCTACCTCTGCCTGTGGGTCAGCTATCTGAGGACGTATTGGAAGCCTCTCAAAAAGAATATAAAAACATACGACTCATGCACTCGCGAAAAACTTCAAGAATTAATACTAACACGGACATTTTACACTGGCTATGTATAACTCTGATCCCCAACATCGATCAGTGAAAAATACCAATGAAAAGTTTTAATGATACTATTATGAATATGTTAACGATGCCAAAATATTTAGGTAACGATCAGAATGAGGAGGACGATGACGAAGAAGATAATTAATAATGTTTTTTTTAATAATATAAAGTTTACGAATTATTTTGAGCTGTTTTATTAAAAATCAGTACTTACACGTCCATAGCTTGAGTTACTAAACGTCAAACTGCTTAGTATAGGTAATACCCATGTGACCATGCAAAAATATGTTTAAATAATTAAATGTAACAAATTTTCGCTAAAAATATTTTTGTCGTCGTAAATCGATCATTTTGCCTTACGTGCGCCGATCTATAAATGAAGACCAATTGCATAATATGATAGTTATCAGAAAAGCCCCTTCACACCCACCCGCAGTTTCGCACAAGAATACAAAGTGTCGATGCAAACTATTAGAAATGAGTTGCACCGAGCGGGAGCCCATCACAGACGACCCGCTAAAAAAAATATTATCACACAGGAACAAAAAGCTGCTCGTGTGCGCTTTGCTCGTGCATACAGAGACTTTGATTTTACATACGCTATATTTTCCGACGAAAAGTGCTTTAGGTCAAGCCAACAAGGTCGTCGGAATTTATGGCATATAGATAACACAAGGTACGAACCTCGAAATGTAATCCCAAACGCAGAATCTGGAAGAGTTGTTGTTAATATGTGGGGTTGGATGAGTGCTGCTGGACCAGGAGAGCTTGCTTTTATACCAGGGAGGGCAAACGGCCACACATATAGAGACGTGCTGCATGATATTATGCTACCCACAGTGCGCACGGTGTATCCCCAATCAGACGTGCAGAATTTTATTTTTTTCAAGACTATTGTCCGATACACCGCGCGCGGGTTGTTTAAGGGTGGTTGCGAGAGCAACCACAAATTAAAACAGTGCCATGGCCCTCCCGGTCGCCAGACTTAAACCCTATTGAAAATTTATGGGGTTTAATGGTTCAGAAGTGGGATAATAGGGCAGAAAGAACTAAAGAAGCACTTGTCACCCATTGCGAACAAGTTTGGGATATGTTACGAGGGTCAAACTTGTGCGAGAGGTCTATACGGAGTCGCTGTGATGCTGTCCTAGATGCGGGAGGGGCAGCAACAAAGTACTAGAGCAATAATTTATAATTTAATTTACAGGGTGACCGCCCTGTAAAATTAATTATAAATTATTGCTCTAGTTTGACTGCACGGTTGGCGCGGTGGCTGGGCAACTGGCTGCCGCGCAACGTGTCGCGGTTTCGATTCCGGCACGGAACGACTCTTTGTGTGATCCACAGATTGTTGTTCCGGGTCTGGGTGTGATGTGCATGTGAAATTGTATGTTTGTAAACGCACCCACGACACAGGAGAAAATCCTAGTGTGGGGCAAGGTTTAAAAAATTTTTATAAATACAAAATTAGATTTGTCTAGCTCAGGGGTATCCGCAAAAACCCCGCGATTTTTTATCTTTTTGGAGTATACTTATTTATGTCCTAAAAATTTGATGGAAACGGCTCTAAAAAAATCCAATTTTGTTTTTAGACTATTTGACTTTTTTAGTATTTTGACTAAAAAAAAGTGTAAAAATAGAGACACGATTTTTTATACCGGTTATCATTAAATTTTCAGGTAATTAAAAAAGTGTTAAAAATCGAAAACTATCAAGAATGGCGGTCCATAGTTGTAATATTTTCGAATATACGAGGGGCGTTCAATGTATTCTCGGTATCGGGGTGATTTGCTAATAATGTGGGTAATCTAATTATCTCATTTACTAATGACACTATCTGAGGGTATAAATATAAAATTTCACTTATTTACGTTAACTAGTTTTCTAATTATCTGCAGTGAAAGACGATCAGAATGACTGACGCTACGATGATTAAGAAAATCGAGCATCGCGCTGTTATAAAGTTCCTCACTAAGCAGGGAAAAAGTCAAAAAACCATTCACGAAGAGATGGTTGCTGTTTACCAAGACTCTGCCCCGTCGTTATCCACCGTTCAAAAGTGGTCAAGTGAATTTAAAAGAGGCAGAGAAAGCATTGAAGACGACCCTCGCTCGGGTGGGCTCGTAAGCGCCCTCACTGAAGAAAATGTTAAAAAAGTGGAGAAATTGGTACTTGAAGATACCAGAATAAAAATCGGGATGTTAGCAGAGATGATTAACCTATCTGTGGGTACCATACATGACCATATCATGACCATATCATGACCATCTTAATCCCTCAAAGGTCAGTGCAAGATGGGTGCCGAGAATGCTCACCGCACCTCAGACACAAGTGCGAGTCGAGTGCTGTAAGGAGTTTTTGGAGCTCTGTGGAGAAGATCCATCGAGTATTTTCGACCGGCTCGTTACTGGAGATGAGACGTGGGTTCATCACGTGGGTTCACCCTGAGAGTAAACAGGAGTCCATGCAGTGGGTTAAAAAGAGTGCACAGCCTCCGAAGAAGTTCAAAGTCACCCCTTCCGCCGAAAAATTATGGCCACGGTCTTTTGGGATTCTAAAGATATTTTATTAATAGAATACAATAAAAAAGGTGAAAGCATCATAGCAGCATCATACGCTACCACTTTGCGTAATTTAAGGGAAGCAATTAAAGAAAAGAGGCGAGGAAAACTCACAGCGGGGGTGTTGCTGCTTCATGACAACGCGCCGGTTCACACGGCCCGCGTGGCGAAGGCTGCTGTACCGGACTGTGGCTTCGAAGAAATTAATCATCCTCCGTACAGTCCAGACTTGCCCCCCAGTGATTACTACCTATTCCCGAATTTGAAGAAAGATCTTCGTGGAAAGCGATTTTTCGACGATGATGAACTGAAGGTAGCAATTAACACCCATTTTGAGGAGAAGCCAGAAGAATATTTTTTACAAGGCTTAAAGAAGCTAATTCCCCGATCTAACAAATGTATTGAGGGTCTAGGGGACTACATTGGAAAATAGAATTTTTCCAAAACTGTCCGAGTTTTCTTTCATGCCTTTACCGAGAATACATTGAACGCCCCTCGTACTTCTGGGCATGACGATTTTCCTATGTGTATGTCGCCTCTATTTTGAACACCTGTATAATTACGTCATACAAGCTAAACACGGGCAAAATCCATTCGGCCATATCTAAAAATATATATAAAGCATCTCCTTCCTTAAGACTTACGAAGAAAAAGTTGACCAAAAAAGGAGATACCACAGAACAATTAAAAGACGGAAAAACCGTGCTTTGTTGCCAAAAAAACTTGATTTCAATTACGGCGAAAATGTCGAAGCATGGATGCAGAAACATCAAAACTGTAAAACCACTTTTTTGAAAAATTTGGAGAAATGCGACGCCGAAAGAAATGAAATTCAATCACGCACAATTCTGCAAAGTGAGAGCGGAGAGTGGATGGAGTTACGCAGGAATCTTCTAACGGCGTTTAATTTTGGGAAAATTGTTAAAAGGAAAAGAACAAATAGTTGTGCCAATACTGTCAAAAATATGCTTTACAAACCAGACATTGGGCACGTGGCGTCAATAAACCATGGCCGAACACATGAGAAGGTTGCTCTAGAGCAACTATCGAAATTATTAAAAGTGACTATAGACCCGTGTGGACTATACATCGACAAAACTCATCCATTTTTGGGAGCAACACCAGTTGGTATTATAGAAAATAACACCCTGGTAGAAATAAAATGTCCTGTGATTCCTTTCAAAATCGGAGCCCATCAACGTAATTTCTGAAATACAATTTAGTCAATTTTAGTATTTTTTACATAACATTATTATTTACATTTCAGTTTTAATAAATATCCTTGAAAATAATTACTTAGCTTTATTACTTCTTTGATACTTACACGCACATTTATTAAATGATACAAGATCTTCGACGCTTTTATTCCTTAACCACTTAATACTAGCTGTTTCACGCGATTTTATAAGCATTCCCGAAGAACTTCTTCCGGATAAAATATGGCCGACATTCACTGGGGATAGTGTAGATTGAGAAAGCATCCTTCAAATCAGTCAAGCAGTTTCAGAGCCTATACAATCCATACAAACAAACAATCAAATCTTTCCTCTTTATAATATTAGTATAGATTATTTTACACTAGTCAACCCTTAGATACCCATATTGAGGGAGCTATAAAAAAAAACAATGCAATTCAGTAGCAATGTGCCGAGTACGGTTTGACTCGAGTCAGACTCGATTCCTGCTTTGGACTCGCTTACTCGAATACCAATTTATTTTGATTCGAGTAGATAGAATAGGAGAGTAGATGAAGTGGCGCGGTTCTAACAATACAAACAAGTTTGAACCTGCAACCTTTTGTTTTGATTTGTTTGTTTTCTGTCAGTTAGCAGTTATTTTGTGTCTAAGTACCGAGTTATTTTGTGTCTAAGTTTTTTAATAGTAGAAGTGAAGTGATTTCTATTAGTTTTTATATAATGGCGCCGAAAAAAACCTCGTGTATGGAGGTGTTTTGAGAAAGTGAACGACGATAAAATAAAGTGCAAAAACTGTGACTCCGTATTTAAAGATTTCAAAAACACAACTAATTTGTTAAAGCAACTAAAAAAATCTCATCCTATTATTTACTCGACTCAGATTGAAAATTCTTCAACGATTCCCACCGCTCAAAGTGATTCCGATTTATTAAGTGTAGCTTCTGGTTCTGAAGATCAAACGCCAGTCAACGAGGACAAGAACTCTAATCTATTCCAGTCAATGACAGATGGCGAAACACCACTAGTACCACCACCACGTAAACGGCAACTTCAGATGACTTTTCCGTCTAAGCAAGCTATGAAGGTGAACTCCAAAAATGTGGATAAAGCGTTACTAACAATGGTGTGTGTTGATTTTCAACCGCTTCAAGTCGTTGAAAATAAAGGTTTTCAAGAGTATACTCGTGCGCTTAACCCTAATTATGAGCTACCTTCACCGAAAAAAGCACAAATATTAAACCATTGATATATGCTTTGGTTACTGATAAAAAAGAAGAAACTTATCAAATTATTTTTCAATTATTACTATCGCAAAATCCATCTTCGAAGCCAGAAAAATTTACTACAGATTTTGAAACTGCGCAAATGAATGCTATTCAGTCAGTTTTTCCTGCAGTGGACATTAAGGGATGTTTTTTTCATTTTACTCAGGCTTTAAGTAAAAAAGCAAAGAGTCTGCACATCTTAAAAAATCGCGCGTGTAAGCGACATGTTGCTTTATGTGCCGCTTTAGCATTATTACCAGAACAAGCCACAGATGAAGGTTGGTTTTATATTATGGAGGACTGGTCCGAAGAAAATGAAAATTTAGTTAAATTTAATGACTATTTTACAAAACAATGGCTGCAAAAAGAAGACATGCGTAGAATCTGGTGTTTCAACTCTGAAAGACATCGTACAACTAATAGCGTGGAAGCATGGCACTCGAGTATTAATAAAAAGTTGTGTGGTAATACAAAGCCAAATATTTTACAATTTTTGAGCATAATTAAAACAGACGCATCAATGACAAGTTTAACTATAGCAAAACTAGAAAATGGACACCAAATACTAAATAAGCGCAAAGAGTACATAGAAAAAGATGAAAAAATCGCTTTTATTCTAGAGCAATTAGATAACAATTATATTAATGTAGGTCATTGCTTAGAGAAGCTGCTTACATATGTATTTTAAGTGTTTGTCATTTAACAATACTTAATGTCCTTCCAAAAAATTATTTGAAAATTCTGTTACTTGAGCTTGACTTGAGATTGATGATGTTATTTTTTATGTGTAAAACCTAAGTATGGAAGCTAACTAAGCTTCCATACTTAGGTTAATTTAGGTCTAAGTAAATTCTAAAGACATACTGTGATTATAAATTGATCTGTGATTTTATGTTATTTTTTTTTTAACATTTATGTAATGTTATTTTTGTAAACTCACCTTATGGCAATATTGTTATTTAATTGTAATTAGAATTTGTGATCTAAAACCATGTTAATCATTATTATTATTATTTTTATATCTTTTGTCTGAACTTTGGGATAAGACTGATTTCAATATTTGATCTGTGATTTATATACTCTATTTTACTTAAAATATACAATATTTTATATTTACGAACAAAATAAACGATAATAACACTGAACAGTGATTTAGAAACATGTAAAATATATAGTTATATTTACAAATTTATTTAAAAAAAAATAACTTAATGTTGCAACATTATGAATATTACCGTCGACATTGAGTCGTCAGATTAGGTAACACTGACATGTCAGGCTACAACGTTTTAATTTTGAGAAAAGCCGCCATATTTAGGTTTTGCTTGCAAAAATGTAAGTAAATTCTATGATATACTGTGATTATAATCATTTATATGATTTGTATTCAATAATATAGGTACTTTAATTGCTTAAAAAAATAAAGATCATGTAATGGCATTACTGTTATTTAATTGTAATTAGAATTTGTGATCTTAAACCATGTATAATATAATAATTATTATTTTTATATCTTCAGTCTGTTAACTTTATGATAAAACTGATTTTAATATTTGATCTGTGATTTATACACATTATTTTACTTATAATACACATTATTTTATATTAACAATTATCCACACCCTTCTGGTACAACCTGTAGGAATATACCAACTTAAAGATTTATAATCGGGTAAATACGTGATCTAATTGGAATAGGTGATTTTATCTATACATATAAAAATGACCTGTCCTGACTCATTCACTAAGTCACCAACGCAGGGCCCAAACCCCTGAACCTATAAAGCTGACGTTGTTGCTTTTATATCTTTGAATAAACATATTGATTTATTTATTGCATCGTGTTTTATTTTTGATAAAGTGTCTCACTTTTGTGCACGATTGTACTTTAGCTTTTCATACGAAGATGTAAAAAAATGGGTTCAACGGAACACGTTGTTTAATAGGGGGTCCAATGGGCACTAAAGTATAGGCAAAATCCAAGTTTTAAGGTCGAAACGGCACAAGGAGGTCCAAAGGGTCATGATAGTCAGTGAGGTCCAAACTTGGAGGTCCAACGGGTACGCAGTCTATCTGGCGAGCAATATCCAACGTTATCCTGCATTATACCTCTTATTCGAGGCGTACAAACAGCACTAAGAAGTTGCAGATCTGATTCCGAAGTCGCTAGCAGATTAAAGATAAAATTTCTAGATGTTTTCGAAAGAAGATTTGGCGGTCATGAGACAAACAAAACTGTTGCTAAAGCAACATTCATGGATCCAAGATTTAAGAAAGCTGGTTTTGGCATCGAGACAAATGCAGATAATGCTCAAAAATTTGTTGTTGACGAGTTGATGATATTGGAAACACAGGAATCGCAAGCTCAATTGCAGACCGTGCCAAATAGATCTCTACTGCCATCTACTTCAAGTCTCGAAACACCTACAACTTCATCTTCAGATTCCCAGCAGATAACTTCAGAGGTGACTGGTGACAATTTATGGGAGCATCTAGATAAAAGAGTCAGTCACAACATCTGCAATTATTAAGGTGAAGCAGTATGTAGAGCGGTAGCTCTACATACTGCTTATATATTAGATATCCAAATACGGTAGTATTTGGATAGAAAAGCCAATCCACTCGAATTTTGGGAACTTCGCAAAATCACCAACAGCGGCCTATATAAAATAGCTTTAAAGTATTTATGTATTCCAGCCACTTCTGTGCCTTCGGAACGAGTTTTCTCCAAGGCTGGACTTTTATGCAACCAACGCCGCAATAGACTGGAGGCCAAGAAGATTGACTAAATCCTTTTTTTGAATAGTTATTTTAAATAACTTTTATTGTCTTATTTTGTTTTTATATACACTCAGGGGCACATTTAACCGTCCACCCATCTCAAATAGCATAACGTTTGTTTATGTTAACTTACGCTTTGAATTATAGGCGCAACTTCATAAGTGGGTATATCATAAATCAATAAAACAACCATACCCGCGTTTTGTTTACTTTTGTGGTTTTTATTTAACAATAATCAGTTTAGTCGAAATTTGACAGTCTCGCCCTTTGTTTGTGTGACGGATACATTTCATTTAAAACGTTGTGATACAATTTCTTCGAATAAAACCGAGGTGTTGGAGTGCCGTGATTCAATTTACACCAAAAAAAATGCCATTGGACGCAGCTGGAGCAGCCAGGGCAGTAGCACTTGCAGACGCTGGGTTTAGCCAGCGTCGGATTGGACGGATGCTTGGATATCCACGAACCACTATTCAAGATGCTATCCGGCGTTACAGAGAGACTGGTTCCTACACAAGAAGGCCAGGGCAAGGTCGTAGAAGGTGTACATCAGAGAGAGATGATCGTTACATCGTCTCGAACGTTTTACGAAATCGGTTCACAACGGCTTCTGAGGCTCGTGACCGCTTGTTTGAGGTACGAAATGTAAGTGTGAGCCTAAGAACAATAAGAAGAAGGTTAGCTGAGAGGGACCTGAAAGCATTTCGACCAGTTCGAGTCCCAGATCTGACCACAGCTCACAGAAGAGCGAGACTTGCATTTGCTCGAGAACATTTAAATTGGACTTCGGAACAATGGAAGGCAGTTCTCTTCTCTGATGAGTCAAGAATCGCTTTACGAGGTCCTGATGGACGTCAGCGCGTGTATAGGCGCCGCGGTGAAAGGTTTGCTGAATGTGCTGTGGTTGGAACCGTGGGCTACGAGGGAGGCTCGATAATGGTGTGGGGTGGCATTTCTTACGACGCCCGTACAGAGTTGGTCATCTTCGATAGAGGCAGCGTTAATGCTCACAGGTACGTGACAGAAATCCTAGAACCATATGTGATTCCTTTTGCACCATTCATTGGCGATAATTTTGTTTTAATGCACGACAACGCTCGTGCACACACTGCGAGAATTGTCACCGATTACTTGGACGACGTCAATATTCAACGTTTACCATGGCCAGCTCGCAGTCCTGACCTGAACCCAATAGAGCATGTATGGGACAACTTAAAAAGACGGATCCGGAGTCGTACACCAGCTCCGAGGACCATCAGTGAGCTGAAAACTGCAGCTGTTGAGGAGTGGGAGAACATTCCCCAAAGCGACATCCAAGACATAATGGACGGGCTTCCTAATCGGTTACAAGAGGTCATTAGGGCCAGAGGAGGAAATACACATTATTAATCCGATAATTTACAGCACACTTTTTTAAAAGTGCCCTTTTGTAAATTTTATTTTTTGTTAAGAAAACTGTATATTCTGTTTTTTTTTTAATTTTGTCTCAATTAAACCATTTCTCAACATACACATGTTTTATTTGTCTTCGTATAGGTTCACCCAATGTAATATTATAACAAAATAAATTAAATTACCATAGAATTTTGAAGAAATCGAAAAAATGTAGGTGGCCGGTTAAATGTGCCCCTGAGTGTATTAACTAGCTGACCCGGCGAACTTTGTTCCGCCTTAGTGGCAATAAATAAACGGTTTTTTTAATTGGTAAAAATACAAAAAAAAAATACTCATAATTATTTCGTTTTCTTTTTGCTTCACGGCTTTGTCGGGAAAGATTAGATCGTCTTGGTCGCGGCATTATTAATTAAACCCATTTTTATAGTTCACTTCACTGTTTATTTATACGAATGGGCAACATTTTTATTATTTATTTCTTACAAATACATGTCAAATTGTCTTTTCACCATCTATATTGTCATCCGTACGTCATTACATAGCTGTCATTTGCGTTTGTTCCAAGGTTCCAAGTCTGATTCTTTTTTGTTATACCAAGTTTCATAGTACCTTACGTTTAATCTCAATTCACACGGGTGTTTGTAAAATTAAAATGATTTGCTGATGTAAATTTTAATGCTTACTATTTTTACCTAAATAGTATCTATCTAGTGTTTAGATCTATATGATTGTTTCAAGCTATCTCAAATGACCAAGAAACAATTAATAGTATCTAGAGTCTACGACCTGAATAAATTTGATTATATTCTATTATGGTTTTTTGTTTATCTCTATGGAACTCCTACGCTCTATGTTTTTATTTAATGTTTTTAATTATCTTTCAATAAAAAGTAATTTAAACAAAATTTAACTAACTTCAAAACACAAACGAAATAACTGAAAAGGGATAAATAATGACTTAGATACATAAATATTCAAATTCATAAAGCGTGGGTTTCTTCATAATCGGATATGAACAATGTTTCTTTTGAGGTCGATGCCAACCACAACATTAGGAAGAAAGGACTCGGTAATGAGGGTTGATTCTAGTCCAGCCGGAATTGAAATACTGACTCGAGTCCAGCCGGAATTGAAATACCGACTCGAGTCCAGCCGGACTCGAATCAGTATTCGAATACCAAACATAGAATTCGAGTCGAGGGAATCGAGTCATGATTCGAATACCGTGTAAACTGACTCGAGTCAACTCGATCCACCAAAACGACGACTCGGCACATCACTACAATTCAGCATTTCTGGCGGTGGCTATCTTGGATTTTAAATAATATTATACATTATCCCTTTCATTTGATACCCATATTGAAGAAATTGTAAAAAAATATGCGATTCGCCATTTTGGGCGGCGGCCATCTTGGGGCGATATTCACCAAACAAAGCTAGGAACACTTTTAAATTTCAAACAAAAAACCCCAAATACATATCGATTCATCTGTTCTGGATATACACAAACACACATACACAACACACCACACATACATACTCACAACCTTACGACGTGTATGGTTGTGAGTATGTAACAAATTATCATATTACTCTTCATAATAAGTTTTCATAACAAATAACTTTTGTACGTACAACAAAACAAAAATCCGTTAAAAAAATTTAAATGTAAGTTGCGGCTCCTTATCTTCTCTGTTCGGTTCTCCTGACCCCGCGGTGACCTCGGCGTTTGCGATTGGCGCGAAATTCAAAATTTACACATTGAGTGAAAAGTATGCGTTGCGCGACGCGGTAAGCGCGCGGGGTGTAGTGGGCGGAGCTATCTAAAATCAAAATATTCGCGGTGCGGTCTTAAAACCCACATATTGAAACAATCTTTATAGCGTTACGCCATTCTCTATTACCTACGAAGAAATGTGTTCATATTTTTAGATCATAAATATTTATTACCGGGTTGATTTCTCTGTTCAGGGGGCGTATTACGATCTCTTAATTCCAGTCAATTTACACCTAATGGCGCATCCACACATGCCCGGCGGCACGGCCGGCGGCCAACCCGGCGGCCAGGCCGCCGGCCATGCCGCCGGCACATGCATCTTTTACCTGCGGCACGCGCGGCTTTTGGTGCCGGCGGCAGTTTGCTTGCGGCTTCGATACGGAGTGGTAGTGTTGTCGTATTCATTTAAATAACGAAATGACAGAATTTAACTGGGATGATAGTGCAGTACTTTTATTAATAGAAAAGTATCAAGAAAATGAACTATTGTGGAACCCAAGGCATATGGATTTCAAGAATCGCAACAAAAGAAATGATGCTGTTAGGGATATTGCTTCTGTGTTCAACATAGCATCATCAGAAATCGAGAGAAAACTGAAGAATTTATCCAGCCATTATTTTCGAGAAAAACGCAAATATGAAGAATCTAAAAGGAGTGGATCTGGACGGGATGATGTTCAATTGCCGAAATGGTTTGCTTATAAGGCGTTATCATTTCTTAATGACAAGAATGCACCGGTACCGACTCTGAACAGCCTCACACCTAGTGTAAGTACCCAACAAATTCTTATAATTAAGTAGACTAGTTGGTCGACCATAATTAATTTAAAATACATATTTCATTATGTAATATTTTCGTTAATAGGGGTACAAAGATTTTGCTTCGCGTATTAATATTTTAGATACCTACTACCTACAACCCGGTAACAATACATAATACCACGAAGCGCGGGCGAGCATACTCTCGTTTTTGACCTTATGTAGTCGGCATAACACTTACCGAAAGCGAAGTATTAGGGAATAAGCGCTCGTGAAGAGTGTATAGGCGTCATCAGTGGTGACTGTATACATACATGTAATGTTTATAAGCTTGGTTTTTATTTAATATTTACATACTGATAAGATATATTCAAAATATAATATTGAAGCTTGTTTGCAATTATTTATAAGATTTCTTTTTTATTTTCAGTCTTCACAAGATAATATCACTTCCCAGACTACGCTTCTTTCGACAAGGACTTCACGAAAGCGAAATATAGAGAGAGAACCTGAAGTTGATGAAGCTTTGCAATTACTGAGGGAGATCACGTCTAATGCAAGGCAACGCGATGATGCTGCTATATTTGCAGACTATATAAGTAGCAAGTTGAGGAAGATGGATCATTACACGATGTGTACAGTACAACATCAAATCCAGAATATTGTCTATGAAGCAGAAATGAGAATGGGTTCGATGAATTTTGATACCAATAATACTACTCAGCCTCTTCGTTATCAAAATGTTCTTCCAGGATACTTCACAGGCCGACCTACAACGTCAGCAATGTCACCGTCGCCCTCAACTTCGCGCTCTGTTCAATCAGACTATGAAATGCAAAATAGCCCAGATGTCAATACAAGTGACAGTCTGTTACAAGTCTTGGAAAATAATTTAACCGAAAATAGTGTAATAGATTAAAATAAGGTTACATATTAAAATGATGAAAAACGTAATGCCTTTACTTAAAACTAAAATAAATGTTTATATTTTTGGTTAAATTATTTTATTTCAATAAAAGCTTAAAATTATAGATACATATTTCTGATTCCTAAATAAAACAATTATTTGAATAATCATATTTTATTTCTTTCAAACATTATATTTGATATTGCCAAGGAAGCTGACCTTGTTCCGATAGAAAATAACATTTTAGCTCATTTCTAATTACACTTGGTTCTACATTTAGAGCGATCTGCGGTATATTTTGTTGTATTTCGTTCAAAACTCCATCAGTAGTTCTTTCATTTCTCTTCATAAAATTATGCAGATGCACACAAGCCATCACGACAATTTTTGCTTTCTCATTTTGTAAACCAATGCGTGAATGCAAAATTCTGAATTTATTAGATAAAATGCCAAACGCGTCTTCTACAACCATGCGCCCGCGACTAATTCTATAATTAAAAACCCTCTCAGGTGATCCTTTTGCATGATATCCAGAAAATGGTTTTATTATATTCTGTGAGATGGGGAAAGCATCGTCACCGATGAAATAAAAAGGTACAGGTGTATTTCTACCTTGTAATGGAATCGCTTGTGGCAGACTTAAAGTTCCATCTCGTATCATATCAAAAAAAGTTGAATTTCGTAGAACTCCACCATCAGATATTCTGCCCTGACATCCAATGTCTACGTATAAAAAGTTATAATTGGCATCGATTAAAGCTAGCAAAACAATACTGAAATATGACTTATAATTAAAAAACTCAGAACCGCTATTAGTTGGACATAGTATACGTATATGTTTCCCATCGAGGGCACCTACGCAATTAGGTACATTCCATTTCTGCATGAAACTTCGAGCCACTGATAGCCATTCTCCCTGTGTATTCGGCATCTGTAAAATAAAATTGTTTGTGATATTTGTGTGTTTAGTTCTAGTTACATGTATGTAAAATGTGTGTGAAGTTCCAGGTACAGTATAAAATCAGATACTATAATTGTGTCTTGTACATGCCGTAACTGTGTGAATGTATGTGGTCTGTTTTGTTTTCTAATGTAGGTGTTCAGTTTCTAAATACCTAATGTGTTACGGATATTTTGTACTTACCCTTAAATAATTGGATAATGTAGACACCAAAGTTTGACAAACATCTGGAATTATTAAAGAAATAACTTGTGGAGACACTTTAAACAGTGTACCGAGTGAAAAATAAGAGTCTCCTGTAGCCAGGTATCTCAAAGTAATTGCTAGTCGATCGGAAGCTGACACAGCATTTCTCCAGCGGGTGTCAGTTTTTGATATCATGGGTCCAGTTAAATTCAGTAATATTTCAAATTCTTCACTAGAGATCCTTAGAAAAGTGTTAAATTTCGAACGAATATTTCTTCGGTTTATGTCATCCTTTCTAAAATCTTCAAGTATCGGGGACACATTAGGCCTATTTCGAAGACTTGGTCTGACCCAATATCTTCGTTTGATTTTGCGGTTCTTTTTATGAATAATGACATACAACACTACACTTGCGATACATGCAACTATATCATAGTCCAACATCTTCCAATTCTACGTACACGACCAATTTCGACGAAAGTCACAACACTACTGCGAAAATTGCAACCGCATCTGCAGGCCGCCGGTAAAGCCGGCGGCAAATTCAGCGGCAAGGCGGTCTGAAAGCCGGCGGCAAACCCGGCGGCATAAGCCGGCGGCATGTGTGGATGCGCCATAAAAATGAACTGCCTTGTTTATCCGTATTATGACGTCTTATTGCCAGTCAGTTAGCAGTCACGTGACACTTAATCGATTTCTGCACGTATATTGGCTTGCAAACCCGTATTATGACCGCCAAACTGACATTTCTTAGCTTGCTCAAATGTCAAAAATTGTGTCAAACAAACCAGTCAGTTTTCGCCGGTGTTGAGTAGCTTTTACTGAATTGTTTTAAGTTTTTATCACATACTGTTTACTACAACATTAAATATGTGTGATGAGTTAATAATCTTCGAGTTTCTTGAAAGTGATGCGTCACAAGATAACCACCAAACAAAAATTCAGAGGACGCGTCTTCGAGATCTTAGTGACCCTTTTGCGATTGAAGATGTTGAATTTATTAAGCGATACAGGCTTAATAAACAATTAGTCCACAACTTATGCGATGAACTGCGACCTCATGCAGCTACTGGCTCTACAAGGTCGTCGGATTTACCAATTGAAAGGAAGGTTGGTAATTTTAGAAGTTTGTTCAAATTATAATAGATTTAGCCATTACTTAGTCTTAGATTCTGTATCTTGGGTATGTGTACTGTTAATGAAATCAATAAACTTACAAATTAATTATTCTTTCAGGTGTTAATTGCATTATCATTTTATGCTACGGGGTCGTATCAACGCCCTGTTGGTGATATATCTGCACACTCTGTAGTGCAGCCTACAGTGTCCGTGGTGATAAAGCAGATTACGAAATTATTGAATTCACCACCTCATATTCAAGCAAAGTACATAAAATTTCCTAGATCTCAAGAGGAAAGAAATGAGATCAAGTTAAAGTGAGTTAATTTTATTTTAAAAAGATTTTATTCAGCAGCGGTGTGGTTGTAACATTACATAAAGTGCCGACAGCTCACATGAAGTACTCTATGTGGCATATTTATAGATATAGCTATATAGTTGCTTTTTATGAAGTTGTTTAACCCTCAAGTATGGAGAAAGAAAACTAGCAATAGATTACCATATTATTGTTTTTTTATGTTTGTGAATTGGACACATAGGTTATTTATCTATATAAATAAATATTTCTATTTTAGATTCTACAATAAGTTTAATATGCCAGGAGTATTAGGGTGTATTGATTGCACACATGTTGCAATAGTACGGCCCGTAGAAAATGAAGAACGATATTACTGCAGAAAACAGTATCATTCGCTAAATGTCCAACTGGTAAGACTTTTTAAAATAAAAACATCAAACTTTATAAAACGTGTGTCATTTATTAAAAGAATAATAATCTTCAATCTCTAATAATAATCTTCTTAAGAATAATCTTTTTTCTTTGTTTCTTTGGAATTAATCTGAAACAATTTTAATTTTAGATTAGTAATGCAGACATGCAAATAATTAGTGTGGATGCTAGTTTTGGTGGAGCTTCTCACGACTCTTTTATCTGGGCAAACCATCCGCTAAAAGGGCACATGGAGCTTATTAGCAGAAATGAAGGTAAATGGTTACTTGGTGCGTAAATATATTTTACAAGTATTATTATTTCTAACTCCTCCTTATATTCTGTGTTTGTTTGAAATTATTAAGGTGATATTTTCATTATTTCTAGGTGACTGGGTACCCATTAAGACGTTACATGATGACACCAGTAACCGATGTCACCCCGGATACTCCTGAAGCTCACTACACTAGTGTGCATGTTGGGACAAGAAACATTGTGGAGAGGACCATCGGACTCCTTAAAGCTAGGTTCCGATGTTTACTTGTGCATAGGGTATTGCATTATGCTCCCCCTGTGGCAGCATCTATTGTGAATGCCTGTGTAGTATTACACAACATTTGCAATGGTGCAAATATCCCTGTGCAAGTACTCACCAATGAGGAAGCTTTGTTAGAAGAGTCTCGCCAGGTCCATACAGACACTTACCAACAATCTGCTGCTACCTCTCAAAGGAATAGGGAACTGAGTGAAGGCTTAACTGTCCGGAATGCTCTCATCTCTCGTCTCTGGTCTTCTCGGTCCAATGCTCCTATAAATTAAAATATTTAAGTGTATATTAAAGTATGTTATCAAAGTTATCTTTTTATTATTATAACACCCATTCCTATTGAGATTCTATACTCGATGCTGTAGACAATTACGTTTACCTGGGGCAAACAGTCCAGTTGGGTAGGTCTAACTTCGAGAAAGAGGTCAATCATCGAATCCTACTCTGCTGGGCAGCGTTCTGGAAGCTGCACAGTCTTTTCATCCAGTATACCACAGTGCCTCAAGATAAAAGTCGCTAGTGTTGACATATGGCTCAGAAACAAAACAAATCTGAATATTTCTCTTACCTGTCAATAACTGCTGCTATTCTATTTAAAGTTCCCAACATGTTTTGCAAGAGCTGCTGTTGTCCTTGCAGTGTCTCGGCAATTACTCTTAGTGACCGAGAGTTTTCTTGCTCTGCCAAAAGTCTGTCTCTCGAAATTTCCACCAAAGCCTCTCTGGCCAGTTGTTGGCTCATAGAGGATGGGCGTCTGCTTCGTCGTCGACTTTGAATGTTTGCTAGTCTCTGGGACTGGGCAGGCGCCTGTTGTGCAGATGACTCTTCTTCCTGTATAGACGGCGCACCCTGTTGTGATAACGGTGGTTGTTCTATATTTACAGTTTGAGGGCCATCGTAAGAAAACGACTCTTGGTCATTTTGTGGCTGTGGTGGCTGTGGTTGTCCATCATCGGGTCCAACATGCGTGGTGGGTGGAGTTAGCTGTAAATATTCACGAAAATAAATTTTAGTATACAAATTGAACAATACAAATCATAAAAGGTATGAGTACATAAACGCTTACAATTGGAAATGGGTCCACTTGAGTATTTGGTAAGCCACTTCCGAAGCCTTCCCCAAGTAAACTCAAGAACTTTTTCTCAACGTCACTGAGGGGATTGACATCAGCAGGGCCACCTCCTGTACGGTTTTGTGAAGTACGAAGGGCTGCCACTCTTCTCTTCAGTTTGGCCTTATAGTCTACCCAATACTAAAAAAGAAAAATACAAATATTTAAAAAATAAAAGTAAATAGCTTTGTCATCATCATCAATGCTCATGACAGTCCAGTCTGTTGTATGTGAAAAGCTTAATTAATTAATTACATTTTTTATTTTATTTGTTGCTATTTAAGTATTTGAAAAGGTAATTTAGATATGTATTCAAGTTTAATAAATGTTTAACCCGATAAATTAAAAACAATTATCAAATTTATTAAGTAACTAAGTACCTACCCCATATAATCTGTAAAAAGTACTTAACTATACTTGCCAAATCAAGGTTCAAGGTTGTATTATAATGCTCCTTGATTTGGCGAGGATGGTTATCATGGATTCAAACCGGATACATGTTTAGATGATGAGGATTTTTCAATAATGTGTACAACACTGTATTTACTAAATGAGTAACATACTCACATTAGACCACCCTTTCCAGTCCTTGGTTGCACCTTCCCCCAAGGAATTCAACGTCTCCGATATGGAAAGCCACATTCTTTTCGAATAATCCCGTGCTTGCGCCGATTTATTAAATCCGACTGCCAAGTCCCTGTGAGAGTTTAAAAACTCCCACAAACGGTCCAATTGTTCGTAGGATACTCTGTGACTACGATTCCTTGCACTTCTGTAAATATATAAACGTAAAACGGTTTATTCAGTATTTGAAATAACGAGCAACTTTCGTATTTATTATAAATAATGTAGGTAATACTTACGCCATTATTGAGTAGACAATATTTATAAACAATATTTTTGCCGGGTGAGCTGTTATCACCTATCCTACCTACCATTACTTAGGTTCAGAAATGTAGCGTATGTCAAAAAAGTATGTTGTAAGACAGTGCTGTATTTTCATATTTATGACATTTTAATTACGCATATTATACATAATTCGTTTTTGAACTCATTCTTAATCTCGATTCTGTTAGAAAATTACATTATATAATATATTACATTCAATTTTTAAAAAACCGTAATATACCAGTAACCCTTTTAAGATGTTTTCGAACGCAATCTTTCAAGACGGTACAAACCAACCACAGACAATCATCCAGGATGAATCCAGTCAGAAAAACGTACGTCATAATACGAAAAAGAACCATGCAGTTTACGGCCTTAAACTGACCTGCCAGGAAACAAACTGGATTTTAAAAAGGTTGTAATACGCCCCCAGAAGACTGCTGCAGTTGTACCAGTCACCACCCGGGCAGTGGGTTTTTATACTCAATGGATATTTAAAAAGGTTTACGAGTTGTATGGTCGAAGGCCCGACCGCATACCAGAGTGCAGTCCGTACGCTTTCTATCGCGTATCTCTGGCCCAATTTGAGTACCGCTTACTTTGCGGACGTTCTGGCCAAGTTAACACTCTCGGAATTGACGCTGGTCTGTTCTACCGCCCGCGGTTAGACATTGAAGAGCGCGACATTATAAAAGCGATGCCCGTAACGTTCTCTCCGCTAGCCAATTTGATTGTTGGCATTGGGAACTTTGAATTTGAGGGTGAGACGTATTACGTCAAGTGCCCAAACGATTTGGTCTTGGGTATCCTCTATTCTAGTTTGAGACACGTCGTCGACCGTTACTCTGACGTCGCGACGTCGCGACGCCGCAAGCCGAAAGGCAACAATTTTACGATTTGAACCCTCTTCCATTTGCGAACTGGAATCAACCAGCTCGCCCACCAGTACGACGCCGAGCCGATGGACAGGTAGTCGACAACGCCTTTCCCCTTCTCTTGAATCCTGGAGATTACATGCCAGCGGGTTACACCGTTGAGGACTTTGAACATGACGTGCACCAGGTCAAGAACTTAATAACTTTCGTGGCTCGTAAGGAGATTAAAATGCTCAGTGAAGGAGCAACACTGGATTATGAAGCGCCTGGACACCAGCGCATTTTAGTAAGTAACGCAGCAGAAGGTTTACGTAACCCTGATCGTCACTTCCAGCAAGATTGGGCGAATGAAGAATTGCCCCAAGGACCCCTCTATTACCGGTATTGTTTATGTTATGTTATCAGGTAACAAAAGACTTTAAAGCTCCAAAACATTCAAGGTCGGTCTACCTTTTTTACCTTGAACACGTGCAGTATGTCGCATTGTTTTCTCAAAAGTGACGGGCTTTGACCAAGCATACATAATGGCACTTATCGTAATATCAGTCGAAAACCTACTTTGAAACTGTTAACATGGCCTAACATAATAATAATAATATAACATGGTTAACTGGTAAACCGAAAGCGATTAGTGTTGACGAAAAAGTTAAGTTTTTTTTTAGCAAAAAATGTCAGACAGAGTTATCAGACTATATGTGTAAACAATAATTTATGAGCATTGAATATCTAGGACACATATTAAAAATTCTTGTTAAATTGGTTGTATTTGTTCACTCCATATAACGATAACTCTCTATAACGACAAAGAATGCTCATTCCCTTGGGTCTTGTTATAAAAAGTTTACACTGTATATATAATATTATAGATAATTATAAAACATTCATATTAATAATTATTTCATATTTTTGGAAGGAGTTTAGAGTACATAAGTGTTTAATATAGTAAATTTAATCATTTTCTAAACTAAATGAAGATATAGGAATGAGTAGTACCTACGTAATTACTTCTTTTCATAAAGAGCTCATGCAGGCCGTCTTCTTTAAACAATCATCTCACAACACACAAACGAGAATAGCACGTGCCGTGTCCTTGTGTGAGTGTTACACATCGCGGGTCTCAAACCATAGAGGCGTATCCACAAAACCCCTACTTTTTAGGAGAGATAAAAAACTTAATAACTTTTCCTGTAATTGACCTAACACGATGTTTTTTTGCATTTAGTATAATTTTTATATTGCATATAATATAGGATTATTAATTTCAAGGTATTCACTCTATAACACTATTTTTTGGTTGATATGTCTGTTTAGCATGACAACTATAAGGTAGAACTCCGTCGAAATACTCACTGAAATATATTAAATTTATGGGCGTAAAACACTTTTTCTCAAATTGTTAATATTTACACCAATATTCATTAATTTTTAATTGGTGATTTCACATATTGCAATTTTGGAATGTGAACTAATAAAAATTATCATTATTTACGTAAATTTGAGAAACCATACGCCTATCTGGCTTGTCATTAACATTCAGAGGCGTTTTAATTCAAAGAGGATTTTGCGGGTGTTAAACAACTTAAAATTACTTGGTCATTCTTTGAGAGTGGCCATGGAAAAGGCGTTGCCGATGCAATTGGAGGGGTGGTTAAGAGATCTTTAGATAGACATGTAGCATACGGTAAAGATGTAGCTAACGCGGATGATGTATATAAAATAATTTTAGAACGTGTAAAGTCTGTAAAATGTTATTACATCAAAACAGAACACATTGATGAAATTTCAAAATTATTACCCCCGATACTCAAAACTATTCCAGGTACACGATCCATTCACCAAATAGTTACATTAAATTATAATCAAATTAAACACCGTATACTTAGTTGCTTTTGTATGGATGATTGTTTTTGTTTTAATCCGAAAATACACACATTTGAAATTATGCGATCATCAACGGTTGATATATCCAATCTGATATCGTCAATGGACGAGGTAGGCGATGTTTCCAATATAATATCACCAATAGACGAGGTTGGTGATGTTTCCAATATAATATCACCAATAGACGAGGTTGGTGATGTTTCCAATATAATATCACCAATAGACGAGGTTGGTGATGTTTCCAATATAATATCACCAATAGACGAGGTTGGTGATGTTTCCAATATAATATCACCAATAGACGAGGTTGGTGATGTTTCCAATATAATATCACCAATAGACGAGGTTGGTGATGTTTCCAATATAATATCACCAATAGACGAGGTTGGTGATGTTTCCAATATAATATCACCAATATAATATCACCAATAGACGAGGTTGGTGATGTTTCCAATATAATATCACCAATAGACGAGGTTGGTGATGTTTCCAATATAATATCACCAATAGACGAGGTTGGTGATGTTTCCAATATAATATCACCAATAGACGAGGTTGGTGATGTTTCCAATATAATATCACCAATAGACGAGGTTGGTGATGTTTCCAATATAATATCACCAATAGACGAGGTTGGTGATGTTTCCAATATAATATCACCAATAGACGAGGTTGGTGATGTTTCCAATATAATATCACCAATAGACGAGGTTGGTGATGTTTCCAATATAATATCACCAATAGACGAGGTTGGTGATGTTTCCAATATAATATCACCAATAGACGAGGTTGGTGATGTTTCCAATATAATATCACCAATAGACGAGGTTGGTGATGTTTCCAATATAATATCACCAATAGACGAGGTTGGTGATGTTTCCAATATAATATCACCAATAGACGAGGTTGGTGATGTTTCCAATATAATATCACCAATAGACGAGGTTGGTGATGTTTCCAATATAATATCATCTTTGGACGAGGTTGGCGATGTTTCCCATGTGTTATAATCATTAAGTGACGTTGACGATGTTTCTAATGACATATCTGTTGCCGATATGATTACTAGTCGCGATTTAGTTTGCCTAACAGATATCGAGAATGTGCCCACACCTAACGCTTTTGATCAAAATATATTGCCATCCTCCGTCGCATCAATAGATAATAACACAGTAGATACATCAGCGACGCCATCTTCATCATCTTCAGACAAGGAAAATACCAGTAATAATATTTATGGCAAGCGTCATACGCCTGTAGGAAGTTGCAAGGACATAAAAATTATATCAAATGTTATTTTAAAACCGTCCCAAAGTGTTAATTGCAAATATAATAAAACAGCTGTACAAAAATCATTACGAACGATTATACGTCGACAATTAACATGTAATCAATGTAAACGGTCCGTATTGATGCATGAAGTCACAAAGTGCATGGCATGCAATTATTACTTCTGTGAAGAGTGTAGTGGTAGCCAATCTTTTAAAGATTTTATTAATTATTTATTATGTTTTCGGCTTACTCACGTAATAATTTGACGAGATACTCGACTAGTTTCAAGCCATGTAGAGGCCCATATTCATGAGCAGCATTCCGCGACACGCGACTCGGCGACCGCCGCGCTGCTACAGTAGCAGCGCGACGGTCATAATTTAATTAATTATTACGTTAAGTTAAATTAATTATTACGTGAGTAAGCCGAAAACATAATAAATAATTTAGAATGTCTCACGAAAGTTATGATTTTATTATTTGTTCATCTTGTTTTGACATATAAATTTTTAGCAACATTGATATTTTTGTAGTAAGACTATGCAAACAATATTTTGTTTCAGATATTTTTTTTATTAACCAAAGGATCATAGAGAAACTGTATAACTGAGGCTATTGTTTCTGTGTAATTGATTGTTTTTATTTTTGTTACCAAATATAATATTGTGATTTTATAGACTGTTAAACTTATGAAGCTGACATTGCAAGTGTGTTTTTTAGATAAACTGGATAAAGCGTAGTGTATTAGGGAATGATTCTGAGGAATAATCACACTAATAATGTTTAGTCCTAAGGCTGGAAACAGTGCTCGACCGACGCTCAGCGCTGACATCGGTTGGACGTAGTTATATCAATGGAAATGTATGACGAAATACAGTGCAGCGCTGATAAACGGCTACGCGCGTACAACTACGTCGCGCGTACGGCAACCGTCGGTCAAGCTCGTCGGTCCGACGTGCGTCGGTTGACTGACGCGCGTGGTGGCCATATACAAACGTTCAGTGCAGCGCTGACCGAGCGACTGATCGTACGCGCGTATGTATCATTATAGAAAAAATGAATATCGTTATCGATACCGAAAGATTAATCACTGAAGTACGTCTTCGTCCACCACTGTGGGACCTTTCTTGTGAACTGTACAAAGACCGTGATGCTAAATTAAACGCTTGGTTTGAAGTTTGTCAAGAAATAATTCCAAACTTCGTCGATCTTCCTGACAAAGACAAGGAACTTGTGGGTAAGTAAATAAAATAACATTATATTGTTCGAATTATTTATTATTATGTTTTTTTTTTCATACAAAACATTTAAATGCTACGTCAGTCACTATTGTAAATTAATGTCACTAAAACTGTAGGGGCCTATTTCACAATGTCTGTCATGGTATAAAAATAGTTAAGAAATTGTACAGTCGACGTCAAAGAAGAAAGTGTTTACACATTTCGCCTTATTACAAAGGAGTAAGGTACAAAAGTCGACGGTACACGTAGACGGAAGCACACCTCGGACAATAGCGATAAAATGTATGAAAAAAAAAACGCGTTGGTGCGCCCACAGGCTAAGCTCGTGTAGGTGAACGCGTACCATGCTTGTGTGAGTGAGATAAGGCATGCTAGGGTTGCCGCCATTTTGCCTAAACCGCCGCGCGCCGGACCGCTCGCATTCAAGGTCAATGACCTCAATGACTCTAAACTCTTTACGCGAATTAGGAAGAAAATAAGAATCATATAATGATGTTAGGTGGCTATCTAAGCTCGATTTATAAAATAGTTTCCTATTTTGAATCAGCACAAACAAAATAACTAATTTTTTGTAAGGAAATTCAGGCCATCAAAATATTACGTAAGCTGTAAACATGATTTTTTGTTCATATATATATTGTGTTGTTTTCAGTGTGATCTGATAGGTTTAGATTTAAAACGGATAGGGTAAAATAAATACTAAACATAAGTACCTATCGTAAGTTGGTCTTCTACTAAAACATAAAACGCTTTAAAAATAACTGGGTATATACTTGCCTTGATTCATCCAACGGGAATCTGTAAAACTTTCTTTTCATCATTTTTTTTAATATATCGCACACCCAGAACAACACTGTATTATGTCGAAAAATCTCAAAATCGACTTGTAAATATAATTGAATAGCCGAAAATTTGCCGCGTATACCACGAAGACACGCGTATTTATATTTACAAAAATGTCCAACAGATGGCGCGCTAACTCTCTATTGGTGAAGACGCGCAGCCAGAGCCTTACCGCGAACACAAAACTATTTCCAGTTGCAACTTGTCCGCCTTAGGGAACAGCACGCAGATCCTTTACAAAACAGTGAATTATTTAGAAATATGCGGTGTTGTTGAATGTATCATAAAAAATACTCCGAATCATTTCGTTTTAATTCAGTGTTGGTGACTGTGCTTATACAACGTGTTTGATACTATTTCGAAATAGTACTCTGTTGCTGACGAAGGTATGTTAGATTTTTTGTATTATTGCAAAATGGTTCTGTATTGTTCGTAAAAGGTGAAAATCAGTTAAATAATGCACTATTGATGGTAGATATAAATTATGCCCTAATTTTGTTAAAAATACATTATAAATATTTTTTTATACTTAAAATTGTTACTTACAATGTAAATTAAAAGAAATATATTTACAATTTGTGTTGTTCTTTATTAACAAAAAGACTAATCATTTTGTTTCGTATAATGCACTATTGTTGAATTAATTAAATTTGTTAATGGTGTTTGGCAGATGATGAGAGGTCGTGGTCTCCTGTTACTTAAAAGAGCAATGGAAACAACTCCAGAAGAAATGGAACCTGTTCAACAAAGCAGCGTGGAACCGGGTGTCGAAAATACAACCGTTGCCGCATCAACCGATGAGACGTCACCGAAGGCAGCATCAGCCTATGAAGCATCAGACAGGGAGGTACCCGTTTCTATTTTATCTGATCATAGCGATGAAGAAGATTTGATAGATGATTCAGACGCGGATCCTACTTTTGTAGTACCTGTTAAAGAAATATCTCGGCCTCTTGTAATCCCTAGAAGATTATCCTCTTCTTCTTCCTCGAGCTCCTCGTCAGACTCGAGCTCATCATCGTCAAGCTCCAGCAGCTCAAGTAGTTCATCTGATAATGATTCCAATAGACCGGGTCCATCTACAGCAAATATTCAAGGGAATTCCAATGATACTCCAACAAATGCACCCTCAACTTTTTCTGCTAGTGACACTGCTCCATCAGTGAGCTACCCCAAGATAAGTAGAAAAAGAATACGAAACCCTGCTGGCTGGAAGTCCAAAATTGCTAAGACATTGCGGAATACAGGAAAAGAGTATGTTTCTTTAACAAATCCTGCAAAACTGATCGCTGAGCGTCAAATTCGTCCACCTTGTGGCGACAAATGCAGGTTTGAATGCAAAACTAAAATAGACGAGATGGTAAGACAAGACATTTTCAAACAGTTTTGGCAGCTGGGCGATTTGGAGAGGCAAAGAGAATTCATAGTAAGGCATACACAAGAAATCAAACGAAATATAGGTACATCACTTCTCAAAAATTGAGGGCTTTGAATTCGTCTTACTATTTTGAAAAAGATAACAACAGGATTAGGGTATGTAAAGAGTTTTTTAAGGCTACGCTGAGCATTTGTGACAGGTATATTAAGACGGCCCTTTCAAAGAAAACAGATGGTGGTTTTATTGAATCTGATGCACGTGGGAAGCATGGTAATCACCGCAAAATAGATTCTGAAATAAAAATAGTGTGACTGATTTCATAAATTCAATTCCTAGAATAGAGTCTCACTATCTAAGAGCTCAAACTACAAGAGAATACATCTCAAGTGATAAGTGTTTGGCAGACTTGTATCGAGATTACAAAACCCTCCGAGAGCAAAATAATGTATCTCCTGCTTCAGCTTTCAGTAGGATATTCAATGAGGAGTTCAATATTTCTTTTTATATTCCTAAGAAAGACCTGTGTGACCTGTGTGAAAGTTATAAAAATGCCGATGATGAGGGCAAGGCAAAACTCCGTGAAAATTATAATAACCACCTGAAAGAAAAAGAATTGTCCAGATTGGAAAAAGAGGCTGATAAAAACAAGAAAGATGTCATCGTAGCTGTATATGACCTGCAAGCAGTCATGCAGGTTCCCAAAGGTCAAGTTTCTCTTTTTTTTTTATAAATCTAGAATCAACTGTTTTAACTTTACTGTAAGTGACTTAAACGCAAAGGATGTTGTTTGTTTTTTCTGGGATGAAACCGAAGCTAAGCGTGGTGCAGTTGAGATAGGAAGTTGTGTCCTATATAAATACATTGAGATGATAATTGAAAAGAGTGTTCCTGATACTGACGTTGATATTATATTTTATAGCGACAATTGCTGTGGGCAGCAAAAAAATACTTATTATCCGTCTATGCTTCAGTTAATAATCTGAGAGTTAATTCCATAACCCATAAATTTTTGATCCGCGGACATTCACAAAATGAAGGGGACAACGTCCATAGTGTAATAGAAAAACAAGTAAAAAGACACTTAAGATCTGGCCCTATTTATTGACCACAGCAATATGCTACTTTAATTCGTACTGCCGAAAAAACAGGAAGGCCATATCTTTTAAAAGAGCTTACATACGACGATTTTTACGATCTCAAAGTCCTCCAGGAAGCTTGGGGCAATAATTTCAATATAGATGAGGACAATAATCAACTTAAATGGCATTAAGCAACTACGCGTTGAAAAGCAACATCCCTTGACTTTCTTCTATAAAACATCGTTCGACGAGACTAATTTTAAGAAAGTCAGTGTTCGAAATCGTTCAAGGCGCTACAGAGATCAAGGCTTTTCTCCGCAGTTAAAGCATATACAGGAAAACAACCTCTGGCTGAAAACAAAAAAAGAGATATTATGGAGTTAATCGAAAAAAATATAATTCCTACTAATTATGTTAATTCCTATTATAAGACTGCTTTAAATTTAGAATAGTAGCACTGACTGAAACATGAAACGTTGAGTTCCTATGTTATTAGTTATAAAAAAAGTGTTTCTTCGTTTTTATAGTATTTTTTATTATTAGATTCCTATTATAATTGATATTTTTTTATTTGAAGATAGTAAATATTATGGTACATTTCAACCTGTGATTTATTGTAATACATTGGTGATTTATATAAGACTTGTTATTCTTAAAGACAGGTTATAATAAGTATACCCTTAGAGTCCAAGGTAAAACTTTGAGTTAAGATAGCTTTATGATCCTAAACAGTGTTTATCGTTTCTTTGTTACCAACTTTTAATGGCACTATGTCCTGTTTTTAGAGTTTTTAATGAGAATTAATATCATAGCTATTGTAAGTTGAAGTGCGTACGTTTTTTTATTAGGTACTGTTTTGTTCATAAAAATTTAAACAGATTTTGTTTTATGTAACTGTTGTTTATTTGTTTTTAATCTAAAACAGTTTATAACCGACTTCAAAAAAGGAGGAGGTTCTCAATTCGACGCGTATTTTTTTTTTATGTATGTACACCGATTATTATTTTTTTTTTATTATACATAAATGACCTTCCGGGGCAAATAAATCACCCCATGGTGCTATACGCCGATGACAGTACTGTGGTGATTGAATGTGATGATCCCAAAACTTATGAAAATGAAGTAAATATGACATTAAATAAAATAATATCGTGGTTTGACAACAATAATCTATTAATAAATTTAGAAAAGACAAAAATTATGCATTTTTATCAAAGAATTCCAAATAAAAAACTTGACATTAGCTACTTAGGGACAAATATTGAATCTACTACTACTACTAAATTTCTTGGTATCAATATAGACAATAACTTGACTTGGAGATCCCAGACAGACGAAATATGCAAAAAACTTAACACATATACCTATGCCCTTTATAAACTATCAAAAATAGTCAATCTAGAATCCGTGCTTACAGCCTATCACGGTTATGTTGCATCAACACTCAGATACGGCGTTATTTACTGGGGCAATTCCGTTAACAGAGAATTAATCTTTAGAGCCCAAAAAAGGTGTATCAGAGCAATGTGTGGCCTAAAAAGCACAGACAGTTGCCAACCGATTTTTATAGGACTTAAGATTCTTACCTTACCATCGCTGTACATATACGAAACAAGTGTATTCGTCAAATCCAACATTACATCATATAAAATAGCTAGTAAAAGTTCTTACAGAAAATTACGCGATAAAAATAAGTCAGAAATCGAAATGAATTATGGCAAAACTGCATTAATGAATAAAAGCACATTCTGTATGGCTACTAAAATATATAATAAACTACCCGAAACCATTAGAACGTTAAATCTGGACAAATTTAAAAAAAGACTTTTATAAAATTTTGACAAATAAATGCTACTACTCAATAAAGAACTATTTCGACGATAATTCAGTTCTATAATTACTGCCTTACAAACACCTTACTTGACCTGCTAATGACCTTTAATTCTGTTCGACATTATCATTACTAATTATGACATTTAACTGAACCTTTTGACATTATTTATTTTTGAAGATTGTATAATTCCCTGTTTACTTTTGATAATTATGCCATGCTAATTTATAATTATATTTTTTTTTCTATATTGAACGTTGAGCTGTATTTTAAGTGAAGCATTTAACTTAGCGTAACTTAAAGCATTATATTTGTAGGCCTCTGGGCAAAACATGGAGGATCTACCCGCTTGTAACACCTCACACAATGTGTAACCTATGTTTACAAATAAAGTTTTCTGATTCTGATTACTCGAAGACGCCTGGACCGATTTGCAAAATTCTTTTTTTATTCGATAGGGTATACTTGCCATTTGGTCCCATTGTCATGAGGTCAGGATCTGATGATGGAATCCTGGAGAAACCGAGGGGAACTTTCGAAAATTGTAGGGGCGAGTAGGTTTTTTGTATGATGTTTAAGTAGGCCTTTAATAACACTACAACTTGACGAAGGTCGAAGTCGACCAGATGTTGGAGCCGGAAGACAGTCGAGGGATCTCCTTGACTATTTGGAGTAATTGCCTTGTGTTTGGGCTTGAATGATTCGTATTTATTTGGTCGTAACTGTCATTAAGGGTCTGATGATGAGAACGAAGGACAGCTCAGGGAACTCCTAAACGGTTTACAGTAACTACTTCGTGTTTGAACTTAATTCATTTATATTGATGAAAACTTTGTACCTGTAGGTATGTATCATAACAACTGAAGGTCTGCAGTTTACCTGATGATGGAGACAATTGACCGTCGAGGGAATTCCGGATGGAAATGAGAGACAGTCGAGAGAACTCCTCAACGATTCACAGCAGCTTCCTTGTGTTTGAGCTTAATTTGTTCGTTTTGATGATAACGTTACACCTTAACGGATTGTGACTGTCATTAGGGATCTGATGATGAAGACGAACGACAGTCTAGGGAACTCCTTAACGGTTTACAGTACCTACCTCGTGTTTGGACTTAATTTATTTATATTGTTAAGAACTTTCTCTCTCCTAGAGAGATAGCCTGTGTCCCATTAGTGGGAACATTAAAATGGCTGATGATGATGATGATGAGAAATTTCCCATTTCTTGGGATCTATATTTTTTAATCGGGCGGCTCCTTTCGTTGGCCTACACATAGCTACTTAAAAATATATACTATTCAATATGTTAATTTATATTTAAAATATTACTGTAGTTTACAGAAGCAATTGCAACAGACACTAAAAAGAAAAAAATAAAAAAAAAAACTACGTTTAAAAAAACCGACTTCAAAAACAAAAAAGTGTCAAATAAGTAATTAAAATTGATATTTTAATAGCACTCTTACGTACGCGAAGCTAATACTTTTAATATTAATAATAAAACACTATCAATTCTATGTGCTACCTATTCATAGGTTTAAAGTCGGTGCCAAGCCCTAAACAGAATAAAACTAAATGAGAATTAACTTAACTGCTAAAAGACGAAATTTCCACAACTAACAACGCAGCTATCTACTACTACTTTTAACAACCAAGTACGAGAAAACTTTCAGAATTCATAATTCATCCAAATATCTTTCTAAGCTATATACAGTTTCGCCGGTAACGAAACCATATAGACTTCTGATTCTACGCTAACGCCATCAAGTTAGAAAATCGGTACTAAATTTCTTAAATCCTAACAAATAAATTCAAACGCTCCCGGCGAGTTTAGGTACTCATGTAATCATGCTTATTATATTATGTATTAGGCTTGGCACCGACTTCAAACCTATGAATAGGTAGCACATAGAATTGATAGTGTTTTATTATTAATATTAAAAGTATTAGCTTCGCGTACGTAAGAGTGCTATTAAAATATCAATTTTAATTACTTATTTGACACTTTTTTGTTTTTGAAGTCGGTTTTTTTAAACGTAGTTTTTTTTTATTGTATTACTTATAATTGTTTTGTATCCAACCAACTTTGCCATTAATATTTCTTATTTTTTGATTAACAGAAGATTTTTGAAGATTTTTTTTAGTTTTTTTTTGTGATTTACATGTTATATGGGCTCAAAACGAGTACTAGTTTATGTTCAAAATATAATACCTACTGATTTTATTAAAATGTTGTCTTTTATTTCATTATTAATTGGTGTATTCCTAAAAACAAAACAAATGGGTCGTTATTGTTTATTGAATTTCAATAGATAAACAGTAGAATAATAGTGCATTATTTCAGAATCAATCAGTAAAAAGGACGTAACTCAAAATAATTATGTTTTATTTATTTCAGTCATTCCACAACAGTGAATTAAGTCAAAAAATGCATTATTTTGCATTAATAATGCGTTTACAATCAACTGAACTTGATAATGCTGATACGCATTGGATTCTTTACATGCAATGAACAGGACATTTGCAATAACCGTCACATAACATGAAATATCGGTTTTTCGTCGATTCTGAAAAATGAGCTATTTAGACTTAGTGCAGTGTTGTTCTGGGTGTGCGATATTTGTTTATAAATTTCAGAAAACTTCATCACAAATGATAACTGCTAAATCTACAGACACTCCATCTCATTCAAAGGAGCTACCGAAGAAAGCGCCTAGACAACGTGGCGGCATTCTCAGTTGTTTAAATGTAACCAGACAGACTGAATTGACTGAACGAGAAAGAAGGTTATACAATGTTTGCAGGAGAAAGCTAAAGGAAATAATAAGACTCCGAAACAAAATTAAAAATAAGAAGGCTGACTGCATACAACATTTAGCAGAAGACGAAAATTTGCATAAGCTATGCAATTTAAATATAAGTAATTCATTTATAGTACTGTTACAGAGTCAGTTAAGAAATTGCCCAAAAAAACCAAAAGGTAGGCGATATACAATTGACCAAAAAATCATGGCTTTAGGGATTTATAAAAAATCACCTGCTTGCTACAGACTTCTGAGAAGAATGTTTGCATTACCAAGCCAAAGCAGTCTCAATACGTTGCTGAACAAAGTACCACTCAAACCGGGCATATATTTAAAACATTAATGAAAATTAGTGATAAGCAAACAGATGATGACAATCTTTGTATACTTTCATTTGACGAAATGTCAATTAGAAAACATTTAAGTTACAATGAAAGTCAAGATGAAATACAGGGTTTCCAAGACCATGGCAATCATGGAAGGAACCATCAAATTGCCAGTAAAGCCCTTGTTTTTATGCTAGCTGGAATTAGAAAAAAATGGAAGCAGCCAATTGCATTCTATTTCTCGCATACTATGAACTCAGATAGAATGACTGTGATTTTAAAAGAGGTGTAGTATATTTTACTAAGATTGCATATAATTTCTTATTTTTTTTAAGTATAACATAGTAAAGTTTTGGTTTTTTTTTTCAGATACTAACAGAATGTTTCAATTCTAATATGAATGTGGTTGCCACTGTATGTGACTTATCCACAGTCAATATGAAAGTCTTGAAAGCGATGGGTGCAACAACAAGGGACCCTTATTTTTCCCATAATAACAAAGAAATTGTTGCTGTATTGGACCCTCCACATCTTCTAAAGTGTACCAGAAACCTTTTATTAAAACATGATGTACAGTGCACTACTGACATTCAAGGCAATAATGAATCCATAAAAGGTAAAATATAAATTAGTGTTTAGAAAAATCATCGAATTAGTTATCAACTATGGTATACTAGTTGGTAACTAGATATGTTTGCTACTAACTTTAACTATAATATTAATAGAACATTTTGTTTTGTTAAGGTGGCGGTTCGCGCCGCGACAGAGACGGGAGACCGAGACAGGAGACTGAGACCAGAGACAGCGACCATTACTTGACGTTAGGCAATATATACGCGACAGTTCGCGAGTGAGACAGAGACAGGAGACCGAGACGCGAGACAGGAGACAGCGAGACGGTCGCTGTTCCGGACCAGTAGTGTCTCGTGTCGCGCTCGTGAAAGCACACGTGTTTAGGTTTAAAAATGAGTTTTTGTGATGAAGACTGTGAGACTCTGATTGAACTAATCAGACAGCATCCTCCGCTATACAATGCACATTTAGACTCCTACAGAGATGAAAATTTGAAGGATAATATTTGGAAAAGCATAGCTGAAAGCATAAATAAAACAGATGAGTTATTCTTATTTTATTTATTTTGCATAAAATTATTATTTGGAAGGAAACATATAAGAAAGAAAAGGTGGAGTGGAATCAGCTCAAACAAGCCGTGTGACATGTTGTTCTTGCCAGTCTACTGCTCCTTGCTGTTACGTGAAGTAATTGGTTAATTTTACTCTAATATCGAGTCCGTTGCTGTTCGAAAACCCTCCTATTCCACGTAATGAAACAAAATTTGAAGGCAAATTTTCTTCTTCTCGGTTCCATTGGTGTACGGGCATTTGAGCAGATTCCAAAAATCCATCTCTTAATAGGTTATGCATGCAACAAACAACCAAAATCATGTCGGTGCATGTTTCTGGCGCTATTCCAATAGGAGTGTAAAATACTCTTAACACCTGAGACAGCAAACCGAACGCCTTTTCCGATTCTCGTCTCGCACGACAAAGTCGGTAGTTAAATATTTCTTTGCTTAAATCGTTTTTTGCAACTCTTCTAGCGTAAGATTTCATCATAAAAGTATCAAGACTAAATGCTTCATCTCCAACTAAAAAATGTGGTAATATTATGTTCGAATTTGGTAGATTTTTTGGTTCTGGAAAATTAAATTTATTTCTCATGATTTGTTTTCCCAATGTAGACTTTTGGAATATTCCACTATCTCCTTCTTTGCCATAAGAGCCGACGTCTACTGCAATGAACTTGTAATTATGGTCTACAATAGCCAAAAGAACAATTGAGTAATACTCCTTATAATTAAAATACAACGACCCACTATTTTCAGGGGCTCTTATTCTTACGTGCTTCCCATCAATAGCACCTGTGCAATTGGGGAATTGCCATTTATCCCAAAATTCTTCAGATACAAGCCTAAAATCACTTTCTTTTGGAAAAGACATAAAAATTGGCACCAAAACAGTCTTTAAATGTTTTAACACCTCTTTGACTATTTGTGAAATATAAGAAGGTGATATACGAAATTCGAATGATAGCGAAGCATATGTTTCTCCAGTCGCCAGGAATCTGAAAAAAATAATAATATTATTATTTATTACAGATTCGGAATGCCGTAAAAAATGGAAACTGATCAGGGACTCTTACAACAGATATAAGCGCAAACAAAAATAATCGACGGGATCTGCAGCACCAGCTAAAAATTCAAAGTGGCAGTTTTATG
Organism: Spodoptera exigua; assembly: GCA_902829305.4. Lineage (NCBI taxonomy): Eukaryota > Metazoa > Arthropoda > Insecta > Lepidoptera > Noctuidae > Spodoptera > Spodoptera exigua. Next base: position 4,258,185 of record LR824630.2, on the reverse strand, counting down.
AACGCTTAAGATTTTTAGAAAACACACCATCAGAACGGCAAAGCTGCACCAGTGTAGAACAAGAACAGCAAAGCTGCACCAGTGTAGAACAAGAACAGCAAAGCTCCGCCAGTGTAGAAAAAGAAGTTACTAATACCTCCCCAGGAGTAGAACATGCAGATACTCCTCACGAAGCTGCAGACACGTCAGTACATAACACTCCTTCAAAGGAATTACCAGGCACTTCTCAACCTACACAAGAGAAATCTAATATACCAAGTAACAGTTCTGCCAAGAATACAAAGAGAAAGAGACCAAAAGAAGATGAATTTATAAAATTTATGAAGGACAGACAGGAAAACCGAAATAGACAGCTGGAGTCATTAAAATCTCAAGAATCAGTTGATGATATATCGACATTTACAAAACATATTGAAATGATGTTAAGAAAATTGAGCGCACGTTCAAGAGCAATGGCAAAATCTGAAATTTTTAATATTGTCTTGAAGTATGAGATCACAGATATCGAGAGTCAAACTGAACGCCCCTATACATGTTCACCTTACAATTCACATTTTCCAACAATAGCGGCTTTATCAGGACCTCAAGCACAGAGTGATTCATCACGCCAGTTATCACATAATTCAAATTCATCATACAATTCATATTCTCCGATAAGTGCAGCTTCATCAGAACACCAAACACAGACTGGATTGATTGATTTAACATCTCGCCAATTACCAAATATTTCCGGTGAACCATTTCAAAGCAATTACGGTGAAATCGACCAGAATAATTTCGAGGAATTGGCAAACTTACCTTAAAGTAAGTGCTAATTTTTCTTTCACTGATATTCTTCCCTTTTCTTGCATTGATTTTTTCAGTAAATTTAATACGTAATCAAACTGTGTTTTATTCAGCCGAAAATACTTCCTGAATATATTGTCATCAAACATCAGGTGCTTCTTTACTAATAGCGAAAATGATCCTTCTTGACCTCTAGTTAAATATAAATCCTTAATAGGTAATCGTCTTTCAGTTTTGTATTTGTAATAATAATATAAGAGCAAATCATCGTCTTCTTCTTCCTCCAATAGCAGCTTCGTTACTTGGTTTTCCATCACGACACAAAACACCACTGACTTCATCGACAGCCTCTCTTGAACTGAGCGGTCGCTCCACGACACTTGTCGCGATCTTCGGTCTCAGTCTCGACCTACAGTACATGCCGAAGAGACCGAGACATTTGTCGCTGTCTCTGGTTTCAGTCTCCTGTCTCGGTCTTCCGTCTCTGTCGCGGCGCGAACCGCCACCTTTACAGGCGTTGCTAAATGGAGTTATATAGAAAGTTTCTATAATATGGATAAAAGTAATCCAAATTTTGTTTTTGCTCCTGCGTTAACTGAAAGCCATATTAAGCCAAATGTGAAGCAACAAATGCGTGTGAAGCTGGCGGCGCAAATATTTAGCCACTCGGTTACGGCTGGTATATTGGCGAAAATTTCATCAAGTAAGTGAATATGAATAAATATCACGCCTATAAGAGGCGTGCAGAGGAAGGCAGAGGTGCACTTTACCGATACTTAATGCCACTGTACAATGTAAAACCCACTTTTCACTATTTATGTTATGAGTTCCATATAATAGGGGATGAGCCTATTGCCATATACTGGGCACGATTCCAGACTCTGTGCTTCTACTGAGAATTTTGAAAAGACCCATTAATACTTTGCCCGACCTGGGAACCGAACCCGGACCCCTTGTCCGGCAGGCAACGAGGCAGTCAAGAAATATAAATACATAATCAAATTACCAGAAGCAAGATCATAGATCATAGCAAAACACTACTGTTAATAATAAACACTGAGCGAAGGCGATTGTGTTGATGTTTCCGAAACTGTTGTGCTATAGCAATTTATGTTGCAATAGCTGATTTCTACAAACTTAACTTATTTTTTTCAGATGAACTTCCTCCGGAAGCATGCTACTGCTACATTTACGAAAAATTTCGACGATTTATTCAATGCGGTGAATGCAGACAGCCCGGATTTACGTAGAGGAAAAATATACTCTACTAATATAACAACGCCTTCTCCTCACATTTCTTTATTTAATAAAATGCGTAAATTTATTTCAAGTATGAAATATCTCGGCAGTAGGTCCACACCTCCATCCCAAGATGGCTGGATCCACACATTGAATGCTATAGAAAGGCTATGGAAGAATCTGCAGGCAAAACAAATTAAAAGCCTTTCCACGCGTCGCCTAAACCTTAAGCCTTGAGCCACAGTTAAACGTCGGTTTAACTGTGGCTCAAATTATAATCCCACAATACAACAGTTTGTGGCGGGAGTAAAAACCGCAATTCTGTCGAACTTGCGCCATGCTGGGCAAAAACGGAATTGCGAGGACGACACTGCTGTATTGTGTGATAATTTTATCACATTTTTAAATGATTTGCCAACCACCCAGGACTAAGGTCCAAATCAGGCTGGGCCAACTATTCAGGTCTACACTGATCAAAATATTGAAGCGTCATTGAAGTACATGAAGCTGATGCAGTTGAAGCAGTAGAACAAGCAACGCCGGAAGATCAAACTTGTGGATACGTGTGTGGTTTTATATTCAAAAAACTCCGACATAATGGTTGCTCAGATTGTCGGCAAGCATTTTTGACAAATTATGCTGAAACCGTACACGTATTTACAAGCTTCTGAGAATACAGAGAGGCAAATTCTTTAAATTATGTTAGCAAAGAAATGATTCAATGTGTGGAAACAATGGCCTCATTAATTAATAAATATTTGCAAGACGAGGCTTGGAGAGAAAATGTAAAAAAAAATATATTGGGTGCAATAGATGTTGTGGACTTTTCTTTTTTATCTGCCTGTACAAGACATGCGCAAATTAATAAAGAAGATTTAAAATCTAGTACTTTTTATATATGCATAAAACGGTACACCACATTAAAGAATAGAGAAATGGAGGAAGACGAAAAAAGAAATGCCCTAAAGAGGAAAATACAAATTTTGAGAAATAAATAATGTAATAATATTTCATTGTTTTATTTGTAATCTTAATGCCCTGGTTTCTTCACCGCATGAAAATTTATAATTTTATGGAGATTCAGAGTTAAAGTTTTTACTCCATAAAATTATAAATTTTCATGCTGATAAATTGCTTGATCAATCCATTAAAAGTAATTTTAAAAAGCCCGCCTGATGATTCAGTTTGTATTGCTAATCCGCAATGGCGCTAGTGTAAATACATGTGTAGTTTGTGGTCGCTTCTTTTTTCCATAGAGTTACCATTCTTCTCTCGTAGAGAGTTATTATATTCCTTGTTTATCCATTTCCTCTTCAACGTTCAGGAACCCCAATACGGTTCAATCAAACCAAATCACTGGTTCTACCTATCAAAGCGGTCGGAAAAATGTGTCAAAGCGTAAGAGAACTTCTGTAGATGATCAATTTGAAAAAGAAATGTTAAACATGTTTAAAGAGAATGCCAAAATGATGCAGAACGATGACATGTCATTTTTTTGTTCCCTTTTGCCGATTATGCAAACTTTTTCTACTCGCCAAAAATTGATTTTCCGTTCTGAAATGCTACAAAAGGCTATTGAAATGTCAACGAACAATGACAATTTTAGTGAAAACCGGCCTGGAACTTCTCATACTTTTACTACATCTTCGGAGTCACAGTCACAGTATTCAGATTTAGTTACTCTATACTCCACATTCGAATCCGATAATTCGCAAGACATACAGGAAGGACCCTCAACACAAGTAATATTGAAAGAATTCCTTAATTTTAATTAATACTAAAATTTGTAACTGGTACTTTGATTTGATTAAAAATACATAATATGTATATTGCTGTTGCTCTCAACCAGGCTTCTTATCGTACACTTCATAAAGTACACAATACTGACTAGAGTCAAACAGTAACAGGAGCAATAAATGAACCGACTATTTAATTTGTATTTGTATGAAATAGAAGAACATGTATGAAACAGCTTAATTTATGGCTCCTATTACAGGAAATACCCGGTATGTAGTGTAGTTATAGGAACTCACCTTAAAGTCACTGCCAATCTTTCTACTGGTGCTACTGGAACACGGAACATGTAGCTATGCTTCAAATTGTCCTGAAGCTTGGCGAGCAGCTCGTCAAAACTTTTGATAGACATCCTGAAGTAATCAAAAAATGTTTCTTCGTGTTCTCGTAATTTCCCAAACAGCGTACAAAACTCTCCTTCAATTAAACGGTCCATAATTACTGGGTGAACATGATATCTTCTCTTACGTTGTTTTTTTTGCCGTAATCGTTTGCGTAAAAAATACGCCCATATTATTGCATTTAAAACTGGATACATCTGTCGTTAACTGTACACGTCTGAAGCACTCTGTCGTCAGTGAAGCACTAAACGCTTGATCACGACCGACGATCAGCGCGTGCGACCGGCGCGTATAGTACGCGCTGAGCGTCGGTCGAGCACTGTTTCCAGCCTAAGTCCTGGAATTTTTTAAGCCTTAATTAATTTTCCAGTCGCTTAAGAGTTTTACAAACTTACAAGACTCAATTAATGGAAACGAATAAACCTATTTTAATGAAACTTTGCTACCCATACGGAATACATCAAGGTCTAAATAGTTACTAGAAGACTGTTTTTGAAAATTGTCTTTCTCTATCTCTCTGAACTCTTATTTGAAACAGTCTTCTAGTAACTATTTAGACAATAATATATATCAGGTATGGGTAACAAGTTTCATTACAATCGGTTTATTAATTCCCATAATTTGGAACTTGTAATTTTGTGATAAAAACCGCACTAACGATCTTAATGTTCCTAATTATTAGATTTAAAAATACAGTGGTTTTTTCCAATATAATTATAATTAAGTCAGAATAATTATTTGCACTACTGTGCAGTCTAGACTTAAGAAATCCTATTTTGTTACCAGAATTTTATTTTTGTTACCGTCCCATAAAAGTGGGCGCATCTCTATTTTCGTATTTTATTATTGTATAAGATATTAATATATTTATGTGATAAAAACAAAATTAAATAGTTATTTTTAGTATTATGTATGTATAAAAAATGAATACAAAATAAAATAGACTCAATAATGTAAAGTTCATCAAGAGTTGTGGCCGAATAGTAACGTAAAGGAAACATTACTCCTACATTTCAAGATCTTTCTGTTAAAATAGACTGATTTTTTTAAAAACAAGTAAAATTTTGTTTTATTATCCTATTTAATCAAATAAAACTTCTATTAATATAATTCAACGTGAAATTTACGTAATCTAGTGAAAGTAACAAAATAAGAAATTTTCTGTACCTTGGGTTTGTTTTAATAGATTTTGCTATTTATTTACGTTTTATATGTGAAAACAAACCTCATATTTACTTAGTCGGGTCATAAGTTCTGTCACAAACTTTTGATGTAATAACTTATACGCCTTTTGACAATTATTTAAAAATTATATATGAAATGAAAGGTCATTAAATGTACAATATAATTTTATTTACATTATTCGAAATGCCCTCCCCCATTTTGAACACATGCCCTTAATCTACGCGGCCAGTCATCGATCGCTGCACGCACCACATTCATATCTATGTCTGCCGCTGCTTTAACCAGAGATGCTCGGAGAGACTCCAAATTCGGGTGAGGTTTAGCACAGACTTTTTCCTCCAAATATTGCCATATCTTGTAGTCCAGTGGGTTTAAATCTGGACTAGAAGAGGGCCAGTCTTCATGCCGGATGAAGTCAATTCCACGAGCGATCAACCAGTCTTGCGTACTTCGTGCCTTTTGAGCCGGTGCAGAGTCCTGTTGGAATATCCAATGCCTGTTCCTGAACATTGTCTGAGAAAGAGGTTCCACTATGTTTGTTAGGACAGTATTTTGATAAACTTCGGCACTAGTTCTCACACCTTTTTCACAGAAAAACACCTCAGTTACGCCTGAATATGAGACTCCAAGCCAAACCATGAATGAGGAAGGGTAATGCCCACGCTGGACCCTCGCAATACGCGCGCTTGCTTCTTCACTGCTGTGGGCATACACCTTATCATTTTGTTTGTTAAAACTTTCTTCAATAGTAAAAATTTTTTCATCCGAAAAAAGAATTTCGCGGTATTTTTTTCCCGCGTACCGTCGTAGCAAAGCGCGGGATCTGTCTAGCCTAATTTTTTTTAAACGCTCGTTCAAAAAATGTCCTGTCTTTTTACGATAAGCTCGTAGTCCCAGGTCTTCATTTAGTACTCTTTTAACAGTGGTTCTGCTTAGCCCCATCTGCAGAGCTAGGATTTTTTGTTTACGTACGGGATTTCGTTCGATTCGCGCCTTCACTGCTTTGATGACCTTATGTGTCCGAACTGTGCGAGGTCGGCCGCTTCTCTTACGATCTTCGAAGCTTGACTCTTCGGTGTATCGTTTGATAGTACGATAAACAAACCGTAACGTTATTTTCAAATTTTGAAGAATATTGAAAATGTCTTTTGGCGCGTAACCACAGCGGTGCAACGCGATAACCGCGATTCTGTCTTCTTTATTCGACCACTCCATATTTAAAAATGAATAAAAAATAATTTCTTTTTTATTTTCTACAAGCGCGAAAGTTCTATTTTTAAAATAAGTCGAAGAATTTCTGGCCAGTAATCGAAAATTAAAAATATAAGGTTTTGACAGAACTTATGACCCGACTAAGTATAATCTTTAGATCTTTACCCATAACTTAATATAAAGAAATCAGGTATATTTTAATATTTTCATTTTATCATATTATCTAAGCAATGGTACATTTTTTTTGAGAAATGCTCTTAAACATTTTAAATAATGTGGTGAGTGACATGCTAGAAGAAGTGCCTTTAAATATCTACAGGAACCTGTACTACCAACATGACGGAGCGCCCGCGCACTATCAGGTGCGCGTACGTGAGTACCTAAACATTCATTTTGGTGACAAGTGGATAGGTCGCGGCTGGCCCCTGCCATGGCCAGCACGCTCGCCGGATCTCACTTCGCTAGACTTTTATTTGTGGGGTGAGTTAAAAGAATTGTTTACTCTACGGAGTACTCCAATCGCGAAGAACTGAAGGAACGAATAACGAACGCTTTTAACAGTGTGAGAAGTGATCCGTTCGTCCTTAACCGCGTTAAAGACAATATGCGAAGGCTTGCCGAACTGTGCATAACGCGTGGAGGTGCACATTTCGAAAATCTTTTAAGATTAGTCTAATTTCTTCTTTAAGTGCAAAATCGTTGTAAATACTCAAATTAATCGTCGTAATACTCAAATTACAAATCGTTGTAAATAGGTGTGATTCCATTTTTTAAATACGCCAAAAATACGATGGTGTTGTTTGATCTACTTACCTAGATATTTTTGCCTGTCCTAAGCCAGATTTAAAGTATGAAGGGAAAATGTATTCATAACTTCATAAGAAATAACAGTGGTTATGGATGGACAATCCCCTATAATATATAACAGTGATACCCTAAGCACATTAACTCTACACTGAGAAAAATTTTGAGCCTATTCGTACATTACCGTAATGTATAAGCAATTTAAACTAAAATAAGGAAGCAGTGTCCTTATTTTTGTTGAGTATTACGTAATAATGTAGCATATTCCTCAAGCGTTTTATACCGCAACATGATCTGTAATGTATTCGCTGTCAAGTACGTAAGCATAAAAGCCTCATTAGTCATGTTGCCAAATCCTAACAGTTCGTAGCTCCCAACAATCTGTTATGGACAAGGACACATTACAAATCATTACAATACTAATAGATACGTATAAGTATGTAAAATACAGATAAATAATGTCATTGGTACAGTATACCACTGCCACATGCGTATAATGTCGTTTAAGCATTGTGTATGTGTTCCATTCCATAGACATACCGTAGAACCAGATAATACTACCGCTACCATGTAACTTACCCGTTACATTATAAGTAGCTCGCATCTCGATTTTAATGTAACTGCGACATAAAAACGGTAAGACATTACGTAAAATGTCGTCGGAAAATTGTGTAAAGATACTGATTAATTATACATACTCTACAACTAAAGAATGCTGCTGGAACAGTATTATGTGCACGTTACATTATACGTAATTCGAATATAGACCGTAATGTGCAGTGTACATTATAATAATTGCACATACTTATACTGTCGCTGAAACATTGCGTAAAGATACAAAACCATTGTAGGATATCTGCAACCAGATAATGCTTCTGGTACCATGTAACTTACCCGTTACATTATAAGTAGTTTTTTTTGTGGGTAGACACAGTAGTGTAAATACATATTTTTGTTGCTCTGACAGTTTTAAATAATTTTTGTTATATTTGTACAATATTTAATGTTATAATACAGTGAGTGTGTTCTAGACCCCCCCTTTACTTGCCAATAATCGTTATCAGGTGTCTCCGATAACTTGTCTCCGATAAGTCTGAACTCATCTCATCAAAATGGAGTCAAAGCTTGCTGCTAGTTTTGAGGCAATGAAGGCTACATTGCTCTCTAGAATGACTGCGCATGAGGAGAAGCTTGAGAAGGTCACAGCAGGAAACCAACCTCCCGCTGATATTGCTGGACTGCAGTCGGAGTACAGTGACTTCAAACATTTTGTTTTGGATGCACTACACAGCTTCGGTACGCAGATTGAGCTGCTGTCTCAGGGCTATGACAGACACGAAACCGTGATGCGGAGAAAAGTACTGCTTGTCCATGGTGTCCCTGAAGCGAAGCAAGAGAAGCTGCCAGATGTCATCACCGCTGTACTCCATGACCGCATGAAGTTAACCGAGGTAGGTAGAAGTAACATACATGTGTGTCATCGGCTGGGGCACTCTAACCGCGGCCCGAGGCCAATTCTCGTACGCTTCTTCACTACGGAGCATCGGCACCTCGTGTGGGACAACAAGAAGTCACTTAAGGGCACTGGCATCACCATTTCCGAGTTCCTGACACAAATGCGACACCGTGCCTTCACTGCCGCACGTAAACACTTTGGTCTCACCAATTGTTGGTCAGTAGAAGGCAAAATTATAATCATTGCGCCGGATAAATCACGACACAAGATAGAGTATATGTCGGAACTCGAGGAACTAATAACTAAATTCCGACGCTGCTCATCAGTTGGTGATGACACTGTGCCTGCTGGAGACCCTAATTTGGCTGCTGGTGGTGACCCGTTGGCCAAGACCCTGCGAAGGACGCGTAACGCTCGCCGGAACTAAGTGTTAGTATTCTTGCCAGTTTACATTGTTGTTGCTGTGTACAACATTTCTTGGTGGCTTTGAACTTTCGTTTCACTTACTGGTACTAACCTCACATCACATTTAACATCATTACATCATGTCATCTTTTGCCGGTACATAGAAAAATATTATTTTTGTGTTAATAATTATTGTGTTGTTTGTAATTACAATTGTCAAAGTCATTCTCATTTTTCACTGTCATCCGACATTTGTCATTATGTCACTGTCACTTTCATTTTATGATCTGCTTGCATGTGGTGTGTGGTCAAGAATATTATAAAGTACACTGGATGTTGCACCAAGAAAAAAGAACTGAGGACTAATAAAATGACCTTGATACACGTCATTTATGTTTTGCATCTCTTTCATCAGGGTGACAACTATTTTTACTAGCTTTAGGATATTTTGTACATATTTATGATTGTTTAAATTCAACATTTCTATTTTAGTGTGGTTTTCGATCGTATTAGTTTTGGTTTAGTAATCTATACATACTTATAATTGTAAATCTGTAGAGAACTCAATTCTGTACATTAAATATATTTTCAAAATAACTATCAGGGGTTGGTAGTCGATAACTCGATACTGATGCTAAAAATACAATGGCTAAAATGTTTGTCTGTCTGTCGTATGTTCCTTATCCCATTCGTTGCTACCAACGCACCATTTGCGTTGATCGAGAAAACTACGTCATGCCACCAACATACCGTATGCGTTGAGGGTACCTTAGGACGTTTATTGGCATTACATAAAAATTATAAAAAATATTTAAATATTTGTCAACATTTCATGGCCAGAAACATTTTTTTAAATGTAGAAATACTGTTGGGTTTTGCTTTGAACTGTGTTCTTGTGCTGATAAGGAAACAACGGTTGGTGCCTTGAAGATCGATTTTGATTTTGGAATAACAGATGTTTTAATGAGTGTTTACCGCATGTTTGTGAATTGTCCAACGCCTGCGCTGCGCCGGCCCCGTGCCTTCGCTTTACGTCGCTTGCGTATGTTTTAGGTCTAAGGCGAGCACAAAGCGTGCGCGGATGCTGTGCGTGTTCAGCGCATGTTATCTTAATACACCCTAAAGAGTACTTACGTATACACACAACCGTTAACACTTAACAGTAATACTGCTATATCTAGATATCATTTCTTTAGATATTAAACTTGACACAAATATTTTGGCAGGTAAGCAACACAAATTAAAAAGATATACTACGTATGTAAAAAATAAGAATTATAATGATAGGTATTCTTTCAAAAACACCCCTTGAAAACAAGTCAAGATGATAAGTTCCCATTTAAGATTTAAAATTAGTTGCAGCTAAAAGAAAATACCTATTTGATTTCATAAGTCCTTACCAGTCCACGATATCAACCATCATCATCTTCCTGCCCTTGTCCCGTTTTATTTGGGGTCGGTGCAATATGTTTTTTTCTTCCATTCTGTCCTGTCACTCGTCACGCTATCGCTAACTCCTCTGTCTTCCATATCACTTCTCACACGATATCAACCATTCAATATTCCAAATCATAAAGCCTAGTATCAAGTCCTTTTTATTTAAATAATAACAAATGTCTATACATATTGAAAGAGGGCGAATGTAAGATCATGTGTGTTGACGATAGGATCCCGATCTCGATTTTCAGCCACCATAGGCACGGGCTAGCGGATGGTGAATAATTGGTAGGTTGCCGTCAGACCGTACCGGGGATATTTAAAAAAAGTCATTACAGTGCAAAATCATTTTTATTAATAAAAATCACAAGTTAAACAAAGTTAAACTGTTTTATTTTCACACGTGTGATATATCACACGTGTGAAAATAAAACATTAAACATTATGCAATTTTTGCCTTTTAGTGCGAATGTCACCCAAAAGCTTTTGAGTATAAGTTTTCAGATAAGAATGAATTCTTATTTTAAAAAAAACTATTCGAAATATATTTTATTATTTTTAAGTGTGGGAGAGCCATGCTTCGGCACGAATGGGTCGGCTCGACCGGAGTGATACCACGGCCTCACAGAAAACCAGCGTGAAACAACCACAGCGTTGTGTTTCGCCGTGTGAGTGAGGTGACCGGAGGCCCAATCCTTCCCCTCCCTCAATCCCTAAATCTCCAAATCCCAAATCCCTAAAAGGTCGGCAACGCACTCGTAACTCCTCCGTTGCGGGTGTCCCTGGGCGGCGCTGATTGCTTACCATCAGGTAATCCGTCTGCTCGTTTGCCGACCGATTACATAAAAAAAATAAAGTTTCGTGTAAATCCATACAAGTATCAGTGATTGGATGTTTAGGCACAAATAATTCCTGCAACAGTGGATAAAAATTTTCCAGGACTGCTAACACTAATTTCGATTGTACAGTATACCTTTGGATACCGAGTGCTTAAACAAACTATCTGAGTAGCGCACTACCTCGAACGCTGCATCAGATGCGAAACATAATTTACCCCTATTTACAAAGGTCGTAAACGCAGAATGTCTATTAATATTAACAAAATAATCATGATCATTTTTTTTTTCATTTTCGGTAGTTAATAATTGATGACAAAAGTTACAAGTGTTTTTTTGTAAAATTTTATGAACTATGAATTCTGTTATATTCTGTAATTACGAACAATGTTTACTAACGACTTCAAATCTTTTATTTTTTGTTCATTTCGCGCAACTTTTTGTTGTAATTTTTTTTCGTTTTTTCCAAACACTTTTCCCGAGTGACTTTAATTTACATTGAACATTAAAATCTTTTAAGCGGCGTCGTTTCGCTGGCGGTTCATTTTCATCAACTACCTGTGGAACAAAGATTATAATCAGTAACAACTAAGATGATCAAAAGGTCTCAATGTCTATCATGAGCTTACTACATCGTGAAAAAACCAAAAAAAACCTAACCTGGATGTTGAAGGTTTGGTTTGACTTCTATGCCATAAGTACTAGCTAATACTACACAATAAATTAAATACTTACAATATTTTCACTGTGTGTGTTGTGCGTTGGTATTGTTTCATTTGATGAAGCCGAGCACTTGAATGGCGTTGTACTTGCCTGTAATTTGAAATATTATTGTTAACATGATTGCTAGGTATGTAAGCAGCAAATTTTGAAAAGGATAAAAACATACCTTAATACTAGACAATAAGTTAAATACTTACAATATTTTCATTTTGTATGATGTGTATGTCCTTTTCGCAACAGCTGTGTTCTTTTCCTGACACTGGAACAGTTTCTGTCGGTATCATTGCATTAGGTGAAACCAAGCATTTGAATGGCGTTTTACATGCCTGTAATTTGAAATATTATTCTCAACATGGTTGTTGGGTGGGTAAGCAGCACATTGTGAAATGTAAAAAATGCTTACCATAACGTTATTACCACAGGAGCATAATTGTACAGAATCAACCGGAACAGCACTATTTAAAAGCCTTTTTGGTCTTAATGGGTCATAATTCTCCGGCTTAAAGTGTAAGCTACAAATCTTTGCTGATTCATAAAACTTCCCTTTTAATGGTATAATAGACCACCATTTCTGCCTTTTTTCCGAGTCCTTGGGAAAACTGAAACATAAAATTAATTGTATATTAACCGAGTTGACTGATTTAATTTACTGTAATTAGAGCAAAATAGCAGGACCTCTCTAACCTTAGTTTCAACACTCTTTTAATAATTAAAATTTGAAGACCTTTCTGTTTTACCCTCAGATATAATACGTTAGTCTCATTATAAGAGCAACGAGGCCTACATAAAATTCAACCATTCCACAAACCAAAAAGTATCTACCTAACTTAAAAAATATGGTCACTCTTTAGCTCTTTGTTTACAAACATACAATTTTGACGTCTAAGACTAAACGTACCTGTTTTTTAATAATTAAATGCGATTTACACCTATAAATTTCTAAACGATGACAAAGATTACTAGATAAATGTTTGTGACACCGTTTCGAACGTAAATATTTACAGATTTTTTAAATATTGGCATAAAATAGGTAACGATAATGTATAACTTAAAATATGGTATTTCTGGACTTACCTGTGAAAGATGACATTTCATGTTGGGTTCCATACACTTGTACAATCTTTGACTACGCAATACATAATAAGGCACTTTAAATTAATTCACAGATCCTCGAAATACTTCAGTCAAACACTTCGAGTAGCCGAAAAGTAATTGACAGAGTAGCCATTTTGGATAATACTACCCCAACAGTGTTACAAGTTTTGAACTCCACGTTAAAAGTTTAAAAGTGGGTAAACTTAAAAATAATTTTAATAAAAAAACAACTTTAAATTAGCCTGAATAAACTATGAATAACTTTTAAATTGTTTAAATTTTTAAGGCTGATATTTGGATTTCAAAATAAACATAAAATATGTGTGCCTCTCTTTTGGTCATATATTTATGATCAGTTACCAAGGTAAAAAGTCATTTTATTATGGCAACATTTTATTCAAGTGTGAGCGAGATAAAAAACATACGAAAGGTGAATAAACTTGGATTCAATAATTTCTTTTAGGGGCAACATCCAGTGTTCTATATAATATTCTTGTGTGTGGTTCAATTACGTTTTATTTTTGCATCTAACTTTTTTTTTTCTCCATGTATCAATGTGTTTTTATTTCTCCGTTTTATTTGTGTATTTGCTTTTTGGTTTTACTACGATTAATTATTATTTTAAGTTATTCTTTTTGTGTATACTTTTAATTTATTTGGTAAGTGGGGGAGGTTGCCTTTGCACTTGATTTAGCAAGCAACCGTCGCCATCTTATTTTGATTTGCTTTTTTTTTTAATAATATTAGAAATTTATATTTGTTTATTTTAATATAATATATGTATATTGGTACTTAAATGGATGATTTAGTTGGTTTTAATGACAGTTTTTTCACTTGTTCTTCGGCGTCTAGTTTTGTTAGTGCGGGCAGTGATGCTTCGCAGCCACTCACCTTGCATGACAACTTGTCTAATCTTCTTTCACTTTTCCCTAAAAACCTTAATGTCGCTCACATAAATGCTCAGAGTGTTCCTGCTCATTACTCTGATCTTCTGGCAACTTTCAGCAATGTTCATCTCGATGTTCTATTAATTTCAGAGACATTTCTCAAGCCTTCCCTCTTTTCCACACACTATGCCCTCCCAGGCTTTGTATTGGTTCGCAATGATAGAACAGGCAAGGGCGGGGGTGGGGTTGCCATGTATATACGTTCAGACTTGCCTCACCGCGTCATCAGCGCGTCCCCATCTTTCTATTCGGAGTCAGCCGAGTTCATGTTTGTCGAGATTTCAATTAATCTTAATAAAATATTGGTAGCTGTCATATATAGTCCAAACTTACGTATCAATTATTTCGATAGTCTCGACAGACAGCTCGACAACCTATGTCCTAATTATAACCATATAATAATTATGGGTGATTTTAATACATGCCTTCATAAACAAGATTCACGTGCTTATAAACTTCAATCTCTCCTATCATCCTTTAATCTTCACTTACTACCTCTTTCGGCCACTCACCATCCTCCTAACTCTTCTCCTTCCTTACTTGATATCATGATTGTGTCGTCCCTTGATCATGTTGATGATCATGGTCAACTCACTGCCCCCTTCTCCTACCATGATCTCATCTTTATGTCCTATCGCATACGTCCTCCAAAACCTAAACCTAGTTTTCTGAATCTGCGTAGTTACGGGCGGCTGGACCTGGAGGCATTACAGCATGATGTCAGCCGGATTGACTGGAGCTCTGTTACCAATGCTGATGACATTAATGCGAAGGTCAGTCTCTTTAACGAGATAATTATCGAGATTTTTGACAAGCATGCTCCGTTGCGCCGCGTTAGGATTAGGCGTAATCCGGCTCCTTGGATTACGCCTGTCATTACGGATGCTATGGCTCGCAGAGATAGGGCCAAACAAAAGTTGAAGCGCAGGACTACCGAAGAAAATTTTTCATGCTATAAATATTTACGCAATCGGTGCAATCGTCTGTGTAGGGATGCCAGGAGACGATACTTTGACGATAACCTAACTAATCACAACGCTGGTGATGTTTGGAAGTTCCTACGTTCTGTGGGTATCGGCAAAGCCCCAATTGATGTTTGTAAAGATGTTGACCTTACCTCCCTAAACCATCACTTCTCCCTCTCCCCTGTTTCTCTTGACTGCCTTACTAAATCTATCACTCTTCTCGATCTTTGCTCCTCTTCACCTCCCTCCTTTTCTCCTTTTGAGCTCAGTAGTGTCTCTGAAGATGATGTTAGAAAATCTATGCTCGCCATTAACTCCTCGGCGGTGGGTGAGGATGGTTTATGCTCCCGCATGTTTACCCCTATTCTAAATCACCTTCTCCCTATCCTTACTCACATTTTCAATTTCTCCTTATTCTCTTGCTCCTTCCCTTCTGCCTGGAAAAATGCCCATATTATCCCTTTACCTAAAATCAACAATCCCTCGTCTCTTACTCATTACCGACCTATTTCCATCCTGCCTTTTCTGTCTAAAGTTATGGAACATATTGTTCACAGGCAGCTAACTTCATTCGTAACATCTAGCAACCTTATCTCTCCCTATCAATCTGGCTTTCGCCCCGGCCATAGCACTGTCACGGCACTGCTCAAAGTAACCGATGACATACGCTGGGCCATGGACAACAAGTCCCTTACTGTTCTTGTGCTGTTGGACTTCAGTTCTGCCTTCAACTCTGTGGATTTTGACATACTGTTGGGGGTCCTGAAGGCCAATAATTTTTCTGTTTCCTCTTTAGCCTGGTTTGAGTCTTATCTTCGGGGTCGCCGTCAGCGGGTCCGCCTCGAGGAAACCTTATCCGATTGGTGCGACCTTGCGACCGGGGTCCCTCAGGGTGGCGTCCTCTCTCCTCTGCTTTTCTCCATCTTTATCAATACCGTTGCCAGGGTCATTTCTTGTAATTACCATCTCTATGCGGACGATTTGCAGCTGTACCGTCACTTCGACATGTCTGAAGCTCATTCTGCTATCGATGCCATGAATCGTGACTTGGATGGTGTTGCTGAGTGGGCCAGATCTTTTGGCCTGCAAATCAATCCTCTCAAGTCTCAGGCCATGATCATCGGTAGCAGATATTATCGTAACACTTTCGACGTCTCTGGCCTCGGTCCATTGCGTTTGAATGGTACAGCGATTCCATTTACCAATAGTGCTAAAAACTTAGGTGTACTCATTGACTCGAATTTATCGTGGGATGCCCAGGTGAATGAAGTCAGTCGGAAGGTTCATTTTTCTATTCATTCGCTGAGGCGCCTCCAGACCCTGCTGCCTGTGAAAACAAAGATTTACCTTGTCCAAGCGCTGATCATGCCTCTGATGGACTATGCAGATGCTTGCTATCTGGATGCCACTGAGGAGCTATTAAATAAACTTGAGCGATTGCAAAATCTATGTATCCGCTTTGTATTCGGTCTTAAGAAGTATGATCATGTCTCCGAATTCCGCAATAGGCTCAAGTGGCTCCCTATCCGTCTTCGCAGGAACACTCGTATTTTATGTCTCCTCTACAATTCCCTCTACAATCCAACTTATCCCGCTTACCTCCGTGACCGTTTCTCCTTGGTGCGTCCTCCTGAAGTCCTAACTCGTTCTCATCTCAAGTCCAACCTTAAAATCGTGCCTCATAATACCGACTTCTTCTCCTATTCTTTCACCGTTTATGCTGTGAGACTGTGGAATTCTCTCCCGCCTAACATTCGTGACGCTAAATCGCTCGCTCTCTTCAAAAAACTAGTTAAGGACCATTACCTTTCTTCATGAGTACTTACAGTTACGTTTATTTATATGTGTATCTTATTTATTGTTATTATTATATATTAAGTATTTATATTTATATGATATATATATATACATATATTACCTATTTGTTATCGTTAGTTCTTTTTTTTTCACTTTTGTTACACACTGTGTCTTATATTTTAATTACATTTCCTGTCTCAGGTCTACTGGAAGAAATTCCAACAGGAATAAGTAGCACCTTTGTACTCTTATTTTTTTTTATGTATTTTCCTCTGTGCTGTTTGTGTGTACATAAATTATTATTAAATAGTTCACATCTCGATTTTAATGTAATAGCGACATGAAAAGGTGTGAAATTACGTAAAATGTCGTCGAAAAATTGTGTAAAGATACTGATCAATTATACATACTCTACAACTAAAGAATGCTGCTGGAACAGTATTGTGTGCACGTTACATTATACGTGATTCGAATATTTTACGAAATTGTAAAAATGGTAAAGCTGGTAAAAAAGTATCGTATGGAAACTTTACCTAATATTCATAGACCTTTTCAACGATACCCCACAAAAGGGGGTGTGCTCAAAAAAAATAATTCACCCCCACCCCACTTTACATGCATGGGGAGGTACCCTTAAAAAGGGGTGATTTTTATTTATTTGGTTTTTAAAATTGAGATATATATCCAAAGTATCGACAGACCAAGTTACATGCAAATCGGTTTATAAACGTAGAAAATATTGTGCTGTGACACGAACCAACACTCCGCTCCTGACGCCCGCTGCGAACGCACGTCTCCACCCTGCATCGCTACGAGTTCCGCACTAGCGTAGCTCTGCTACGCTCCGCGCCACGCCGTAGCGCCATCGCCGGACATCAGACCACGCCTCCGCTACGTAGCGCTGCTACGAACTCTGCTACGTCGCAGCAGTTGTTTCGTGACAGAGCTACGAGGACTTTGCTGGTGCGTGCCTTTTTCAAGGCGCGTTCTCAGTCACGCTTCTGTGAACACGTACAGAGTCGAAACGTTGATTTTTAAACCCGCAGTTTCGCGGTACCTGGTGGAAACCTTACGGTGTCAACGATCCAGGTGGCGTGCGCCCCGAGTACGTCGGCCTTGTCCCTTCAGGACATTGCCAATTATCGGAAGGGTGCTGGGACCATAACCTTGGGGGCTCCCCTAGTTGTACCCAGTACTTAACCCGTTCTCTTCACAGCTTCGCCGGCCGCCTAACAGCGAACCGGCGCATAGGAACCCGCTACACATTAAGATTGATAGCGGGATTACAAGCTTAGGGTACACCAGTAGGTACTCACCTCCCTGCCTACACCCGGTAGGGAGGGTACACACCTCCGAGTTCACCCCTCGGAGGGTTAGGATTATAGGGCCCCTCAGGCCAAAAGGCAGTTGCACCAGACCACCGAGTTTGGGACTGCCCGTAATACAGATAGGAGTAGGAGCATAGGCCCATTCCATCATGGCCCTTCAGGCACTACTTCTTCGCCTGATTAAAAGGCTGGACAATAGTCCATCTCTGCAAGCTGAGATTGCACCTCAGCTCGTAAATTTCATTAACAACCTGATTCCGGGATCCCCGGAATCACCTTCGCCTCCTCCTCCAAGGAGGACTCAACGGAGGCGGTCCGTTTCGGCTCGGGATAGATCCCCTTCGGACTCCCAACAGAGATTTCGGTCACCAATAAGGTTCGACCAAGAGGGGCTTCGTTCCCCTTCTCCTTGCTCCTCCCCGGAGCACTCGAGGAGGCTAACCACCCCCCCTCCACCACCAATGTCAACAACCCAGAGGGCCTCGTCCCCCCTGGAGAACACTTCTTCCTCGGACGAGTTCCAACTCGTCCAAGGAAAGAGGAAAAAGAAGTCTCACTCCGGCTTGGCACCAGCATCCAAGGCCAAAAAGGCCTCTTCTCCGGCGGCATCTGCCCCGAGCAGCCGCTCGGGTAGCCCCATGGCTACCTGCCCTCCGGCCGCACCAAGCCGACCACTACCTTCAGCCTCTCCGGCTCTGCCATCAACTTCGGCCTCTACGGCCCCTCGTTCCGCAACCACTCGAAAGGTTGCCCCCCCACCACCAATTTTCATCCACAATAAAGGGATGTGGACCGAAGTCTCAAAGGCGTGCGCAGAGAAGCGTATCGCCTACATCAACGCCCGCGCCGTCGAGCAGGGCATAAAAGTAACGGTCGCCTCACCGGCCGACTTCAGAGCATTAAGCTCCCTCCTCTCGGGAAGGAACATTCCCTTCCACACATACTCCCTTAAGGAGGAACGACCAGTGCGGGTCGTTGTCAAAAACATTCCGCTCGAAATCTCCGAAACGGAGATTGAGCAGGACCTGAAAATCCAAAATATCCCGGTAATAAAGGTCCACCGTATGCACCGTAGGAATGGCGAACGCTACAACATGATCATTGTAGCCGCCGAACCTACCGAGGGCCACCACCCTATATTTAAAATTTCCCGCATTTGCGGTCTCTCCGGTCTTAAGGTGGAAAGACCCCACAAGAGTGGCACTGTCACACAGTGCCACAAATGTCAACTATACGGCTACGCGCAGCGCAACTGCTTCGGCAAACCCCGTTGCGTCAAGTGCTTAGGCGACCACGGCACGTCCGAGTGCCCCCGTCCCAAGGACCGCACCCAATGCACGGAGCCCCCCAGCTGCGTGCTATGCGGCAACGCCGGCCACCCGGCCAACTACAGGGGATGCCCTAAGGCCCCCAAAACTTCGGCACCAAAGCTGATAAAGCGAGCCATAGCCCGCCAGACCAGGGAACGCCCCACGGTCACACTGGCCCCTCAGCGCCCCAGCCCATGGAACGCGCTCAACACTCAGCGGATTTTCCCGGCACTGAAGCCGACTCAGCAGCCATCTATCCCGGGGCTGATGGACCGCCCCATTCCTCCACCTCCAGGCTTCTCGGCACCAACGGTGGCACCGCCGCCCCCAGCGCGGCCTCCAACTTCGGCCCCCACTCAGGGAGCAGACCTCGATCCATTCGAGATCATTTCGAGCACCTTCTGTGCTTTCTTCACACCGCGTGCCAAACAACTGGCAGCGGCAATCGTAGCCTGCAATGGCGACCACGCCAAAATTCGACAGGTGTACCACCAGTACCCTGATGTCCACGAGGCAATCAAATCCTTAGGAACCCGTAATGGATAATTCCTCAGCTAGACGTATAAAGCCGATGGCCCTTAGGTTAGGGTTCTTTAATGCCAACGGCCTAAAAAGCCAACGCGACGAAGTCGCGACTTTCCTTCGCGACCACCGCATTGACATTCTCCTAATTCAAGAGACCTTCCTCAAACCCCATATTCGAGACCGGAAAATTGCGAACTACAGGTTAGTCCGCAACGACAGGTCTCACCGTCACAAAGGAGGTACTCTGATCTATTATAAAAACTCACTGCATTGCATCCCTATGGACCCGCCGCCATTAAAACATCTTGAGGTTTCGGTCTGCCGACTGGGCATGACAGGCCATTGTCCCATCACAATAGTCTCTGCGTATCTCCCTCCACCACCCACCTCATCCTCTGAGGCCTTGGAGATCAACAACGCACTAAGAGACGATTTATCAGCTCTCTTCGGCTTGAGCGACTCCGTCATCCTGGCGGGAGACCTCAACGCCAAGCATCCCGCATGGAACAGTCACACTGCAAGCCCCCGCGGCAGTGTTTGACCTTTGCTCGACACTGTCTTTCGATGTCATCGCTCCGATGCATCCCACTCACTACCCGCTAAACCCCGATCACCGGCCGGACGTGCTAGATGTCGCCCTTCTTAGAAATGTAAACCTGCGTTTACACTCTGTGGAGGCGATCGACGAGCTCGACTCCGACCACAGACCGGTCATCCTGGGTTTAACGCCTAGAACGGGTCCTTCAGACCCCGAATACACACCTCCCACCCGAGTGATCACCGACTGGGGGAAAGTACGCGATTCGCTGAAATCCTCCAACTCGGCTCACCTGGACGGGATACCGGACAACATCGTGTCTGCCGCAGACACGGCGCTCGCGGTCGACTCCCTCACGAGGCACGTACAGTCCGTCCTGAACGTGTGTTCGAGGGAAGTGCCAGCGGTGAGCGATCATCGCTGGAAACTCCCTGACGATGTGCGTGCCCTGGTGGCGGAGAAGAACGCGGCCGTTCGTGCCTACAGGGCTTTTCCTTGCGTTAGCAACAAGACTCATATGCGTTACTTACAGCGCAAAGTAAGTAACAGCATAGCCGAGTTACGCGAAAAACGCTGGGACAAGACCCTAAGCGAGCTAGAACCCAACCACCTGGCGTTCTGGAGCCTTTAGAGGCAGTTGCGCTCCCCAGAAGTCTCCACGATACCGCCCCTCACACGACCGGACAAAAGCATCGCCTTCGACGATGAGGACAAAGCCGAATGCCTAGCCGACAGCCTGGAGCTTCAATGCTCTCCTAGCACCCAGCCAACCGATCCGGCCCATCTCGCTAGAGTGGACGCCGAAGTAGAACGCAGGTCTGCTCTGCCTCCGATAGTGGACCCTGACACCCCCCTACCTCCCGTCACCCCAGACGAAGTAGAGGACGTGATCAGAGGACTCCACCACAGAAAAGCTCCAGGGCGGGATGGAATGACAAACAGGGTCTTTAAACTCCTCCCCGCCCAGATCATTGTACTTCTGGCTGCCATCTTCAATGGCCCATAACATGTTCCCACAATCGTGGAAAGAGGCTATCGTGATTGGTATCCCCAAGCCCGGTAAGCCCAGGTCTTCCCCGAGCAGTTACCGCCCCATCAGTCTGCTCAGCGCCTTCGGCAAGATCTACGAGCGACTTATTTATAAGCGACTCAAAGATTACGCCGAGGCGAAGAGCCTAATTCCATCACACCAATATTATTATTATTCCATAATTTTTTTTGTCGTCAACGCGTATAGACGTGTACATCGATGCAAAAATAATATTGCTTATATTAATGAACAATTTATAAATAGTGACCTACTTTTGTTGCTACTTTGAAATATAACAAGTGTTAATATCTGAATAGTATAATGACAATCTGTGTGTGCAAATATTTCAAGTAATATGGACAACAGCCCCTTCAATCGCAGCGGGATTACCCGCCGCACCCCTCCGCCGTCAAATCCAAAGCAAGAAGAACAAATTGAAATCGACCCACCGGAAACCGCATCTACGTCAGATCTTCATCAATGGACAGGTTCAATTGAGCGTTACCTACAAGAAATATGCACGATTTCTTCCGAAGGAAAACTGAACTCTGAGCAGAAATTGAAGATCAACAATCTCTGCCGTAAAGTGTGCCAAGGATTTTCCCACGTTACATTGCAGTATCAAGCCCTGAAGAATAAGGCCCTTCTTCAACACTATGCTTTACAGGACTTAAATGAAAAATTTGACCTAGCAAATTCTCTGACCCAAATCAAAGAAACAATAAAGGAATCTTTGCCTAAAACCGCACAACAAAACAGCTCTTTTGCCGACATGGTAAAAAAAGGTGCAAACAACTTTATACGTCCCAGTCCTTTGAGTTCTGTTGCCATCTATCCCAGCGATAAATCCAAGACCAGCGATGAAACAAGAGACATCGTCCAAAAAACAATTTGCCCGGGAGACATCAAACTAAAAGTTCGAGGCGTCCGCAAGATACGCAATGGAGGTGTTATTATTAGCACAGAAACCAAAGAAGACCTAGAAAAACTCAAAAAGTCAGTCCAGCTGTCTTCATCAGGGCTCACCGTAGACGAACCGAAGAAGCGTAACCCCCGCATTATTATCATCGGCATTCCAAACTCAATGGCCGAGCAGGAAGTGTTCAAATGTATTTTTGAACAAAACGTCGCCGAAAAGCTGCCGAATTTGACCTGCGATACCTTCCTTTCGTCGATAAAATTAAGCCACAAATCAGGAAGAAAAGACGCCGACCACTGCAACTACATTATAGAAGTTCCAGCCACCTTCCGTAAAGCACTTATAACGCAAGACAGAGTGTTTATCAACTGGACATCATGTCCAGTAAGAGACTTCACGGTGGTGACCAGGTGTTACAACTGCCAGCTGTATGGTCACGCAGCTAAGTCGTGCCAGGCAGCTGCTCCCACATGCGGCCATTGTGGAGATGAGGGCCACTCCATCAAAGATTGTCCCAAGAAAGGCATTGCACCGAAATGCGCTACATGTTCTCGGTTTAAAAAGCCGAGCAACCATCAAACCGGAGACGCTGATTGCCCAGCCAAAAAAGCAGCCGAAAACAGGTACATCAACTCCGTAAATTATGAAGGCGCCTAAGAGCGCCACCTATTTTTCTATTTCTAGTTCTAATTAGTTTACTTATTATGGCCATTAACTTAATAAATGAAATAGATAATTCTTTCTTAAATATAAGCAAGTTTTGTGAAGTTGAAAATTGCAAAAAATATATGTCCAATATTCCAAATTCGCTAACCCAGAACATCCGTAGTATATATAAAAATATAGATGGTTTCCATGTACTATTAGAGAGGCTTAACTTCACCTGTGACATTATCATTCTAACAGAATGTTGGCTAACAAATAGATTCGATAACCTGCCCACTATTCAGGGTTATAACTTGAACTATAATACTGTAAATACAAGCCAAAACGAAGGAGTGGTGGTCTATACTAAAGACTCATTTAAAATTACTGTAGAAAAACCTACCACACCAGGATGCAATTGCTTGGTCATTAAAATTGATACAACTACAGCAATAATAGCTATTTACAGACCACCTTCCTCCAGAAACTTAGACTCGTTTCTTCATTCATTAAATCAGACATGTCAAACACTAACCTCATTTAGAAATGTAATACTAACCGGTGATATAAATATTAACATAAATTCCGAGAATTATGACTCAGGAACACAGGATTATCTCAACTTATGTGCATATCATGGACTTTTAGCAGCTCATACATTGTCAACACATCAGAGCGGTTCCTGTTTGGATCATATGATGGTAAAATCTAACTCAAACTATATTAGCCTTGTCACTAACTCTACATTAACTGATCATCATGCTGTTTTACTAATATTAAACATCTCGCTACCGAAGCATAATCATCGTCAATTTAGGTCTCGATTTCACATAAACAAATTTGAACATGACTTGCGCAACAATAAAAAAAACAGTAGAAAAAGCAATTTTGCATAATACAACAACAGTAAAAACAAAAAACAGACATTGCAACATAAAACCATGGATTACGCCTGGGCTAGTTAGGTGTATCAGACATCGGGATAAACTACACCATAGAGCTAAACGTTTTCCAGATAATTTTGATTTACAATTAACTTACAAAAGATACAGAAACTTTTGCAATAGACTGTTGAAGAACTTAAAAATTGATTATGACAAAAGCGTATTGCAGCAGGCTGGGAAGAATAGTAAAAAGCTGTGGGAGCACATAAAAAATGTAACTTATACAACAAAACAACAAGAATCGTGTTCAGATTTACTACATACCGAATCGTCATCATACTTGTCTGCTAACAATGTAAATAACTACTTTCTAAATGTGGGTAAAAATCTTGCTACACAGTTACAGTCATACTCTCAAAATCGGACAAATACAAGTTATCTACAATCAAACAATTATACAGAAAAATCATTTGTTCTATTAGACACAGACGAATATGAAATTGCTCGAATTATAACGGGATTGAAGGATAATTGTGCAGTTGGTTGTGACAACATCAGTAATAGAGTCCTTAAAACTTATAAGCACGTGTTTGTCCCCCCACTGACGCATATTTTTCGTGAGTGTCTTTCTAAGGGCATTTTTCCGACATGTCTCAAAAAGGCAGTAGTTGTTCCTGTATTCAAATCAGGTAATAAGGAGTCAGTAAATAACTATAGACCTATTTCACTACTGCCCTCAATATCCAAAATTCTCGAGAAAATTATTAATACTAGATTAAAAAACTACCTCGATAAAAATAACATCTTGTCACCATTGCAATTTGGTTTTAGAGCAAATTTGTCAGCAGCTGATGCAGTAAATACACTCACAGATTTTATATCGCAAGAACTGGGAAAAGGCAACCACGTGCTGGGAATCTTTATTGATCTTGCCAAAGCTTTTGATACTGTGTCTATTCCACTGCTTCTAAAGAAGCTGGAATGCATAGGTGTCAGAGGTACGCAGCTCAAACTTTTTGCTGATTATCTCGATGACCGTTATCAATGTGTTAAAATAGATAATGTACTAAGTTCATTTCAGAAAAACACTAGGTATGGAGTGCCTCAAGGGAGTATACTAGGTCCTACTCTATTCTTAATATACATCAACGATCTGTGTAATCTTAAAATGCATTATGGGAAACTAATATCATACGCCGATGACACTGCTCTAATTTTTTCGTCAAATAATAAGTCTGAATTATACAGTAACGCTCAATTGGCCTTTAACTCGGTTAATAGTTGGCTTTGTTCTAACCTAACTAACAATAAATGCAGACAAAACAAAATTTATTCAATTTTCTATGCGTAAGATACCAGATTCCACCCTTATACCTGAATTATTTGCACATAAATGTATAAATAAACTGGCGGGTTCATGTAACTGTCCTTGTATCCTAAAAACTACATCCATCAGATATCTCGGCATCACACTCGATGAAACTCTTTGCTTCAAACAGCACATTAGCATTCTGGTATCACGAGTCAGAAAGCTGATGCACGTTTTCAAAAAAATTAGATACATCGGCGACATGAAATTAATCACGCAAGTGTACCAAGCCTTATGTCAGTCTATTATACAGTATTGTATCACTTCATGGGGCGGTGCATCAAAAACGGTTATTCTACCTCTAGAACGTGCTCAGAGGGCTATCCTTAAAGTAGCTTTTACCCTTCCTTTTCTTTTCCCTACATCAATTCTATATAAAACCTGCAATGTATTAACTGTTCGCCAAATTTACATAGTACAATTAATACGTAAACAGCACTCATTACTCACCTTCAATACTAATCATTTTACTAACAAAAGACGGAATGACATAGTTTGCAATTCAACATCAGTGTCAAAACACGCCTTTATAAAAAGATTCTTCATTTTCCTAGGCCCATTTTTTGTACAATAGAATAAATAGACAATTAAGTATTTATAGCCTTAACCATTATCGCTGTAAAAAAGTATTAACTGATTATATACACACCCTAACATATGAACAAACTGAGGAATTACTTGAGGTTTGCAAATAATATAATAATAGCTGACGTCTGTTTATGTAATTTTACACGCGCACCTGTAACACTTAGATACTAATTATTTAAATTAATTGTTATATTTCATAAGTTTAGTTTGATAAGCAATAATATTGTAGTAGAAGTATGTCAGCACTTTTTTACCTGAAACACAGGTTTGCACCTAGTTCAGGTTGATGTTAAACATTGTACTTTGCCTTAGACTTAAGATATTATACATTTTGTAATCTACCTTTTTATAACAAATAAACATTTATTTACACCAATTCGGCTTTCGAGCCCGCCATTCTAGCGTTCACCAGGCCCACCGCATCGTCGAGTTTGTCAGCTCTCGCTTTCAACACGGCATGATGACGGGGGCTCTGTTTTTCGATATAGCGAAAGCATTCGACAAAGTCTGGCGCAATGGCTTGATTTTCAAGCTATACCAACTCGGAGTGCCAGACCGCCTCGTGCTCATCATTCGAGACTTTCTGTCGAACCGCACCTTCCGCTACCGCATTGAAGGCGCACTGTCAACCTCGCGCCCAGTCAGGGCAGGCGTCCCGCAAGGGGCCGTACTATCGCCCCTCCTTTTCACGCTTTACACCAGCGACATACCAACTCGACCACGCGTAGAGCTCTCCCTGTTCGCAGACGACACGGCGATCTACAGCGCGGGCCGCAGTCCAAACTCCATAGCCCGAACCCTCCAAAACTCCGCAGCCGCACTAGGCGACTGGTTCCGGAGATGGAGGATAGAAGTCAATCCGGACAAAAGCCAGGCGGTACTGTTCGTGAAGCCGCGTATCCACCAACCTGATACGCCTACACCCATAACCATGTTCGGCAAGCCTATCCCCTGGGAAAAGCAAGCCAAGTATTTTTTTTTTTTTTGGACCTCGGAGTCATTCTCGACCATCACCTGAATTTCAGAGAGCACATCAAGACGGTCCGTTCGCGAGCCGCCTTCGCCCTCAGTAGACTATTTTCAATGCTGAACCCACGCAGCAAACTCTCACTCAAATGTAAACTCCGTATTTATACTACATGTATACGACCGATAATGACGTACGCATGCCCGATCTTCGCGCATGCACCACCCCGAGCGATCCATAGGATGCAAACGCTACAGAACCGTTTTCTCCGAAAGGCCGCGGGCGCACCCTGGTACCTAAGGAATGACCGACTACACGTAGACCTCAAAATACCGACTTTGAAGCAATTCATGAAACGCTTGTCAAAGCGTTACTTCGAATCCGCTGAAAAGCACCCGAACCCCCTCATAGTATCGGCCGCCCGATACAAAACATCCCAGATTTCCAAAGTTCGCCGTCCTCGGCATATTCTCGAAGAACCAGACGACCCTATCACCATCCTACAAGAGAGCCGTAGGGATACCAGCACAATTCGTAAATACAAATACAGACCGCGTTCCGTATTCCGGCCTCGCCGCCGAGGCCCACCGCGACGTCCCAGTAACGTTAAAAACCGATCCTTGCTAAACGAGCCAGCCCGCGACGCTGAGCCAATAGTAATAATAAATACTCGCGTAAATAATCCGACCCAGCCTGATTTGACTTGCTGCCCCTCCCCAATGACCCCGCCGAGCCGAGGTTCGAACCCCACAGGGGGGAAAAAAAAGTGCTGTGACAGACTGGAACAGACGGACAGACAGACGGACTGGACGATCTTATAAGGGTTCCTTGTCGGACTACGGAACCCTAAAAAGATTCCGACGAATTGAGAACCTCCTCCTTTTTTGAAGTCGGTTAAAATGAAATGTAGTCGGAACATTGGTAAGGTTACCGATCAATTATACATAGGTACATCACTTTTTATTTATGGTGCTATAACCGTATAATGTGTCCAACACTAGACTGTAATGTAAACTATACATTATAACGCGCCGACTTACTGATATAAAGAAACCGTTGCATTGTAATGACATGACATCGGTATAGACCGTTTTCCAAGCCAGAACAGGCTGGAAACAGTGTTACCATTTTTGGTAAATTTCTACCATTTGAGCAGATTTGGCACCTATAAATTGTCAGTTCAGTAGATGATGCTGGAGATTAAAATAAATAGCAAATACAAACTTTAATACTTAGTACCTGGGTGACCAAGCTTCGCTCGGCGTTCTATTAAGAAAAAAAAAAACGAAAAAAAACCTTGTTACCACCGAGTTTCGAACCCAAGACCGTAGACACTGAAAGCAGTGTGAAGTGACGAAATGGCCGATAACATATATATATATATATAATCCACGCCGCGCCCAGCGCCGATTGCAAATATGATGTTAGTATACTGGATTCCGAGGTATTGTGCAACAGTTCATACTTAGTAGCTCCAAACCCTCGCAAGCAATACCTATAACATTCAGGAAATTTGGTGTTTCAATGTTACATACATAGCGGCCATCAATACCATCATGTTTTTGGGTAGACAAATCTTAAAGCCGTAAAGCCCAAAGGTTACGTTTCGCAAGTCGATGGTCATACGGTCGTCGCTAACAGAATCCTAGTACAGATAGGTTGCTAGCCACATAGCCTATTATCTTGATCCTTTACATCATTACATAGTCTCTTGGCCGGTTTTTACGATCTGCGCGGGAAGAGAAACAACTGGGTAGTTTCCTAGGTCAAAAATAAATTAATTCGACGTTTTAATACGATAAAATATTGAAAAATAACTATACTTTTACTCATCGATCGATCGATACACTAAGTTTTAGATATTTTTTAGCTATTTTTTTAAAAATAAGTAAGCTATTTGACGCAAAAATGCTATGACGTCATAATTCAATGTTTCATACAATTTTCATAGAAAAGTATCGTTTTTGACATTTGGATAAAAGTATTGAATTTGACTAGTTGGAAACAACCGTACTGTCACATTCTATGTGTTTATTTTTCCAAACCACCATGAAAGAAAGTTTCCATGATAGAATTCTAACTGTCATCCACGATTCAGGTACCGATATCGCGCGCTTCCCACCACTTCTGCGATATTACGTCTAGAACATTTGGTACGATTTTTGAAATTTCGCTTAAAGTAGAATCGTTCGAAGGTCATACGTTCGAAAATAATCCAGAATAGCAGGCAAAATTTCTTAAATCTGGCAACACTTTTATAGACTTGACTGTCAATGTCATTTTCTTGTGTCAGATTGACAATGACATTTTATTAGGCACAGATATTTAATTATAAGTCCTACGTTTAATCAAAATTTTCAAAAAATTATTTAAAAATAAATACTGTAATATCATTAAAAGTAACGTGAGATGTAGACATAGTTATTTTAAATCGGGTGACTCACGTGATTTTTAGCCGGGAAACTATAGTTGGCATTCCCGGCAAAAAATCACGTGAGTCACCCGATTAAAATAACTAAATAAATACTGCTTTAAAAAAAAAATAAAAAAATATGGAGGTATATACATACAAAAAGCTATCGATTGCCTATATAAAAACTACTAGTTTACATTCTTTGCTTGATGTCAATTACGTATCTCAGCGATTACCAATCCAAAAGCAATCTGGCATATGCCACCGTTCAACGAGTGGTTTGTTTTGTTTTGTAACACAATAAAAATAATAAAGCATTCATAAGAAAGACACATTGAACATCGTGCATATGTCAGATTGCTTTCGAATTGCTAATAAAAGTAAAGAAAGAGAAAGCGTTACCATCTGTCCAGTTTTCGTTACCTTTTCTCCGATTTCGCGGTACTTTTGCGGAAGGTCCGCTGGCAACACTGATTCTGTGTTCGGTTCTTAGACGCGTCATGGTGTTTTGTATTTCTTTTTGGAAATTTATTTGTAATTACATTGAAAACACTAATGAAAATTGTAATAGATTGAAAAACTACGACTGGTATTTCATTTTATTGCAATATCTGGGTATTATCAGTTTACATTTTTAGTTAAATTGATAATACTCAGTTACATTGAGTGACATACTGAATGATAAAACGTAATAAAAATGGCTGAAGCAGCGAGGCAGTGTGAATTAATAAAAATTCTTGAAGAAACATCGTTAAAGGTACAGTATCCGCAGGTCTTTATTGGTAAGTACCTACCTTCTTTATCAGCCCATATAGGCACGTCCCCAGCCCCACTGCCTCCGTGAGAGGAAATCCCATACTCAGTACCATGTGTTTTGGTTTTGATATAATTGCACGGGTTTTAATAGTTATAATTGTACAATTTTCCTTCTCTGTACATGCTGGTGAACTTACATGCATATTTACCTCGTCGCCTTTTACGACACCTCGGTAAGAAAGAGGGTAGTCGTATTCTACTCCTCGGGGAGTCACACGGCCTAGAGTGAATTCAAACATCTCAGCTGCAGCTGCTACCTTTTAAGGCCTAGCAACCACGCGCTATAAAACCTCTGAAACTTACACCCGCCTTGAAAAGTAATGCATCTCGGTTCTATAATCATCTGCGCTCTTACTTATAATTCCATATATTTTACAGATAATTGCATTGATGATGATGCATTAAAAATACTTGATGATGAAGGACTACAACAATTAATACCTATAGTCGGCCATCGCATGAAAATAAAAGCAGCACTCAAAAAGTGGAAATTGCTCAATGAGTCGGTTAGTTATTTTATTTTTCCTGAACCGCTAAGTCTTGACCATCATACCAGCCCATTTTAATGTCCTACCAGTGAGAATGGACCTGTTAGGTTAAAGCAGATAGGAGCATTCTTCAACATGGTTAAACAAATGACTTTCCTCTGTCTGAATGTAATGTGGTCGATTATTCATTTAAAACAGTGTATGTATTACCTATTCATTACAAAATATATTCATACATATGTTATCGCTGAAAATTTTAAGCTTTAGGAGTTGAAAGTGTTTTGAAAAGAAAGTTTTTTTTTTCTTATTGGGGATTAATTATAAAAAAAAAGATTGCGATTATTCTTCTTTCAAAGATTGTCTACTTTATATGTATTGTAAGTGACCAAATGTTTCATTCTCTCTGGCCCTGGTTTTTACACTGTTATGATTTTAGTAAATATAGTTGTCTGCAATGTATGCTGACTTCAAACAAGTGACTAAATGTTTGATTCTGTTTGGCTCTGGTTTTTACACTGTTGTAATTTCAGTAGATATAGTTGTCTATCTGTTTCAGTTAATGAATGACAGTGCCTTGCAAGAAATATTTGACTCTGAAGATATTAACAAAAATTGTACTATTGGAAGCCAAATCATTTCTTATGAAGTACAGAATGGTGCATTAATTTGCAACAGTTTAAGTCAAACGAAAAATGCTGATGCTGGCAGTTCAATACAGGAAGAGGATATAATATCAGAGTCCTTAGAAAGCATCAGGAAATTTACAAATTGCAGCAACAGTGTAAGTTATACATATTTATTTTTATTTTACATATTCAAGTAAATTTTAGGGTTTCTTAAACAAAGGGCAAAACTTTCTATTGGTCCATTATGTGTCTGTACGTCCATACAGTATATACAGTAGATAAATACTCAAGGGGAAGATAGTCTTTGCGTTGATCTAATAATAAAGGAATAAAATGACCTGGCTTTCGAGATTTTGATAAAAAAGAAAATTATTTTGTTTGAAAACCCTCAATGATTTGGCCTATTATTTTTATTTTATTTTTTCATTTAAATACTCTCAAAGGATGGCTTTACGATATCCAAATATCAATTTTATAAATATTAATAGGAAACCCTAAGTAAATATTGCTGCTAATGTTTGTCCATCCTGTACACAATCTCCATAATCACAATTTATTTTTTGTTATAGGTTGAAACAATTTTAAATGTGAGGATTACAAACAATTTTCTTGCTGGGAACAGAATGCATGACATAGTTTAGTTGCTGAACACAGGATCCATCACGTAGTTTAGTTGCCGAACACAGAACCACCACGTAGTTTACTTGCCGAACATAGAATCCACCACGTAGTTAGTTCCCAAACACAGAATTCATGAGGTAGTTCAGTTGCCAAATGCAATTCATTAGTATAGTAAGCTTGCAGCTTATTTTATGATAATTGTTATTTCTGATTTCAAGAATATTTCATTTGTTTCACAGAGTAGTTCTGATGGCAGAGCAATTTTAGCAGAGGGTAAAAGAGCTGAAGGCTTAGTAAAAGAAAGCGACCGTAAGAGGTTGAGCCAAATTATTATTCTTCACCTCCTTGAAAAGAACCCATCCAGAGCAATATCAACATGTGAATTTCAAAACTTAGCTGCACAAATACAGGAACTGTTTAAACAAGAAAGTTCTGTGGTATATTATTCTCCTTATGAACCTGCTACTGGCAACAAGGGTCATAAAAAAACACCAGTGGAAAGTTGTATGAATCTTACATCAGTCGCAGACGAAAGTTACGGTCCAGGGGGGAATTACCAGGTACAAGCCGATCGTCTTCAACATCGAGATCTACATGTACGGATACCACAGAAACAGTATCTGTTACTTCTAGTGATATCGATCTACTAGGTAACCCAACCAATCTTTGAACTTATCTATTAAATAGTGTTTTTAACCTCCGACCAAAAAAGAGAGGTGTTATAAGTTTGACCTGTCTGTGTGTCTGTCTGTGGCATCCTAGCTCGTCAACGAGTAAACCGAATTAAATGCGGTTTTTTGCGTTTGATATTTGTCATGATCGAACAGGTTTTTGACAGTAGTTTATTGAGTTTTTAGTCTGTGTGTCGATTTACCGTATGTTACTATTAAACGGTTGACTGTTAATGCGATTTTTTTGTTTGAGAGCTGATAAGATTCTCATAGAAGTCAGTTAAAATTTATAGAGTTATGTTCACAAGTTTGATGTCAGGGGTTGCTTCAAAATTGCATGTTTGATTTAAGACCTGTGTTTGAAAGATGACATGATATTAATTAGTACTCTGTGAACTATTGTAATTTAGTACTCTGTGATTGTAGCTTTCACGTGTGTGTCTTTCTGTGATTGTAGCTATGTCGGCGGTTGATTTAAATTTTTAATTTTGTCTTGTTACTTTTGGAATTGGAAAATATGTTTTCATTCTACTGTTACACCTTAAAAAAAACATCGTATTCTTATCACCCTGTTTAATTAAGTTTTTTGTTATAGATGATGAAACATCTGAAGAAAAATTGACTTGGTTGCAAAATAGCATTGAACCCTGGCGAATGGTTGAAGAATATTGGAGAGCAACTGCAACTGTTCGCCTTAAACCTATAATTGTTGGAGAAGGAAAAATTTCAGAATATTTCAATACTTTTCCAGCGCTAACACAGCCTCTGTGTTATACTCTGGTAAGCAAACACCATTACATTCATAATTTTTTCATTTTATTTACCTATTGCATAAATTGATTCTCCACTCAAATATTTATTACCCTGTTCAACGTTTTAAAACGTTTATAATGCAGTAGCTGAGAAAAAAATAAATGTTGGTATGTATAAAGAAATAGAAAATAATGGGCTGATGATGATGATTTGATAAATCTTTAACAAATTATTAAGTCTTCCTTCCATGTAACGGGGGCCTTCCGGGCAACTGCATTGATGGAACTGAAACTACCAGCCGAGCTACCAGCCGGTCCTTGCGTTTGGGGCAACAGTGATATAACGCAAACTCGGACCTCCTTGATTCTTTCCTAGAACATTCTTAGCATACTAGGGGACCCGTAGCTATTGATATCTCGGAGCATTAAGACCCCATTTTCGTGTTTTGGGACTTAGAAAATCTACATACATTTTAGTACGAAAATTTAAAAAAATCATAAAAAATGTAACGCAAACTCGGACCTCCTTGATTCTTTTATAGAACCTTCTTAGCATACTACTTAGGACCCGTAGCTATCGTTATCTCGGAGAATCACGAACCCATTTTCGTGTTTTGGGACTTAGAAAATCTACATACGTTTTAGTCTGAAAACTTAGAAAATTCATAAAAAAATATAACGCAAACTCGGACCTTCTTGATTATTTCCTAGAACGTTTTTAGCATAATAAGGGACCCGTAGCTATCGATATCTCGGAGAATCAAGACCCATTTTGGTGTTTTGGGACTTAAAAATATATAATAAAATTTATGTAGACTTTTTAAGTCCCAAATTACTAAAATGGAGTCTTTATTCTTCGGAATATCAACAGCTACTTATTCTCTGGTATGTTAAAAAGGTCCTAGGAAAAAATGAGCTAGATCGGAGTTAGCGTTATATGTTCTTTTATTATTGATCGAATCGTTATATATTTTTTTAATTTTCATAATGTGAAGTAGGTATTTTGGTCCTTAAAAATCCAAAACATAGTAAAATTCAATTTTATATATTAATTTGTGCTTAATTAGCGCGAATTTATTAATTTTTATTATTTTTTTATTTTGCGCCCCCCCCCCCCCTTGATTATTGTTGCCCCGAACGCAAAGACCGGCTGGTAGTTTCAGGTCCATACTGCATTGTAAAAGTTTTAAAAGTTATTTATGCATAACACATAAATATTTTATTTTTGTTAGTGCTCTTTGTGTTTTGGTAGTATGTTTTTTAAAACATATTTTTCCGACCCTGTATTATTCCTTCTTATATTTTCAGTTATTACATGACTTTGAAATCCTCCACCAAAATAAAAATGATGGCCTTTTTTCCAATATTGTCTTGCTACGGGAGAAAATTGTACGGCTTGCTCGAGACAAAGAAAACACGACGAGGGACAAAGATATAAAGAAGTGTATATTAAATTACATTAACCTCACTGAAGGTAAGATTTTTCCCAATGGGTTATATGAAAGAGAACATATAACCCATTATATATACGTGCAATAACGTGAAAACGTGAATATACGTGCAATAAGTCAACTATACTACATTGTTTTAATAATTGCCTTAATAATACCCGCAGAGAGTAGATTTTTAAGGATATATTTTAATTAAAGTAAAATGAGCTTTTTGCCCGCGACTTTGCTCGCCGAAATTACACTTTATTTCAGTGTCCAGCAGTGGGATAAAAAGTAGCCTAAGTCACTCAAATTTAAAATATACAATGAATATAATGTTTTTGCAGACGCTGATAATGAGACATATACAAATGTGGCGCTGATACTTTTGGCTTACGTTATTGGGACATGTCCGACTCGAAAACGAGGCAAACAATACTGGAAACCATCTCGCTCTGAAATACGCGACGGGTTCATAAAACAGGTAGCATCTGAGGCGGAGGTGTATTCAGTAATTGAATCAAGACGAGCTAAGCTGCAGAGACTTGGAAGAACGTTACAGCCTTTTATTATTTTCGTGGGTTGTTGTAATAATGCTCAAAATATGTATATCACAAATATCATTGCTATAGCTACAGTGGCGCCACTCCACTCCAATTGTATTTGGTATGTACCCGTTCATTCTTTTACTCTGTGTGTGTGAATCTATGGTAAATACAGTTTCAGTTTGTTAGTTTCAACGTACACGCTTGTTTCTTTTCTCTTAATTAATAATAGGTTATGGGCCCAGGTTGCCTGTAATTAGCTAGGGAAAGTTGTAACTTTCAGTGTTAGCTCAGTTTTTTAGCGTAGGCCGCGAGTGATAAGCAAAAACTATCATGTCGACGAACTATTTAGTGAATGTGCCGAAACTAAAAGGGCGGGAAAATTACACGGAATGGTGCTTCGCCGCGGAGAATTTTCTGATCCTGGAAAACATGGTGCACTGTATAAAACCTGTTGCCGCGAAGGATGCAGAAGCCGCTGATGATGCGAGGACAAAAGCTAAATTGATTCTAACAATTGACTCCAGTTTGTACGTGCACATCAAGGAAGTAAAAACGTCGTTAGAGCTGTGGAATAAGCTGCGAACTTTATTCGATGATTCCGGTTTTACCAGACGCATCAGTTTGTTGAGAAATCTTATCTCGATTCGTCTCGAAAATTGCAGTTCTATGACAAGTTATGTGACACAGCTAGTGGAAACTGGACAAAAGCTAAGCGGAACGGGATTTCAAATCAGTGACGAATGGATCGGCTGTTTATTGTTGGCTGGTTTAACGGAAAAATATGCGCCGATGATAATGGCAATAGAACATTCCGGGATCGCCATTACCACCGACGCCATTAAGTCAAAGTTGATGGACTTAGATGAAAACAATGATGGCGACGCTAGCGGGGCATTTGCAAGCTTTAAAAAATATAAGGTTGGCTGCACTGGTCACGGCGGAACCAAAGACAACGGATATTCGCAAACGTCAAAGTCAAAGAAAGTACCCCGGTGTTACCGATGTAAACAAACAGGGCATTATCGGAATCAGTGCACTGTTGATAAAGATTCTGCTAATACGAAATCAATTGAACGTAAACAGACAAATGCGTTCAATGCCGTCTTCTTAAACGGCAGTTTTTCGAGAAATGATTGGTACGTTGACTCTGGAGCGAGCGCCCACCTAACCTCAAACGAAGATTGGATGAAAAATGTCTCGCGACTGAACATTCAATTAAAGAAATTGTTGTTGCTAATGAAGAAAGGCTTAGTGTGAAGTGCTCGGGTGACGTGCAAATTACGACGGTCACTGACGACAGTGAATATGACGTGAATGTCGAGGGAGTGTTGTGTGTGCCAAAGTTAACCACAAACTTACTTTCTGTCAGTCAGTTGGTTAGAAACGGTAACCGAGGGGTGTTTACTACCAGTGGATGCAACATATACAACAGAAATGAGCAGTTGGTCGCCGTGGCGTCGTTGACGAATGGTGTTTACAAATTGAAAACTTCTGAGAGTACACTGGCTACAACGTTTATATCTGTAGATACATGGCATCGCAGATTGGGCCATGTAAACAGCATGTATTTAAACAAGATGCCTGATGCAGTGAGTGGCATGGAATTGGAGCAAAAAAGTGACATTTCCAAGTTGTCATGTGTTGTCTGTTGTGAAGGCAAGCAGTCACGTCTTCCTTTTGGACATGCTGGTTCGAGAAGCAGTGAATTATTGGGAATAATTCACAGTGATGTTTGTGGTCCCATGGAAAATGCTTCGATTGGTGGCTCAAGGTACTTCATTTTGTTCATTGACGATTACAGTCGGATGACCTACATATATTTCATGAAGCAGAAAAATGAGACATTTCAACATTTCCAGGATTATAAGGCCAAAGTAGAGAACCAGTTAAACAGGAAAATCAAAATATTTCGCACAGACAACGGAAAGGAATTCTGCAACAGAAGTTTTGATGAATATTTGAAGAAAAATGGCATTTTACAGCAGAAGTCAAATCCATACACGCCAGAACAAAATGGTCTGGCTGAGCGCTTTAATCGCACAATAATTGAGAAGGCGAAGTGCTTATTATTTGATGCAAAGCTAGGCAAAGAGTTTTGGGCTGAGGCATCAAATACAGCTGTCTACCTGCAAAACCGTACTGTTCTTCCAGTTTTAAATAATAGAACATCTTATGAAGTCTGGACAGGGTGTAAGCCTGACATAAGCCATCTGCGCATTTTTGGCAGCCATGTCATGGTCCATGTGGCAAAAGAAAAGCGCCAAAAATGGGACAAGAAGTCAGATAGGCAGATATTAGTGGGCTACCCAGAAGATGTAAAAGGGTATAGAGTTTATTGTCCTATCACTAAGAAAATCAGTACCAGTAGAGATGTAATTGTTATGGAAGAATTGTCCATGCCTGTGACAGAAAGCAAAGAATGCTACAAAGAGAGCCTAGATTCAGTGGGGGACACATTTTCAGAAGAGCTGGAAGATACTCTTAATGAGAGTTATAGTGACACATCTGATATCACGTATGTCCCGAGTGAGTATGAAAATGCTGAATCCAATGAATCAGGTGAATCAGAGCATGAGGAAAGAGCTGTCAGGTTGCGGAAGAAACCAGATCGGTATGGATATTCAAACATGTGTGCTGTTCCTGATGTGAAAGCATGGGACGATGCTGGTGATCTCACTCTACAGGAAGCATTGGTAGGGCCAGAGAAGGAGTAGTGGTTAAGTGCGATTAGGGAAGAACTGAACTGTTTTAGTGAAAATGATGCATGGGAGTTGGTAGATGCTCCTAGTGCAGGCACAGTGGTAAAGTGTAAGTGGGTTCTCAAAAAGAAATATAGTGACAAACAAGTGAGATATCGTGCTAGACTAGTTGCAAAAGGGTTTAGTCAAAAGTGTGGTATTGATTACAGTGAAACTTTCTCTCCTGTTGTAAGGCATACCACCTTAAGATTATTGTTTGCTTTAGCTGTGCAAATGGAACTTGATACTGCTCACCTAGATGTTAAGACTGCATTCCTTAATGGAGAATTAGATGAAACCATATATATGCAAAAACCAGATGGTTTTGTGTGTTCTGATGATGATAAATCTAAAGTCCTTAAGCTAAAAAAGGCTATATATGGTCTCAAACAATCCTCTAGAGCATGGCATAAGAAAGTTGATAGTACAATGTTAGCAATAGGTTATAAAAAATCTAAATTGGAACCCTGTTTATATACTAAGTCTGAAAATGGTATGAGAACTATCATAACACTGTATGTAGATGATTTTTTCATTTTTTCTAATAACAAGTCTGAAATGATGTCAGTAAAAGGGATTTTAAGTAGTCACTTTAAAATTGTAGATTTGGGACAAATAAAACAATGTTTAGGTATAACTGTCAATACTGATAAAGAAAATAATGTCATCTCTTTGAGCCAAGAGAAGTATATAGATCAGTTGTTAAATAAATTTAATATGTCTGTATGTAATACTGTTGATACACCTATGGAAGTAAAATTGAATATTAAGAAAAATTGTAATGTAAAAGATCATAATCCCTATCAACAGCTCATTGGGAGCCTAATGTATTTAGCTGTACTCACAAGGCCAGACATAGCCTGTGCCGTTGGATACCTTAGTCAATTTAACAATTGCCATAATAATGAACACTGGTTGTACGCAAAGAGAATATTGAAGTACTTAAAGAAAACAAAAAGTTTAGGTTTAAAGTATTATAAGAATGGTAATGTTAATATTGAGGGTTATTGTGATGCCGATTGGGCAAATGATGATTCAGATAGGAGGTCATATACAGGATTTTGCTTTAAGTTATCAGGAGGGGTAATCTTATGGGCTAGTAAAAAGCAAAGAACAGTGGCGCTTTCAAGTACTGAAGCCGAATATATGGCCATAACTGAGGGTTGTAGAGAAGCTGTATATCTCATTAATTTACAAAAGGAGATAACTGGGCAAAGTCACACTGAAGTCTCGTGCGCGCGCGCTCAACGCACGGTCGTGTGTATCGTTACGTACTAAATTGTGAATTAATAAAAACATTAAAATAAACAAAAATGGTGCAATGTAAGAAGTGCAATCTTTTTGTATCCTTAGTTAAAGACGACAAAGTGAAGTGTAAAGGTGAATGTGGAAATGTTTACCACAAAAAATGTGTAAACAAAAAGTTTTTAAATAATGCATTCTGCGACGATTGCACAATGCACAAATTGATTAAACAATGCGCTGAAGATGCTAAAATTACTTTAAATCCGAGGGAAGAATCTGGAGAGAACGTATTAGCCGAGGTCAATAAGAAATTGGCGGTGATTTATAACCTGGAAAAGAAAATAGAAGAACTGGCCAATAGCGTCGAATTTTACGCTGATATGTACCAAACATTAATGGATTTCAAAGAAGAATCGCAGAAGAAAATTAAGGCTCTGGAACAGAAGAACGTGTATCTGGAGAAATGTAATAAAGCTTTAGAGGAAAGAATACAAGATCTGGAGGTAAGAGATAAAGAGAAAAACATCGAAATTCACGGATTAGAGAAACACGGAAACGAAAACACCAAACAAGTAGTTAGAAAACTGGCAGAGAAACTAAAATTGGACCCAAATGATATCGAAGATGCGCAGAGGGTAGGCCAAGAAAAGCCGGATGATACTAAGCCCAAGACTGTGCTGGTCACGCTGAGATCTAAGTCTGCCCGAAATAACTGGATGCTGGTAAAAAAGGAGTCTAAGATATATAATGACAAGGTTTATGATAACGGTAGCGAAAACAGAATCTATATTAACGAAGATTTACCAAAGTATAAGCGACAACTTCTTTGGATGGTAAGGAATAACCTTAAACCAAAAGGTTTTCAGTACATATGGGTTCAAAACTGTAATATCTTGGTTAAAAAGAATAGCGAGGAGAAAAAAATCTATAACATTAGATCGGAAGACGATTTGAAAAAGTTCGACGAAAGTACGTAAACAAACGCGTACTTAACGCGGCGCGTCACACACTAGGTGATATTAAACAGCAACATTCGATCGTATAGATGACATATCCAGTGACTTAAATTTTAAAAGATATTCTGATATAATGGCTTTACAGATGGACTTATCCCAAGATTCAATCACCACTAAAATACTACACCTTAATATAAGATCCCTTTGAAAACATTTTAACGAATTAATAGTATTGCTGGATAAAATTAAATATAATATAGACATACTTATATTAAGCGAGATAAATATGAAAAAGGAAGAACTACCGCTATACCAAATTGTTGGATATAATACTTATATACATTCGAGGGAAACCAAACGAGGAGGAGGATTACTAATATATGCCAAGAACGAATTGAAATTTGAAGCTGCAATAGTTAACACAAAGGGAGTAGAAACAATACATGGACAACTAAAGCACGGGAAAAATAAAACTCATATTTTTGCGATTTACCGACCACCTGCCAATAATAAAATAATGTTTATCCAACAATTAAAGACATTAATAAAGTCTATTCCAGCATGTGACAACGTAATTGTGATTGGTGACACCAACATTAACACCTTAAATGACACCTCGAACCCCGCCGTAACAAGGTACAAAAACGCCCTGTGTGAATGCGGCCTGCTGTGTGCAATACCTAGCGAAGAGGTAACGCGCGAAGCGATCGTGGACGGCCGGCTCGAGACTTCGTGTTTGGATCACATCTGGGTGCGAGCGAGACGGAGCGAGTGCGACGCGAGCGCGTACGTCCTTGAGACGCGCATTGCGGACCATCATGCAGTGGGTGTATCGTTAAACTTATGTGTGAGTGGTAAAGAAAATCGGTGTGTGAGTGTCAATAGCAAAAGTATTAGTGTGCGCGAAGTGATTTGTAACAAAAATGTGAGACAAAAACTGAGCGAATATGATTGGAAACAGTTACTTGATATATCATGTCCGACAGTATTGTATAAGACTATGTGTAGTGTATTTGAACAGATTTACAGAGAAAGTACAATTAAAGTTAAAGTAGGTAATAAGAAAACAATAAGACAGCCATGGGTAAATAGAGAATTGTATACAATGTTATTACGCAAAGATAGTTTATTTAGAATATGGAAAGCGGATCCTCAGAATATGAATAAGCGATTAGATTACACAAAATTTAGAAATAAAGTAAATAAACAAATTAATGATGCAAAAATAAATACAGACAGGAACAAATTACAAAATGTAATGGAGATTATAGGAAGATATGGGC
Organism: Spodoptera exigua; assembly: GCA_902829305.4. NCBI lineage: Eukaryota > Metazoa > Arthropoda > Insecta > Lepidoptera > Noctuidae > Spodoptera > Spodoptera exigua. Next base: position 4,216,473 of record LR824630.2, on the reverse strand, counting down.
GAATATAAATACATGGTTAGGTCGAAATAAAAATAGCTTAGATGATGTTATATTAAAGCATTTAGGAAAGACGGACAGCATAGAACAAATTTGTACACAGTTTTCTAAAACATTTACGGAGGAAATAAAGACAATTAAACATACCTGTAACTCAAAATTCTTAGATAGAAATAAATATGTAAAACCGAGTGAGGTGAGTTACAGATATAAAAAAATCACTCCAAGAGATGTAGAAAAGGTCATAGAGAATTTGTCTTCTGAAAAAGCCCCCGGTCCAGATACAATAAGAGCGCAGGACATTATATGTATAAAAAAAGAGAATAAGTCCGGTTTTAGCTTTATTTATAAACAATTCACTAACTACTGGTACCTATCCCGACATGTTAAAAAAGGCAATTATCCGTCCTATTTACAAATCAGGTAGCCATCTGGAATTTGTAAATTACAGACCAATCGCAATTCTATCAGTTATTGATAAAATTACTGAAAAAATAATTGTAGGTCAGATTAGTGGGTTTTTAGAACAACATAAAATATTATGTGACACACAACATGGTTTCCGCAAAGGACGGAACACTGTCTCTGCTTTATTAGGTTTTTCTGATTACATCAATGGTTCGCTAGACTCGGGGAAACAGGTTATAGCTCTTTTTTATTGATTACAAAAAGGCATTTGACACATTAGACCATGATATCTTATTACAGGCGATGGACGATTGTGGAATACGTGGGCCCACAAATAATTGGTTTAAAGACTATCTAACCAATAGAAAAATAAGTACAATGATAGCTGGCAAGACAGGGGAAGAGGCGGGTGTCGACCTAGGGGTGCCGACTGGATCGGTGTTCGGGCCAGTGGGATACATAATGCATGTGAATAGTGTGTCAAATGTCGTCAACAGATGTAGAGTGTTCATGTACGCTGATGACATGTGCCTTATCTATGCATCCAAAAAATATAGTGGAAGCCCAAACGTTTATACAGGAGGACTTTGAAAATATTAGCAAGTGGGCACACGATAACGGAATTATCTTAAACACTACAAAAACTAAAGTTATGCATATACATTCCCCGTACAATCATATTGCCAGATCAGTAGACAATGGACATATCACATTAATAGGGCACACTTATGAATGTCTACATAGAAATAAAAACAACTGCAAATGTAATAAACTAGATAATGTACTTCAATTCAAATACCTAGGCCTAACAATAGATAAAAATTTTAACTGGAAATTTCATGTTAACGACATTTGTAATAGACTAAGATCTGTATTAAGTAAGATTTATCAATTAAAAAGTGTACTGAACAAAAAGCCTCTCAGATTAGTTTACTTTACTCTTGCAGATTCGGTAATAAGTTATGGCCTCCTTGTGTATGGTCGAACATTTATTACATATATAAAAGACATTAAAGATATACAAATAAGACTGATAAAGTTCCTAGTAAGTAAAAATGTTAAAGATAGTTGCAAAAAAAGAGTATGATAAGTTATTTTCTATTTGTAAAATTTTACCCATAGACAAAAAAGTAGATTATTTAGTAGGTTTGCAATACTATTTTAATGACGATTATAAAGTTAATGTAAAGAACAAATATAATACGCGTAGGGTTAGAGAAAAAAAACTAATATTACCAGAGATAAAAAATTATTATGGCAAGAGAACATCCGCATACTTAGTTCCTAATATATTTAATAAAATAGAGATGCTAAGAGAAGAAGGGAAAAAGTTACCCAAAGGATCTCTTAAGTCAAAATTAAAAAGCTTTATATTAGATTATTAATAAGAAGTAAGAATGTTATGTTTGTGTGTGTTTTTATGTTTTGTTTCTTATGTTAGTCAATAATTATTATTATATAAACTGTGTCATACCTAGCTATAAGTACATAGTATGCATAAAATAGGGATATTTAAATAAATAAAAAAAAAACCTAAGTAATTGCACCTAGGTACTAAATTCACTATTATGTATAAATATGTTATTGTATAAAGAGCGCCTCTCGCCATCAAACGTTAAAGTTTGGCGAGTTTAGATGATAAGGACACTTTTCTGTAACTTTACTGAATAAATTATTAAAAAAAAAAAAAAAAAAAAAAATTTTACTATTAACATATATAATGATAACCAAAGTGCTCAAAAGTTGTCTGAAAATACAATGTTTCATAATCGAACCAAACACATAGATGTACGTTATCATTATTGTAGAGAAGTCATTAGTAATAAGATTGTTAAGGTAAATTATTTGTCTACTCAGGATATGCCCGCAGATATTTTAACAAAAAGCTTACCCTCAGTTAAACATCATAAATTTGTAGAAATGCTAGGTATTTTAGATGTAAATACTTAATATGTGTAACAGTATTTTGAGAGTGGGGGTGTTGTAATAATGCTCAAAATATGTATATCACAAATATCATTGCTATAGCTACAGTGGCGCCACTCCACTCCAATTGTATTTGGTATGTACCCGTTCATTCTTTTACTCTATGTGTGTGAATCTATGGTAAATACAGTTTCAGTTTGTTAGTTTCAACGTACACGCTTGTTTCTTTTCTCTTAATTAATAATATGGGTGAATCTTTGGCAGCTGTAAGGGCTTCATATGTTATCATCAACAATACTTGTTACAATTTTCCAAAATTAGTCACAGCAGTGGATGCTGCTTTTAAAATATTTCATGCTACTGGGGCCTGTTACCCCGAAAAATGTATGGACATCTGGCATGTAATCCAAATTGGCTTCTATAAAATTAAAACTAAGTTTGACCGAACTAACCAAGCCATAAATAGCCTCTTAAATGACCTAGGGTTGTTGGTATAACTTTAAAATCAGGTCAAAATAAAATTAATAATGTTGGAATATACTTGTTACTACTGTAAAAATAAGTATAAATCTATACAGCTATTGATAACGCATCTTAGGTTATTTTGTAAACATGCAAGCGGCATTTCAGATTTTATTTGCGGTGAAGAAGGATGTTTGCGACACTATTGTTCAGCTTTATCGTTTAAAAAACATTTGTTTAAGTGTCATTCTCGTGATTTGCGGGTAAATTTATCAAAAGACTTGCCGTCTTCATCCGTAACTCCGCAAGTTGTGTCTGAAAGCTGCAGAGAATCAGTAGCGTCGTCAGTTAGTCAGAGCGCCTTAACCTGTGAAAGTGCTCAGTATACTCTTACACAAGAAATGTCTCATTTTGTTTCATCTTTATTTGTTGACCCTAAAATACCACGCAGTGCGGTGCAGAATATAATAGTATTACTGCAAAGTTATATGTCTAAGACGCAAGATGTTCTGTTGCAACATTTTCGAGAAATCGTACCAGCTAACGAAATAAGCCATAACACCAATGAAGCTATTAAACATATGTTATCATTGCATAGTACAGTTTTAAACGATTTGCGTACAGAATATAAACGTTTAAAATTTTTTAAAGATTTAGGAACATACATAGAACCTTTGGAAAAAGTAATTGGCCAACGTATGGAAAACAAGACAAGCGCCATCTGGAATTATGTCTTTAATTCCAACTACAAGCACAATGCAAATAATACCTATAGAATTAGTACTTCAGAAATTCTTTTCCTTACCAAACGTTTTAAAAGACACTTTACACTATTTACAAAATTTGAAGAAAAACTTATATCCTATTGTAAATATTATTCAGGGTAGTATATGGCAAGAGATGCTTATAATGGACACTGAGAATGAAATAACACTTCCTATTGTTATTTACTTCGACGATTTTGAAATAGGCAATCCGTTGGGTAGTCACGCAGGAATCCATAAGCTAGGTGGTGTGTATTTATCAATACCATGTCTTCCTCCCCATTATACCTCTATTTTGCAAAATATTTTTGTATTGGCTTTGTTTCATTCATCGGATCGCGTTGCTTTCGGTAATAACCTGGTATTTCAAAAAGTTATTGACCAGCTTAACCATGTTAGAACCAGTGGTATTACTATTAAAACAAATGTTTATGAGGGTGTTATTAAATTCCGTTTAGTGACCATTACCGGTGACAATTTGGGTTTAAATTGTATTATGGGCTTTGTTGAAAGTTTTGTTGCGCATCATCCTTGCAGAATATGTAATGCAAATAAAGCCCAAATAAAAACTTTGTATTTTGAAGACAAAAATTTGCTACGTACTCCTCAAAACTACGAGGAACAGCTACTCATTAACAATCCTAGCTTAACAGGGGTTAAAGAAAAATGTGTTTGGCTTGGGTTACAGACCCCGGCACGTATCTTGGCAAGAGTCGTTAGATGCGCAGAAGTCATATTTTAGATGCCTCAGGTACGCAAGCGGGGCGCGGGGTGTGTGACAACGCCGAGCCGAGTGCGTGATTGGTGCGTCAGTAGACCCTTGCCCCCCGCACTGTGTCCACGTCTCGTTCGCTCCCGAATACACTTGCGTGCCCTAAAGTCGAACCCTTTGTTTTTGTTAAGTTTAAAGTTTATTGTTTCGTTTTTGTTATAAGTTGTTGTTCTTGTTACGAATTGTTGTTGTTTTTTTTTAAATTTTGCTTTTGGTTATTACAATGCCGAGATCAAACGTTATTTTACGTAGACAGGCCAGAAAAATGGTCTATGATGTGTATTGTTACATATCAAAAGAAACTCTTACTGAAAAAGAGACGGTTAAACGAACGGCAGAAGCCACTAAAACGTCAGAAAGGACAGTTCGACGTATAGTCCAGGAAGCTAAAAATTCCGAATTCCTCACTGTCTTTAGGACACCGGGAAAAAAGAGAAATAAAACAAAGCCAGTCACAGACCAGTCCGTTGTTAGGACCTGTGTTCACAATTTTCACATAACAAATAAAGAGTTGCCCACCGCTGAAACGCTAAGGAAAAAATTGAAGGAAGATATCAATTTTAATGGATCGGAACGCAGTCTGCGCAGAATACTCAATAATTTAGGTTTCAGGTGGAAAAAAGCTGAAAACAATCGGCGAATTTTAATAGAAAAATCATACATCAGTTTGTTAAGGATCGAATTTCTTAAAACGCTGTTAAAATATAGAGAAGAAGGAAGAAGCATTGTTTACACAGATGAGTCATATGTTGATTCGTCTCATTCAGGCATGTAAACATTAAATTATACTTATTATAATTTAATTAATATATAAATAAATTACGCATATTTGTATACTGTTAAGTTGTCTGGTTATAAATTAATGAAAAATAATCTTTACATCTCTTATTACAGGTTCTAAAACATGGTCAGATGGATCTTTGAAGGGTATTAAAAAACCCATTTCAAAAGGACAGCGGGTAGTCATAGTGCATGCTGGATCGGAAGCTGGATTTGTTCCCAATGCGCTACTTCTATTTAAAGCTGGAGCTAAATCGGGGGATTATCATGACAACATGAATTTTGAAAACTATACAAAGTGGCTTCGCACCCAGCTCATACCAAACCTGCCGCCAAATTCAGTGGTAATTATTGACAACGCATCGTACCACAATAAGCAGTTCGATCCAGCCCCTACTTCGAATGCCAAGAAAGCCGATATGCAAAGGTAGTTGTCAGAAAAGGGCATAGCTTTTGAAGAAAGCATGCTTAAACCCCAATTGTACCAATTGATAAAACTAAACAAAAAAAAAATACAAAAAATTTAGCATCGACCAAATACTGGCAGAACACGATCATAGTGTTCTGCGATTGCCGCCCTACCACCCGGACCTAAATCCAATAGAGATGGCATGGGCGGCAATCAAAGGCTACGTAGCCAGTAAAAATATAAAATGGAATGTGTCCCATGTAATGGACCTAGTTAAGGAGAAAGTGGCACTAATGGGCGCCGAGGAATGGGCCAAGTTGTGCAATAAAGTAAAAAAAACAGAGGCGGAGTACGTCAAAAGTGACCATATCGTGGACACAGTCACTGAACAATTTATTATTTACGCCAGTGACGACAGCGACACCTCCAGCGATAAGAGCGACTTGGACGAGAGTTTTGTCCATGATCAACAGCCATGTCCTTCCACTAGCTCCAGTGGGACTTTAAATTTAATGCCAGGGATAGCATATTTAAGTGACAGTGACAATTAATTTTTTTTTAATAAAAAAATAATGCTTTTAAACTAATTTAGGTATTTTATTTTTAACACCTAATAAATATCACGAATTAATTTCCTTCCATATAAACAGATATTGAAAATAAATTATGGCAATAATCATAAAAAAATTACAATCACTAAAAGGGACATACGGTGAAGGTAAACATCGTGAGGAAACCTGGACTTATAATTTCTAATTATAAGTTTGTAATCGCCAACCCGCATTGAGCAAGCGTGGTGATTAATGCTCTAACCTTCTCCGTTTGAGAAGAGGCCTTTGCTCAGCAGTGGGCACTTATAGGCTGATGATGAAAAGGGACCACTTTTTTTTCCATTAAGTGCACGATGCGCGAACTTGCCCCCACTACTCCAACTTCTTGCCAAGTTAGGTGCCGGCTACTGTACAAGGATTTTGTTTATTTGAAAATGTTGCAGTGGACGTGTTACATGACTATTTTGAGGGATGCTGCCGATATGTAATGACATTTGTAATAGAAACTTTGGTACAAAAATATAAACTTATTTCTGTAAATAACTTGCAATTTAAGTTTACGTTTGATTCAAGCTCAAAACCGACAAATGCAGTGATACTTGATGGGTCAGCTATTAAATTAAAAACTTCAGCTTCTGAAATGCTTACTTTAGTTCGTTACTTTGGTCTTCTTGTAGGTTACCAAGTGCCAGATGGAAATGATGTTTGGTCGCTTTATATCACGTTACGTCGTATATTAGATAAACTTATGACTCACAACGTTTACCGTGACACAAGTGAACAAATTAAGTTTCTGGTATCTGAATTAAATGAATTGTATAGCAATTTAAGTCAGTCCCACCTGACACCAAAATTTCATTTTCTAACGCATTATCCCGAAATGTTTAAAAAATATGGCCCCCTTACTCAAATTTGGACAATGAGGTTTGAAGCAAAACACAGAATAAGTAAATTTATTGCGAGATCATCATCAAGTCGAGTGAACATTCGCACGATTGCAATTAAAAACCAATTAATGCTTAATGATTTATTTTTAAATGACAGTCCATTACAATTTGTCCAAATTGGAGTAAAGAAGAAAATACCAGATTTAGAAATGCGTGACTTGCAGCAAAAATATCCTAATTTTCCGTCTTCATGCCAAATCATCTATTCAATGTCTTGGATGAAAATAAAAGGTATAATGTATAAAAAATTCTCTGTAGTCACGGAAAACCTATGTGAGTTTTCAAGTTTACCTATTTTTCGTCAAATACAGGAAATATTTTGTTACAGAAAATGAAGACATCTTTTTTTTATGCCTGTGTTTAGAAACCGTAGATTTCAATGAACATTATTTTGCATATGAAGTAAGGAAAACTAATAATTTTATACTTCTTAATTATGAGAATCTTTTGACCCCAGTAACGAACACATTATTAATAATGGCAGACTTAACCCATTACATTACTCTCAGGTGGACAATAGATTGAGTTACATACTTATTATTTCTATGTTAGGCTGATAAACTACGTGGTTATAGTTTTAATGATTTAACACCAGAGATGGGCAAAATGCCATTACAATGTAATGCAATTATTAATCTGATAACAAGTAATTGCATTACCAGTAATCTGAACTATCTGTAATCGGTTACAATGAAATTATAATTACTTCCAAGTTGAATGTAATCTTTATTTCTTTTTTTTTGTATTCTCAATGCTATTTTCTATGTTAAAAATAAATATATATACTAGATAAAATCGACCGATCCCAGATCGTTCAGGTGGGATTCAAACCCACATCCTTTGGATGTTCAGTCCACTGCTCTGCACTGTAATCTGTTACAAAGAATCAATTACTGCACCCTTTATGATATAGATGATGGAAGTATCTTATCTACTACTAACCAAATAGGTACGATGGTGGTTCTCACTAGACTGAGGCTTTTAGACTTTACTATAAGAAAAAAAACTTATAAATACTTACGTGTCGGTGAGTGCCTATCACTATCACTACATATTATAAAACAAAGTCCCCCGCCCGTCTGTCTGTCTGTCTGTTCGCGATAAACTCAAAAAATACTGAACGGATTTTCATGCGGTTTTCACCAGTAGCGAAAAAGCGAATCTTCACACGTTGTACCATATTGTATCACATTATACCACCTTGTACCACACTACCTTGTACCACACTGTACCCCATTGTACCACACTGTACCCCATTGTACCACACTGTAACACACTCACAGACGTAGAAAACTACACTGTACCACATTGTACCCCACTGTACCACATTGCATTGAACAATTTGGAACAAGGAAGAACAAAGGTGGAACAATATGGCACAATGTGGAATAAGCTGATACAAGGTTTAACAAAGGTGAAACAATGTGGTACAATGTAGTGCAGTGTGAGAAAATGTGGTACAATGTGAAACATAGTGGTACAGTGTGGTACAATGGGGAACAAGGTGGAATAATGTGGTACAAGGTGGAACAATGTGGTACAAGGTGGAATAAGGTGGAGCAAAGTTCCACCTTAGCTCCACCTTTTTTCCATCACGTTCTACCTTGTTTTACCTTGTTCCGCCTTTGTTACACCCTCCCAGCTCCTTCAGCCTCCCCGACCATCATCCACCTTCCCCCACATTCCCAGACATTCCTCACATTCCTTCACCATCCCCCACCGTCCCCCTGCCCAAGACGTCATATTCGTAATCAGCACCCCGAAAACCTCGGAAATTCATATCAATAATTTCATGACAATAGAAGTGTACGTGCAATATAAGTCTTTAGTCACACCTCACCCTAGTACTGGACTAGTTAGGCTCGTGCTTATTGGCACTTACTGACTCGTCAGGTAAGCATTTTTCTTATCGTGGTAGGGTCGTTGTGAGAACCACCATCGCACCCATTTGCTTAGTAGTAGATTAGATACATCCATTGTCTATATCATGAAGGGTGCAGTAATTGATTCTAACAGCTCTAGTAACAGCATTACATTGTAATCAATTACTTTGTAACAGATTACTGTAGGTACTTTGAGTAATCCGTTACAAAGTAATGTAATTAAGCATTACTCAAGTAATTGTAATGCTTAATCTTTGATCTAATTATTTTTGCCCAGCTCTGTTCAAAACACGCACATGAACACACACACACTAGTGGTTAATTGTACTGACCCCAAGACTTATGCGGTAGGACTAGGTATAAACAATTAAAACAATTATAATTTAGTGTTTTAGGCCATAAGGACACTCTCAAACACACATACATATACTCAGACACACACACATACAACCTAGTAGTTAACTGAACTGATCCCAAGACTTATGTCGTAGGGCTAGGTAAAAACCATTAGAATTAAGCAAAGGTCAATGCCAATTCATTTAAGCTAGGTAGGTACCAGTTTACGTATATAGTACTTACATATTAAATCATTAGCCGCTACCTTCTACTTAATATTGCTAGATTTTATAATCGGTACCTTGCATTTTACTTTTATGATATTCGCAATGACAATGATAAATGCTAATAATACACATACATAATATGTAATTTAACTAAGTATATAAAACCGTTTGTTCCCATTGAGACACACCAAGATTAGTAAAACTGGTACTCATTCGAGAAAAAAATTCTCGTTGAGTTACAGTGGTACGTACTCATTGCAACTGACATTTTTCCCATTGAGTTACACTGTTACTAATTGCTACTCTGTATTCCTGTTGAGTCACAGTAATAAGGGTTAAATAAAACAATTGAAAAGATGAATGTTATGTAATATGTGTAATATGGCTTTAGGAATTATATCCATTGTAGAAGAGTCAAGGTAAAATACATATAATAATCATGTGTGCATTAAAATATATCGTTATTAATAAGTGATACACACAGATTTTTGAACATGTTGCAAAGTCTATCTATTATAAACACTGTACAAAACATTGATCTTTTTAAATGTTTTATTTAACCTTTATTACTGTGATTCAATGGGAATACAGAGTGGCAAATAGTAACAGTATAACTTATTGAAAAAAATGTCAGTTGCAATGAAGTACCACTGTAACTAACGAGATCTTTTTTTTTTTACCAATGAGTACTAGTGTTATTAATCTTGGTGTGACTCAATGCGAAAAATACTCGTGACACAGCTGGTTTATTTTTAGAGTAAGTCATATTGTGGGCTGATTCTGTAGGGAAATGCAGCTGTAGTACTTACATGTAACTGTCACCGTACGCGCCGTGAAACGGCGCAGCTGCATTTTTATTAAAGAATCAGACCGTTTGTGTCCGATCTATATTTAAGCATTTTTATTCTAGTTTATAATTATAAAAAGGTTATGTAACTATTTCGGACTTCTTCATTATAGACTTAGTTTATTAGGGACTTTTGACAAACGACGGAACAAATGAATATGGGACAGACAATGTAACAAATAATTATTACATAGTCCCGTAATATTTATGGGACTATGTAATAATTATTTCATTATCAAATGTATTAATGCTGCTTAGATGACTGTCGATCTTTCCTTTGATCCAAAAATTAGGTCCATAGAAAGGTCGCTTGTCTTCCATAACTTTTCGATACAAGGTAGGGTGGGTGATTAACGCCCGCTGCGCATTTACGCCCAGGTGGCAGAAAACATACTAAATATAAAAATATTCCGTTACTACTCCACGCACACTTAGAATGAACCAATAAGAAACCGCAAAACAAGCGGCGACGCGCTCACGCCATTATCCGCGGCAGTGTGACGCCGCGTTCCGGCAGGATCGGACATGTACCACGCTGTTATAAAAAGTACCGGAACGAAATTGTGAGTGGTTTTATGTGTTTTTTTGCGTTTTGGGTTAATTTTTAAGATTTAATTGCTTCAAGATAAACTTAGTTCACTATTGCCTGAATGTTTGGCGTAGATTTCTATGTTTTTTTCCATAAACGTGCCATTTGAATCAGCGTCCGATAATAACGCCCAGCTGGGTAATAACGCCCGTTAAAATAACGGTTGGGCGCTATTACACTACACGGGCGTTATAACCATAACCATAAATAGAGCATTTCTAATTTCAGAAACTACTAAAAAAAATGAGTACCTATACATTGATATACTGAACATTAAATTAATTATCGACGCGATCAATATAACCTCAAATATTGTTTTCTTATACTTCATTGTTTATGCTTTAAGATATTTTTAATAAGATATACGAGTATATTGACATATAAAGGAAATATTTCCATTACATTATTTTTTATATTTTTAGATATAAAGATGTCGCCTCGTAAAAAGAGGGGAGAATCTTGGTCAGAAGACGATTTGAAAGCCGCTTTGAGAGCTGTTAAAAAAAGGGAAATTAAGTCAGCGAGCCATATCTCTCAAGTATAACATTCCGCGACGAACATTGAGGGACCATATGAAAACCGGCCAAGACGTAACACGTATGGGACGAAAACCTATTTTAACAGAGGCTCAGGAAAATGATTTGTGTCGTAGAATCAAAAGGTTTGCAAAAATCGGAATACCTCTCACACCTAAATTTATCAGAAAACAAGCCTTTATGTTTTGCGAGAGATTTGACATAAAAAATAATTTCAATTCTACAAAAAGGATTGCGGGTGCTGATTGGCTAAGGCAGTTTTTAAAGCGAAACCCAACGATCACTAAACGAAAGCCACAAATATTAAACCCAGCGCGAGCTCAAAAACTTAACAAAGCAATAGTTAGGGAACATTTTCAGAATGTAAAAGAAATATACGAACCATTAGATATTCTTCAACATCCTGAAAGACTATACAACATGGATGAGAAGGGTTGCCGAATTACAGTCCACAACCAGCACACGGTACTTGCGGAGAAAGGAAGTAAAAGAGTACATCTTATTGCACCCGAACATGCCGAAAATGTGACCATAGCAATGTGTGTTATGCCATAGGAACCGCGATTCCTCCCATGATTCTTTTTAAAGGGCAAAGACAAAGACCAGACCTTTCAGAAAACTTACCTGCCGGAACTTTAGTAAGAATGGCGCCGAAAGGGTCCATGACTGCCGATTTGTTTGTAGAATTTATCCAGCACCTAGCCAAATACAAAGTTGCGGGAAAATGTTTACTTGTTTTTGATGGCGCTAAGTGTCACTTATCAGTTGAAGCACTCGAAGAAGCTGATAATAATGACATAGTGCTATACTGCCTTCCTTCAAATACAACCCATGAATTACAGCCTCTGGATAAGTCCGTAAACAAGTCTTTTGAACATCATTGGGACGAAGAAGTCTTAAACTATTTATGTGCAAGCGCCGACAGAACACTCACAAAAGCTACATTCAATAAAATATTTACTAGAGTTTGGCCCAAGTGTATGACGCACAGCAATATAGTCAATGGGTTCAAGGCAACCGGTCTCTTTCCCTTCGATCCCCAAGTTATACCAGAGGAAGCATTTGCCCCATCTGTTTTGTCGGAAATGCCATGCCCGCGAACCCAGGAACCTCTGCAGAATCTCATTTTAAACTCATTAGATGATAGCACTGATAGTGATGACATTAATGAAGATCATGATCACCATTTGGCTTTAGTTACTGAGTTATCTACTATTCAGAGAAAATCTGACTTACTTAATGAAAATATTAACCCAGTTAAGTCCCGTCTTGTGGATTACAGCTCGTCATCCGATAATTCTGACATAGCATCAATTTGGCCGAACCTTAAATCACAAGTTATGATAGAAGAAGATCGTGATTCACCTTCCTTAATACCAGATACCAACTTAATTGGTATTTCTCAATTTGATTCCTCACACTACAATGGCGATAAACATTTAGGACAACATGATCTGGCCGTTCCCAGCTGTTCAGGATTACAAAAATCTTTACGTGACGATCCGGGTTCTGATTCAACGATTTCTGATTTGGATTCATTCGTTACTAGGCCTCTTTTCAATCAATCCAAATATGTTGCTGATCATATCTATAACTACACATCAGACGAATCATCAAGAGATGGAAGTCAGTGTCATCTCAACAAAGGAACAAAAACACCGAAAAAACAAATGATCTGTCCTATTCAAAATGAAACTTGCAACCTAGATGAAGACAACGTACCATTAGCCAGTTTACAACAAGAGAATAAAACGCAATTTCAACAATTCCTACCTACGCCTAATTATGCAAAAAATAAATCTTCAAAACCACGTAAGAAAGCGATGAACTATAAAGGGCAAAGAATCACTAAGGATTTATTCAATGATAAAACTGAAACTAAAAATCTAATAAACAAAATTACAGTAGCATGAAGAAAACTAAGAAAGAGCAGAAAAAGCTACACATTTCTAAAACACAAAAGACGAATGACAAAAGAGAAGAAAAAATAAGTGAGAAGAAATTAGAAGAAAGACGTGAAAAAGAAAACAAAGCGAAAGACACTAAAAATAAGACTAAGAATAAAAAGAAGATGAACGGGAATAGCGATGAAGTCTGGTACTGTAATGCTTGTGGTGAGATAGAGGAGTTAGACATGGCGCAATGCATAGTATGTAAGAGATGGTACCATGAGGAATGCGTAGGCCTCTCCGAATGTGATATAGAGTTTATTTGTCCATATTGTTAAAAAAAAGTATAGTTTCTATAAGACTGATTAATGTAACTTCAGACTGACTATTTTATGTAAGACATACTTTATTATGATTATCTGGCAATTTTAGTTTAATTGTTATATAAACAGTTAATACTTTTTTTGACAGAGTAGTCGAACTCTATTGACTAGACTTTTTTTAATACTTATTACTATTGGGCGTTATTACCCACTAACGATGTAATTGCGCCCAATGAACATTTAAAAAATATCTTAATTCTGCTTTAAAAATGATTAGTACGCCTTGTGCTCACGATAGGTTATTTGAAAATTATTAAAAAGTTCCTTAAATATGACTAAATACAAAGATACGACGTGTTATGAGGTGTATTCTTAAGTTGGGCAAAGTCTATATTAAATGTTGATTTTATTTGTTTATTTTTAGTGTAATCACGATAGTACAAAGTAAGATTTCGTAAGTTACCTAATTTTTTTTTTGTTTTAAACCTAGTTGTTTAATTAAAGCTTAGTTTAAAAAACGGGCGTCAATGGACGCATACTTTTTAATAACGCCCAAATAAATGTTTTTTAAAAAGCAGGCTATTAATAAGTATTATGAGTAAAACTCACTGTAATGTGCCATTATATGTAGAATAAATAAACATAATTTATTTAGAAAGGTGTTTTTCTTCCATAACTATTGAAATACCAAAAATATTTGAAATTAAAGTTAGGTGGGCGTTAATCACCCACTGTACCTCATTTAATAATCAAATAATAATTTACAAATTCCAAAAATATTGCGTCCGTCTGCTTTATTTTCTGGCCCATAGTCATATTTTCTGTCCTTTGTCAAAAGTTCATAAAATATAGACTATAGTAAACTAAGTCAGTACTTAACTAATGAAAGAGTCCGCGACAGTATGTACCTGTAAAATATTTTACTTATCTATGAGTATGCTACGCTGTCAAGGTCATTTAGTCCATGAGAGACAGGGCCCACGCATCTACTGTTCGATTAAAATAGTCGCTGTAGTGTAGACCTTCTCTGTTATAGTAACATAATGTAAGATTATATTTGACGTTAGCGTTGTATTGATTATTTTGAAAAGTTTGTTAATAAACTGCCGTCATTCAACCAACTAAACAAGACTTTGAATTTATAAAATTCCTAACCTAAGGTTGGGGTGACGCAGTTTTTGTCTGGCATGTGTAGTAAGGAAGTGTAAGTACTATGAGTACTATATGCCAAGTAAGTAAACCTTTAAGAGCATCAAATAAGGCACCTATGGTAATAACATCAACGAGTACTTGCTACTCTCAAGGAGTACTTAAGGTCTTTTGTTAATGACAATCAGGACGACTGGCATTGCTATCTAGCAACAGCGATTCTATCATATAATACAACTCCTCATTGCACTACCGAATTCTCACCTTTCGAACGGTTATAAGCCGTCAATTCCTAGTAGTGTTTACGAGTCGAACGATAACGTTACCTATCAAGAATATATTCGTGCCTTACAATATAGGATGAGATACTCTCGCGAAAAAGCTATTGAAAATATGAATAAAAGTAAAGAATCCTCAAAAACATATTATGATTCGACAGCACGAGAGAAAACATACAAAACTGGTGATTTAGTTTATTTAAAGCACCATCACAGGCTCCGTAAGGCTCTGTCCCCTGTGTGGAAGGGACCATTTAAGATTTTAAAAACACACGGTAAAAATAACGTCACTCTATGCGTTAATAGAAAACATGTAAAATATCATGTTAACGAAATTAAACCGGCGTGAATACTTGTTTCAGATGTTTCGTGTGTTCAAGTTTCTCCGAGCCAATTGAAATAATAGAACATAGTGCAGGAATCTATTTTGATCCAACATCAATAGTTTATTTCCAAACCGATAACTGGAATGTTATCACATAATATGTAGACATGATTAATATTAGACCTTATATGGAAAATATAGAAAATTCTATTGAAAACATATCGACTTTTTGCGAAAAAGCACGTAATTTACCTAACATTAATTTAGAGTGTAAGGATACTATTCTTAGAAATACTTATTAATTCCAATAATCTTAAGTTAGGATCTTTATCGCATCTTATTTCCGATAATCGTCAAAAACGCGCTCTTGAATTTGGAGGCGAAATTTTAAAATTCTTTTTCGGTACATTAGATGCTGACGACGCGAGAAAATATGATGAAGCTGTTAGCGCTTGTCAACAAAATGAGCATCATATTTATTCTTTAATGAAAGATAACATACATGTTGTACGATCTACGATAAATAGTTTTAATGTTTCTATACAGAAATTAAACAATAATGAAATCTTACTCAATAGGCAAATTGAAAAGCTTAACTATATATTTGCTAGTAGTTCTAGGACAAATAACAAGATATTGAATTTGGAAAAAATCAATTCTATGTTTAATATTATTGAAGGCTCATCATTACTATCAATTTCGAATGTTTTAGACACAGTACTTAACTCAATTTTATTCGCTAAAGCTAATATTTTACACCCGTACGTCATATCTCCCAAGAAATTATACAATGTGTTATCGAATAACAGTCAACTAAAGAGAACCAACGAGTTCCCGGTTTCGCTAACATTGCAAAACATTCACACTATAATCGACTTATCCAAACTAACTGTATATTATTATAATAACAAACTAATGTTTATCATAGAAGTACCATTAATGTCTCCTATTAAGTTCAACCTGTACAAGAATTTACCGCTACCTACCCCTAATAAATTAACTTTGAAATGTAACAATAACATTACTGATTATAATATTTTACATGGAACAGGAATTTTATATTTAGAAAATAATT